>OY764962.1:9873913-10243913 GCA_963668005.1 Melieria crassipennis | reverse complement strand
TTGTTGTTTGCCAGCTTAGTTCTTATAGGACAAAACGCTACACTCGACGCAAAGCGACGGCCCAAAAAGCCCGCCCCAAAAGTCATCATCATTAAGAGACTTGCAAAGATTTCCGCTGTCATTTAGTTGAATACATTCGCCAGCATTTAACCCACAAAACTCTCCGGCATTTCTATGCAATGGCAACAAAAAAGTGGCACAAAAACAACAACAGCAACAGCAAAAGAAACAAATGCGGCAGCAGCGGAAGAAGAATGTGTGTGTGAATGTATGTATGCATGTGTGTGTGTGTGTGTGTGTGTGAATGTATTCTCATAACCTCTTCCGCTGTACTCGACTGCACTAAATTCAGCGTCACCGGCTCGTTGCGTCAGAACGTTGCAATTCTCTCTGCGCTTTGGAGCTGCGACTGAACTCGACGACTCAACGCACCGCAGAGCAGCGCATCGTATCGCATTTGCATATTATCAGCGTTCGGCATCTGGCAACATTTGCACTCTCGGGCACAGCAAAACTTACAACCAACAAAACCAACATGAAAAATATTAAAAAAAAAAATCAAAATCCAAAAAAGGAAAAATGAAAATTTTTAGAAAATACAGAAACAAAAAAGGCAAAGGAGCAAAAAAAAAGCTGGCGGAAAATTGCAGGAAATGTGAGCAATTTCAAAATGGGGACAACACACTTTGCGCCGTGGTGAACATGATTGCAATACCGGAATAATAACGATGAATATGAATATGCGAGGGTTGGCGGCGAGGCGAGGGGCGCGGGGCAGAGCGCAGAGCACACGTTTTGCCAGCATAAAATTGAAAATTATTCGTTCTTGAAGGGTTTTGGGCGCAGCGGCGAGCTGAAATTTAAAACCGACACAGGCGCTCGATGCAGCCGGGTCGGCTCGATTATGCGGTGAGGTCCACATTAGACGCGCTCATGGCGCGGAATGACAAGCATAATTACCGTTTCGCGTCTACTTAACATTTTCATTAACTTTTTGCTCTAATTGTTGTTGTTGTTGTTGTAGTTGATGTTGTTGATGATAGCATTGTGGTTGGTGTTGGCAGTTTGAATATTTTCAACTTGTTGTTGTTGTGTCGCACTGACTGCTGCATCTGTTGTTGTTGTTGATGCCGTTGCCGTTGCTGCTGTTGCTGTTGGCTACGTGAGTAAACTTTTATGCGGTGCGTGCTTTTTGCCTTTCCATTCTCCTCTTTACTGCCCCTCGTTCACATTTGGCGCGCGTCCTATTCATGGTTAGCGCCATCCATAGTCATTAAATGGAATGCAGAAAAATTTAGCAAACCAACAATAACAGCAACAACAACAACAAAAAATGGCATAGATGCATGCCACTTGCATTAGTTGCAGGCACTAAGCTCGGAAAATATGTGGCGGCAACTTTTTTCCTCATTTCGTTTTCGCCAAATGATTTCGAAACGGGAATTGTAGAATTTTTCACAGCAGAAAAGAAGAAAAGAGAGGCAGAGGAGGAGAATGCAGAGGCCGCGAAATGTGATGAGGTGAAGGTGAGAGCAACGAGCGACTAATAGCGAGCTAGAAATGCTCAACAAAATGTGATAATGGACAAGTGAAAAGAAGAAATAAAAAATAAAAAAAATGTCAACAATACATGAAAATTAAACATAAAATGAAATAAAAAAATTAACGTTAAATAAAAAAATTAACTAAAAAAAATAAATAACTAAATAAAAAAAGAGAAAAAATTAACTAAAATAACTAATTAACTAAGTAAAAATAAAATCATTGGATCCTAACAACTATAAATTTTATATAATTATATTAAATTAAAAATGTTTTTTATAAACAAAAAAATTAATAAAATAACAAATTAAATCAATAAAATTACTTTAAGTAAAAATTAAGCTAAACAAATTTAAATAACAAATTATAAAGTATATTTAGATAATATAACATAATAAAAAAAAATACGAAAAATGTGCAATTAAATAAGAAAATTAAATTAAAGCAAATAAAAACAATAATAAAAGCTAAATAATAAAAAAACAAAAAAATTAAAAAAAACATACAAATACAATTCATATTTTATAAAGTATGAGCAAAGTAAATACAACATTGAATATAAAAATTATATCAAAACATTTAATCAAAAATCGTTAAAATGCAATTAAAAAAATAAAATAAAACAAACTATAAAAAATTAAAATTAAAATTAAATTCAAACAATACTAAAACAATGAATAAAATATATTAAAATAAAATAATCACATAAAAACATAATAAAAAACTTAAAATTTAGAAAAACACGTACAAGTAATTGAATATAAAAATTATATCAAAACATTTAATCAAAAAACGTTAAAATGCAATTAAAAAAATAAAATAAAACAAACCATAAAAAATTAAAATTAAAATTAAATTCAAACAATACTAAAACAATGAATAAAATATATTAAAATAAAATAATCACATAAAAAACCTAATAAAAAACTTAAAATTTAGAAAAACACGTAGAACTAAAGCATGAAAAAAACGATTAAATTAATATTATTAAAAAAACCTTAAAAACTATACTAAATAATTAAATGCAATTAAAAAAAATAATAAAATTTAAAACTGAATTAAACAACCAACATTAAATAATTAATAAATACCAATAATTAAATTCCAGGATAGTAAAATGCAAAAAAAAAATATTAATAATATTATTACTTAATATAAATATTAAAATATAAAAATAATGAAAATAAAAATTAATAAGAGTACAATATGAAAACTAAATAACAACTTAAGTTTCAAATTATATGAAAACTATATTAAGATACATAACAAAAATAAATAAGGTTAACTTAAGTTAATAAAATCATATTAAAAAAATTTCTAGTAAAAATAATTAAGTGAAAAATTAAATAAAAAAATTAAAATGATCTCATAAAATAAAATTAAAATATATATAAACAAATTTAAACATAAACAACAAACTAAATAATGTAAATACATAAGGAAAATAAATATAAAATAATTGGAAAAATTAGATAAAAAATAAAATAAAACAGTAATGAAATAAACAAAAAATATAATAAAATAAAGAGAAAAACGGAAATAAAACATAAAAATAAAATACAACATTTAATGTAAAATAAAAAACAAATACAAAACAAATAATTAAATAATAGAAATATATGAAAAGCATTACAAAAATCAAAGGAAAAAGTAAGGTTAGGTTAGGTTGAGGTGGCTGCCTCTGTATGAGACACACTTAGGCCTCTTAATGGGCCCGTTGTGATACCACAGATTCCACCCGTTTGAAATGCGTATGCAACACTGTTTTTTCAACATGTGATACACCACACATTTCAAACGGATGGGGAAAGGGAGGGGAGCGGACCTACAGTTTAACGCCGAATCCGAACGGCGATTGGCAGTTTTTCTTTCACACTTGGAGGTTTTGCCATTGCCTGCCAAGAGCGCACTTGTGCGATTCTTGTAATTCTTATTCCCTTCATGTGGATAGCGACAGAAGTAGATGAGTGTTTTTTCCAGCCCAAGCCAGGAATCGAACCCGGGGCGCTCGGTATGAGAAGCCAGCGCGCTACCCGCTGAGCTATCGAGGCCGACAAGGAAAAAGTAAAAATTAATTTAAAATAAAATTAAAAAATGAAATAAGACAAAAAACAATATTACAAAATTAGCATAAAAAGAAATGTAATGAATGTAATAATAATGTAAAGAAATAAGTAATGAAATAGAATAGTAATGTAATAAAATAAAGAGAAAACAAAAGCAAAAAAAAGAACAAAGAAAAAAATAAAAAATTAAATAAAATATAAAAATAAAATAAAAACTTTAATGCAAAATAAAAAACAAATCCAAAACAAATAATTAAATAATAGAACTATACGAAAAGCATTCAAAAAATCAAAGGGAGAGCAAAAATTGAATTTACAAAAATACATAAATTAAAAAATGAAATAACACAAAAAACAGTATTAAAAAATCAGACTAAAAAGTAAATGCAAATTATAGAAAATACCGAAAAATTGAATAAATACATTTTGTTTTATTCATAAGTAAAATATTTTTTCAATTCCTTCACGACATCTGGTGGCAATGAAGCATGGGTTCGCCTGACCTATACGATTCGTGTAGCAACAAAAAAGAAAAACAACCAAAAGAATAAATAATAAAAGTTGAGATAAAAAACTCTTTCAACTCAACTCGGAAAACATGGAAGCATAAGTTGTAAGCTTCCAGATGGCACAGCAATGAAATGAAAAAACAAAATGAAAATGAAAATGAAAGAGCAAAGAGCGAAGCAACGCCGAAGCGAAAGGATAATGGCTGCGAGAAGGTGGTGCAAGCTGTTTGGCGAAAGTAATTTGCATAGTATGTGCATGCGTTGAGCGCAGACCTCAACATTTAATTACAGGTGCGCACAATTATGCGCGCAGCCACACGCGTGCGTGTACCGCAGCCAACCGCCGCTTTGGGCGCAATCAATAAAACTGTCACGTACTCAATTCGCTTGTTGCAGCTGCGGCAGCATTGCCGTTAACATAATTTGCATATTAAATAGCGGCGCTTAACTTCATTTACTTAACTCTTCTCACACGTTCGCCATCTTACATTGCGTTTTCTTAATGCCGCCGAGTTGCACTGAAATGTGCAATTAACGCAAACGAGTGCGCAACGTTTAAAAAGCCATAATTACAAAAAAGTGATCAGACGTCAAGCGGAAAGGAAAACGGCGAATACTCAACGCACGCGCGGTCGAGCGTTGCATGCAAAATGGTTCAGTGCATTGTTCACGCGGCATTGCCCCCGCGCCCTGACAGCTGCTGCACCGATATTGCAATTGAAATCACTTCCTGCAGGAAGTTGCGGCAGCGTTCTGCATTCTCGTCGCTATTAAAAGTGGGCCAGAAAGAATGGAAAACTATACAAAAAAAAAAAGAGAGCGCCACGCAGCATCACACATAAGTGCAGCAACTGCCGCTCAGCCGGTTGCGGCGCATAACTGTGCCACCTCAACGCCCAACGTGTCACAGTCTCACAACTAACTTGCTGAAAGCTCATATTGCCTGTCGGTACGGCCTGTTGGTCCTTTCGATGCGGCCAGCAACCGCACCGCACAGCCGCTGCAACTGTTCGGCTTCGCCGGTCGGTTGGCTGAGTTGTCTGCGCGTAACTGGGACATCATCGCACTTAATTGAAAAACTTTTATGCGTTGCGCAGCTCATATTGCAGATGTGTATTGGTGCCCACAGAGTGGCGGTGCGTCACCAGGTCGGTGCTTGTATTTGTGTTTGTATGTGTCAAAGTGTTGTGTGCACAAGTGTGTCCTCTAGACAAGTATGTGCGGTTGAGTTCGTATTAACATAGTTTATGAAGCGTTACGTGTGCGCTACGTGGCACAGGGATGTGCGGTCAGTGCGCTGTTGCATAGTTTTGGGCGCAGTATTCATGGCTTGCCACAAGCTGGGCTTAGCATCCCAAGCATTGAGTTCAACTTGCATTGAGACAAAAATGTGGTTTTAGTACGATTTAGTGATCAAAGCTCCGGATCCAGGGGTTCTGAATAAAACTACTAGGGTCAAGTGGTTCAGGCCCATCGAAATCCATATAATGAGATCTTTTCTCTAATACAACCAGTTCAGTCTCTTTCTATAACTCTACAAATATCGCATCCGAAAGCTTGGCTTCATTTTTTTAATACAGATTTAAAAAATAGTTCTATATGCCACTAATAGTGCTTGAGAAATTCTGACCCTTTTAGGGTTCACTTTCTCGGCTCCTCTCATATCCATTCAATCCTAAAGTTAACCCTAATTCCCAGAATTTTAAAAGTAACGTAAACCCAGAAGTTAGACTGTCAGGCTTATATGAGCCAAATTACTGAAAACATTTGTTTAAAAAGTACAAAAACTGTCTAAAATGTTAAATTTATAAATGCAATCTAATTGTAACATTCCATTAGAGGATTACATAAAATAATGGAATCGAAAATCATTTAGATTTATCACCATTTGAAATCTTTAGTGTGACTGTGAGGCTCACTTCTGGGAATTAGGGTTAAAAGAGAAGCGATATAATGCTTCTTATTGGCAGTTCTTCTCTCAACAAGAAAATTGTAACTGACTTAAACCAATTGGGTTCATTCCTAGATCGTCTTTTAAGATGCCACCTTGAAATTGATCGCTCATCCTTCGTCAACTTATTCCAACCAACTCGAAATGTTGTCTTTTAGCAAAGGACAAGCTACCAATTAGATATTGAAGGTTTCTTTCATTCATGCATGCTAAGTGGTTTCCTATTCTCCCTTCTGGGAACCCCACCGAATGGAGCTTAAGAGACATTATTGTTCACCTTGAACTGATGAAATTAGTTTAGTTGTTACTGTATTGGATTAAGAAATTCAATCACTTGAACTCGTTTCTAAATTGTCGTTCCTTCAAAATACGGTTTGTAGATGTGGTGTAGATGTGGTGTAGGTATAGACTCAAGCAACACTTTGTAGCACGGTTTGTGAGTGTGATTCTGATGGTTTCAATCCAAACTCAAGCAACATTGTATAAGGAAGCATTTCCTTGCTTTCTTAAGCAAAAAACGGCTTTGAGAATCGAGGTTTAACAGATAGAGGACTAGTCCGAAATGAGAAGAGATTGCAAGTTGAACTGAGGATCATGCATTGCAGTCGCGTCTTTTGCAGTACTAAATAAATAACTTTTTTTCTTTCAGCAAATCTTTTGCTCGTCAACGAAAAAATTCCAACCAGATATTGGAACTCTCTTTCATTAATGGATACTGAGTCAACTATTTTGAAATTCCAATTATTGTAGTTTGCAAGGACATTGTTGTATGACTTAAAGCGATGAACTAATGCAGTTGTTACTCCAATGGATTGGAGACCGTGAGCCGGCCAGAGTGTCATAGGTTCTAGTACCAAAACAACTAAAACTATATATGGAAACATATACATGGCAAACCTTTTGCAAAACCCAGCCCGTTGAAAATCGAATATCCAATCATACAAAACGTCGTTCGTTATAGAAACCGAAAATCAATCAAAAAATTCTACATAACGTCATTTGTACCATACAAATTATTGCTTAAGTCTTCCCTAGATTGACTCAAGATTCAAGCCAATAATATCTGAACACCCAAAAGTCAGTCAACATTTTGTTATTTAAGGACTCCACTCATTTTTCAGTGGAACAAAAGTGGCCTATTATGGCCGTCCTTGGTGTATGTACACATGCATAGATATACATTATAAGTATATGCATACTTAATACTCTTATTACTGAACACTCTCAGCATTGAGAACAGAATGTGTTAAGCTGTAACGCATTTGTTGTGTGTCCTTTGCCAGACCCATGTCATCCTTTGTCGCCGCCTGCTGCTTGTGGCATCAATTTTTCTTCGCACTTTATTGCATTGTAATGTGGCGTGTATACGCGCGTTGTATTACTTACAGTTGAGGTGACACTTTATGCGGCAGTTGTCCACATGCTCAGCTGTTACTGCGGCGTTGGTTGTTGTTGCAACTGCAGCCAAACTGTTGCTGCAGCACGTCGACCATTTCGGTTGGCGAGCCGCGCACAGAAAATTCAATTTATTATATATACATACATTTATATATGTATGTGCTTGTGTAGGTATGCATACCCAGTCGGAAATGGAACGATGAATCAATGCATTACGGAATGCTTATTTTTCGTTGTGGAGTACTCCATATTTCCCTTACGAATTCCCATTACTTTTTTAAGGAAATGGCCGCCTGACGTAAGCATTATTTCGTAAAGTATAAAGAGAATCATATATGCTTACCCTCTCACTTACTATTGGAAATAGAAAGGAATGCAAAGAAAATGCTCGGAATACTTCGTGCTTGCATTCCAAATACTGTTTACTTTTTCGTATGATAAGGTAATGGGACTTTATAAAAGTGAGCGCATACCAAACATGCTTTACGCATAGTTGAAAAAGTAAGCATCTCCCGAACACATGCTTACCGTTTCGCTTACCAATAGCATACAACGTAAGCAGTATGCCTTACAATATAGCTTACAGCGTAAGCTATACGTAATGATTACAAATAAATAATTACTTTTTCCAATAAAAATAAAAATTTTATTATTGCCTGCGATATTTTGACTTGTGCTTTTCTTGTAATTCTCAACTGCTTCATGTGGATAGCGATGGAAATAGATGAGTGTTCAAACAGCCCGCGCTAGGATTCGAACCAGGGCGTCTGGCATGAAAAGCCAGCGCTCTACCCTCTAGACTATCGAGCCCAACCCGCTACGTTTGTTCATTCACTGTTTTCTTTCAAACTCGGAGCTACTCGGAACATACCTTACTGATACCTTACTTTTGGTAGCTTATATCTTTTTTTAATTTTCATGCATACTTTTCCTTGCTTACTTTGTAAGCTTAAAATTGAAGTATTCATAACTTCGCTTACGAATACCTTACCGGGTAAGCATTTGTCTCTGTTCGGGCGTCGTCGTTTTTTTATATTTTTCATGCATACTTTTCCTTGCTTACTTTGTAAGCTTAAAATTGAAGTATTCATAACTTCGCTTACGAATACCTTACCGGGTAAGCATTTGTCTCTGTTCGGGCGTCGTCGTTTTTTTATATTTTTCATGCATACTTTTCCTTGCTTACTTTGTAAGCTTAAAATTGAAGTATTCATAACTTCGCTTACGAATACCTTACTTCTGTACGGTTCTGTTTTCAGCATACGAAATAAGGCATAAATCATGCATTACTTTGGAATCACCTTACCAAATTTCCGACTGGGTATGTTCCCAGTCGGAAATTTGGTAAGGTGATTCCAAAGTAATGCATGATTTATGCCTTATTTCGTATGCTGAAAACAGAACCGTACAGAAGTAAGGTATTCGTAAGCAAAGTTTTGAATACTTCAATTTTAAGCTTACAAAGTAAGCAAGGAAAAGTATGCATGAAAAATATAAAAAAACGACGACGCCCGAACAGAGACAAATGCTTACCCGGTAAGGTATTCGTAAGCGAAGTTATGAATACTTCAATTTTAAGCTTACAAAGTAAGCAAGAAAAAGTATGCATGAAAAATATAAAAAAACGACGACGCCCGAACAGAGACAAATGCTTACCCGGTAAGGTATTCGTAAGCGAAGTTATGAATACTTCAATTTTAAGCTTACAAAGTAAGCAAGGAAAAGTATGCATGAAAATAAAAAAAGATATAAGCTACCTAAAGTAAGGTATTAGTAAGGTATGTTCCGAGTAGCTCCGAGTTTGAAAGAAAACAGTGAATGAACAAACGTAGCGGGTTGGGCTCGATAGTCTAGAGGGTAGAGCGCTGGCTTTTCATGCCAGATGCCCTGGTTCGAATCCTAGCGCGGGCTGTTTGAACACTCATCTATTTCCATCGCTATCCACATGAAGCAGTTGAGAATTATAAGAAAAGCACAAGTCAAAATATCGCAGGCAATAATAAAATTTTTATTTTTATTGGAAAAAGTAATTATTTATTTGTAATCATTACGTATAGCTTACGCTGTAAGCTATATTGTAAGGCATACTGCTTACGTTGTATGCTATTGGTAAGCGAAACGGTAAGCATGTGTTCGTGCGATGCTTACTTTTTCAACTATGCGTAAAGCATGTTTGGTATGCACTCACTTTTATAAAGTCCCATTACCTTATCATACGAAAAAGTAAACAGTATTTGGAATGCAAGCACGAAGTATTCCGAGCACTTTCTTTGCATTCCTTTCTATTTCCAATAGTAAGTGAGAGGGTAAGCATATATGATTCTCTTTATACTTTACGAAATAATGCTTACGTCAGGCGGCCATTTCCTTAAAAAAGTAATGGGAATTCGTAAGGGAAATATGGAGTACTCCACAACGAAAAATAAGCATTCCGTAATGCATTGATTCATCGTTCCATTTCCGACTGGGTTAATACACACACACTTGTATGGTATGTGTGTGTGTGTGTGCCTGTGCTTGTGTTTGCGTTGCACTTGGACGAAGGCGAGCGTGTGAAGTTGGTTGGCTGGCTGACTCGTTGTCCGCTGGGCAACAAGCACTCGACAAGTCTATTTAATGAAAGATTTAATTTCATTAAAAATACTTTTTTTTTGCAATACTGCACTTTTCATAAAAAAATTTACATGTACTGTGGATAAGTGTTAACCTTAAGTTAATCTAATGTTATGCAAATGTAATGCAAAACGAGAAAATAGGCCATGAAAAATATTTAGTTGAGTTGATGTGGCATTAGAAAAGAACAATTTATGAACTGGAAACTGTGCCAATAATTTCACTCATCTACGCAAATGTGCAGAATTCACTTCTCCCATAACAACTTCAGCTGATTTTTACTTAAGTTACAAATAGTTATGTTTCCCTCGACCAGCAACTCAACTTTTGGCCTCGACTTCAATTTCTGCTCACTAGTACTCACAAGCTTCCCCTCCTTCCATCTTATCGCAATTAACTTCCACAAGCGCTAATTTTTCTGCAAAATTCCATTAACGTAAGTGCGCCTTAAGTGCTCGGCTGCTGACCTGCACAACTGTTGCCCGCGTCAGCATTTTTATGCGCAGCCAATTGCTTCGTTGCTGCAGCCATTTCTGTCACCGGTTGTTTGTTCCGACTTGGCGGCTGTCGCTTTCCTTGGCCAGGCCGAATGTGTCAAAAATGCCGCATTTGCCGTGGCAGTGCATTGTCGTGGCAGCCGATCCGATTTGCTGCAACGCTCTGCAACTCTGCGCCGTTCATTAAAAAGTTACCCGCATTTGGCTGTCATTTCATTTCGCTTACTGTTCACTGCAGTGTCGAGTAGAACTTTTAACAAGACGACTTTTGTGCGCCAAAGAGTTGGCATCTTCGTTGAATTTATCCCCGTTTTGTTTGTTGTTGTCAACAGTGATTTTAAATTAACTGCTTAGACAGAGAATTGCTGCCGAGCAAAGTTTATAACTTGTCTACTTGGCAATTATTGAAATAAGTTCTGCTGGTGAAAATTAGGTTAACAATTCAGTATACAGAAGTTTTCATATATTTATGCATAGATGTGTCGTTGTTTGTTACATTAGACATATTTTCTTGTTTTAAGTTGAATTTCAGTAATGGATTTAGGATACGCCTAGGTCCATATCTGTGTTGGTTCGATGAGCAAATTGGATGAGCACGTTGGAGTTAGGTGCTGGTAGCTGCTTCTGTACGAGAAACAAAAACAAAAACAGCGGGCGAAGCCTCCATTCATGCGAAAGTTTAGGTTCCTTCCAAGCAAGCTGTGAAATATCAATGATACAGGAGCTAAGTTATCTTTCCCTAAACCTATCCACAATCTTCCTCTCCTACTTCACTCCTTTTCCTACCAGAATACAAGGGCTGCAGTGAGTCTGGGCTCTGCCTTTGGCTTCGATGTTCAGCCTTGGATCATCAGCAATGGCTCAAAATTTCAGTAATGCAAAAAATTGGTTCGCATTGTCAATCAGCAAAGATCAATGAAATTCATTATACAAAAAAAAATGGCTGTCCCTTAAATGGTACATCAAATATTTAGATCACATAGCTATATCAGTCGGCGTTTCTTGAAGAAGTCGGTAAAGTAGTAAAGGTCAAAGAAGACGCTGTATTTTTTTATTTTATTTTTTTATTTTTTATTTTTTTTTGGGCAAGACTTGATTCCTAGCTTTGAAGTCTTCTTCAGCTCATCCTGACTAACTAGAGCCTTTCAAGTAAGTTAGTACTATTAGAACACGATTTTTTTGTACCTGAGCCAAGAATAGGACTAAGCAATCTAAGGGTTGAAAATTAAATAACTTCAGTACACCAATACTGCCAATAGGCAGTGAAGCAGGAAGAGTACTTAGTCTACATCGAAGAGCTCTTAGATTACAGGGCTCAATAACTTTCTGAAGGCAACTGGCATGGTTAATCCTTGTGAAGAATTAACCTATAGACGGTGTTTTGAAGATTATAAGACATCAAGTTTTCAGCTCTGACTGATTGAAAGATGTGTTTCCTGGGGCATAAACGAAAACGAGCTATGGACCATTAGTCACAGGATCTAACGTCAGATAAAGCGTGTCAAAGTGGTTAGGAGTGAGGTCGATGACAGACCTCTGGACCTTATGAACTTCAGGAGAACGAAAATGGATGCACTATGTGGTGCGCTTCGGCTAATCTCTGAACATGAGGTGATTTCAGTCGGTGAGAATACGCCAAATTGGTGGGCACAGGTCTACCAGGTTCTATGAAGATTTTCCCATCTTCTGAACTAAAAAACATTAGTACTATACAAAATCGTTAGCATACAAAGATATTACTATTCAAAAAAATTGTCATAACTAGTGAAGCTCCTAGTGAAACAAGTGCAGGAGAGATACTCACAAGTTCACTAGAACCAATTCACACATTTCATAAAGTTTTGTCTGAATTCAATGGCTGTGAGCTTTTGATAGAGAAAAGCTACGGAAAACCAAAAAAACTTTTTTCATTTCAAAGTAATTAATGATGACATAAATGAGAATCGAATTAGGTATCATAAGTTTAGAATTCGTTATTTATTTTGTTTATAAGTTTTTTTTACATCGGATGATCACTCAATCGAATTATGAAAAGTTTTAATGTTGGCTTGAAAATGAACAAAATAAATTTCAAAAAAAATATCATTGACATTTGAAAGTATGTAATTGAAAACAGTCAAATCTGCTCAATATGCGTTTTGACCTATTTCTGTCCCTTTCTCGTATTTGCCACAGTGAAGACCACACACATAACATATTCTTCATTCGAAACCCTGTACTTCACTCACTAAATCACTTCAAATAATTATCAAATCCTTTCCACTTCTGATCGATCGGTCCGATGAACTTTTGTTTCTACTCAATCATTGCTTAAACGCAACAACTTAAATTTGTTGTCTATTCAGTTGGGTGTCCAAGCAAGGGACTTAAGTTTTCATCACGTTAATAAACTACGAAAGCTGACAACTGCTCGTTGCTACTCAGCATAAAAAACAGCAACAACAAGACAAAAACAAAGCGCACAAAAAGATATGTGTGCACTTCAAGAACGTTGCAATGCCACTGTGACAAATTGCTTGAGTTTCGTTTTTTTTTTCTCTCGAGTATCCAGCGGCTGCAACGTCTGCTGGTCGTGCTTCAGCTGAGTCCTTTGTTTTTCACACACACACATGCAGCGAACGAATGCATGAGACACTGCGAAGCATAAAAAGTGTCTTCAGTTTCAAATTTAATTTATACAGCGCAACAACATAACAAAGAACAAAAAAGACCGCACGAAATGAAAACGAAAATAACGAAACGCTGCAAACTGAATGCAATGAACAAACAAAAAACGGCGTTGATGAAAACTTAAACTTTGTAAGCTACTTACGACCATGTGCCACTCAAAGGACACGTATGCAGTGCACAGATGGATGCGCGCTGCACGGTTCATAGATGGTTGCGTCGGCGTTGCGTTTTTGTGCGCCATACACCGTAAGACATCAGCCGGATCAGCAATTGTGTGAGTATCGTTTGAGAAAAACAAAAACTACTCAAGCAAGTAAGAGTGTTGCAGTGGGTCATCACCGACACAGAAGGGAATCAAGTTTTGAAAACAATGAGAAAATTTGGTAATCTAAAAATATTACTATGGATGGACTATGGAGCAAAAAAACTGCTGGATATGTTTGATCTGTACCGAATTAACCTTCCAAGGTAGCCAGCTCTAAGCTTCGTCATGAGGATTTCGATTCTTAAACGATTTCTCTATATTTAATGGAGGTCCTTAAAGTTTGGTACGCAAAGGGCGAGAATATATATTTTTACTTTGTTTAAAAAATTCGGTAAAAAAACGTCATGTAGCAGCAGTTTTATTCAAATATTTTTGACATGCGTTGTTGAAATTCAATCAAAAGCGTTAAAAGTTAGGTTAGTTTATAGGGAAAGCATCAGAAGGACTATTGCGGTTACGGGTAAATTACTGTTCTACGCAATGAAGCTGTGATATGAAGCCTTCAACTTCCGTAGAGCATCTTGTACATACAAATTTTTGAAATTGAAATTTGATTGAAATTATTTATAATGTCTCTGAATATCTAAAACAGATGTATGATAGATTCAGAGAGATAGATCCTTTCATACACCGAGACATGGTGACGATGTGAAATTGTTACAAAGTAATAAGGTCCACTAGGTCCAGTAAAAGCCCAAGAAGCTAAAAACTAGAATGAATCGGTTATCAGAGCACAAAAAATTACGAAATGACAGATTGAAAAGGAATGTGTGCTTCCTGCAAGATTTAAGGGGACATTTACTCAAGCCAAATCAACAAGAACTCCTTAAAAGTCAGTATTAGTTGGCCTAATTTATTGAAGAAGAGGTACGCCAGGACTTGTCACCTGCTTCTAGACAGACCCAAGCAATCAAATAGTAGGTGACACAGACTAAGTTAAGTTAGAATGTGCAGGTTGTGTACTAGACACACTTACACTCGGATGCCTAAGAAAGACCAGTTGTGGGTCGTTTCTGTGGTTTAAATTTTTTCTACATAAAATATATTGCGATAGTCACAATCACAGTCACAATTTGTGCATTTAGTGCAATTTGTCTCAAAAGATCTCGTGATCGTACACGAATCGGTTCCTTACGCGATCAGAAGATTACTCATAACACCGTGCGACAGTATTTTTCATACCGGAAAATCCATATGTGCGTGAAACTACAGACCAAATATAGTAATACTGCGTACTCAGTTTTTCATTTCTACATCAAAATTTTGATAAAAAATACAAAAAAATATAAAAAATACTTTACTTCGTTAGAGGCGATATGTATATCAAATGAAAGAGGAAAGGCTCAAGAATTTAAATAAAATTAATTTTTTATCTATTTGTAAAAAAAGAATATGAAAAAGGTCCTTTGAAAATTTTAATCCTTTATATCCTTGAAAATTTATATAGGATTTTCTTGAAAAGTAAGTATGTTAAAACCCCAAATCTCTCTGATCACGTGTCAAAATTTCATTACTCTACCTTTATTAGTTCGAAAGTTATTAGAAAAAAGGCGGAAGCTGCAATTCTAATGAAGTACAAAAATTCTAATTTTTTTGAGTATCAGTATTTTAAATAATAAAGAGATACCAAATCAATGAAGCGAGAATAATGACATTTTTAATTAATTGAATAAAAAATTTTTTTCACCATAGTGATCGGTGATTTTGGAATCTTTTGAGCTGGAATGATCTGCACATTGGCACCAATAACTAACTTGGCATGCCTGACTCTTCTGATTATGAATTAATTGATTATGATTATTGAATTGAATTGAATTAAACTTATCTATATACACCACACCGCCTGCTGAGGCACTAACCACTTCATGGCCGAAATTAATATGCCCGACTTTGCAGTGCAGGGCATAAAAATGCAGAGAATGTGTTGTGCAGCAAAAAGTTGTCTTTTACAATGCACTTTATTGTTTTATGGTGAAAAGGCACAATGGAGCATGAAAATAATACCACTTGTAAAAAGTGTGCAAGATGCCAAAGTGGCAGTCCTGCAGCCTGTCGCAGCCGATGGACGAGGAGACACAGTCAAAAGACAATGCAGCAGCCAGGAAGTCCTAGAACTATCGGGGGACAACAATTGGAAAACAAATGAAAGTAATTGGAGACGCTGTGAAAGGCGCAGCGGTGCTGTGCTGACGAAAGAGAGAGAGAACGAGTGAAGGAATGAAGAAATGAATGAATGAATTTGCAGCATCGAGCAACCGACATACAAACGAGATAAGAAATGAAAAGAAATGCCGCAATTATTGCTGTCATTACGTGCCGTTGCACGATAAGCGAAGCGGGTAGAGGGTGAATGGGGGCGTGGGCCGAGTGTTGCAGGTGAATTGCTAACAATTTCATTGAAATTTTCAACGCGTATCTGGAAAATTGCACATCCACTCCTACGCCCGCCCGCCTGGCGCCATGCGAGCATGTAGCGGAAATGACATTTTAAAATCACATTAAAGTGAAATTTCCGCTGCACATTCATTCGTTGCGGAATTTTACTTTCACGTGTACAGTGCCGACATTTACATTGTTTGCCAAAATGTGTGCTGCACGCGGCTGAGTGAGACAAATTTACATGCGCGCAAAAGTGTGCAAATGTTTACTGTATGCGTCAGTGGCGGATTCAGTGGGTATTGGGGTTGAACCCCCTCCCCCCCGAAATATTAGGGTCGACTTTAAAAGTACATAGAAATTAAAAGACTTTTTTGACATTTTTGGCATTTTATGAATATTAAAGAATCACCTCTTGAAACCCCCCAAAATATTTTTCTGAATCCGCCCCTGGTATACGTACATATATGTATATACATATAAAGTATGGTTTGTTTCGAAAATCAATTCGATTTTTGTTGCATTGCACTGACCGAAGACAAATGCGGCCAACGAGCCGATTACGCGTTTGGATTTTGCGGCCATGAATCGTATGGCACTGTGGTTGCCACACTTTTGTGTGGCTATTGTGTTGACGTACCGGTGTGTTGATTTCCGTACCTGGCTGTTGCTTTCTACTTTAATGCAACCATTGCTTTAATAGGCACTTTGAGCTGATAATTTGTAATGCCCATCCATATGGAAATCGTAGAAAGTCCCACTGTTTTATATCCCTTTTTGAAAACTCTTTATGACAAACGCTAAAGTAAAGAAATCAATATTTTTTTTTCGACACTAATAGGAAATTGCAAACTTTTGGCCATAACATTGCCTATAAAAACCTTGAATGAATGTATCTTGATTGTTTTATTGGTTAAGCTAATAAATGATCGATATTAATTTCTATTAATCAGAGTTCCAATTTTCGATGACTGATTAAATATTCGTATTTATAAAATTTCCTACTTTTTAAAAGTTTTCGTAGCAAAGCAAAGAAAGCAAATGAAAGTGAACGCCTCATGCAAACATTGACACATTAAAATTCATTGTGAACCAACACTTAAGCTATCAGTGAATGCCTGCACGGCGAAGACGACACGCGCAAAACTTTTCTGTTAGTTTCAAGTATATAAATAAATATGTCAACATGACAGCTGACAGTAAGCATTTAGCTTTGATTGAGAACTTTGCAACAAGAAGACAGTAGCGCCGGCAAACTAAAAGTCAGGTCAGGCGTGTGTCAGGTGACAGGGAACTTTGAAAGAATTGCACGCACGCAAATAAAACGAGGCGTGAGCACAATCACACAAACAACAACAGCAACACCAAGAAAAAAATACATTAGTATGTATTTGTGTTAAAAAAAAATGTGTCATGCGAGTTGTGTCATTGAATGCGAAACTCGTTTTGCTTTTTTGCGGTTAGTTGCGCATTTCTTGTTTGGCTTTTTTGAATTTTTTTTTGTTTTGGTGGGCGTGCGCGCGTGCGTGAGTGCGCCAAATTACCTATAAAATTGTATGTTGCGGCGAGCATTCACCACTCGAGCATTGCAAATGCCAAACGGCAACTTTTGCGCACAGCTGCAATACGCAACTCATATTAGAAAAAAAGAAGCATAATTTCAAATTTTAAATCCAAACACATACAAAGGTATAAACATTTATGTAAATATACAACTTAAAATACATAAATATGTATGTATTTGTGTGAACAAGTAAGCCACATAAATGCGGCCCACGTTTGTGCTCTTTACATTTCTCACATACTTACATATGCAGTTATGAATGCGGAGCTGTAGATGTGTGTGTGTGTGTGTTTGTGCGCAAATCTTTGTGTTGCTATTGTGGCAAGAATGCGTTTGTCTGCGTGAGTGCTTGACAAAGATTTGTAAAAGATTGCGCACGATTTATTTATGGCATATGCAGCCCCGTTTTCGTTCAACTGATGCGCTTTCGCACGTGAACCATTTAATTTATTACGTTCACACTCCCACACATCCAAAGCAAGAAGTGTTAATTTTCACACGTTATAAAAATTTTCACATTTGTCGTGCCTCGAATTACGCAGCCTTGCAGCCTTCTTTGAGCTGCCTTTCAATGCTCTAACCACACTTGTGCCACTGTCGCTCACATGATTAGCGAATTTTGTCGCAGATACATGCACTCGAAAGGCTGCCGCGCTCAACTGCTGCTGCCGCGCCCTGCGTGTATTTGGAATATTGCAAGCATATTAATTAGGATCAAATATTTATTTATTTTCAACATTTCCTCACAAATACACACACACACGCATTAGTTTGAGTGTGCAACTTATGCCAATAGCTGACAGGCATCTGCGTGCTTTTTTGGTGTGTTCGCAAACCACACACACACACACACACATGTATGCATAGCCACACCCATACAGACACATAAGTATGCTTGAGAAGGGTTGAGTATCACTTAAGCGGGCCGTGTGCTCTCTCTTGTTTAACTGTTATATGCTATTTAATTAGTGTTACGTATACGTCACGAGGTTCAACAAATTCATTAACAAATATTTACAAATATTGAACTAAAATTTAAAAAAAAAATACAAATTTACAAGCTAACTATATTTTTTTTAAACATTTAAAGTATTTCAATAAGAAATGATTTGATTTAAATAGATTTTAGACATTTGTGTTTCCAGCAAAGCTTGTGCATCATTTGTTTACTAAAAGGCAGCATGAAAGACTTTTTAATGGTTTTTTAGAGATCACTTCACTATATAAAAATACATTGACTGCAGGATTAACATTTTTTTTAAGTATTGTTAACCCTTTCGCTACAGATTTTTACTGGGGAAACTTAAAATTTTAAATTTTACGTTTTAGGCTTCTATGTGGTTATATTAGCAACATTCCATAAGAAATTTTTGAATTTTTATACTCGGACCCTGTATTTTAGAGTGTTTTTCTATGAAAGCAACCACATCGCTGTGGCTGTAATAATTACTTAAACATAAAACTTTTTACGCATAACGAAAATTTGAATATTTCTTCATTTACTTCAGCCAAAATAAAAAAAAAAGTATCTAAATTGAAAGAAAACGTCAAATTAAAAAGTTCTCTAATTTGTTCTGCTTCTTCTTCCTTTACTATGTCAAGATATACCATTAAAACAATGTGTATACTTCTCTTCTTTAAACTTAAATATTCAGTTTATTAATTTCGTATTTTTCCTAAAACTTCAAACTATTCTAAAGACCAACAAAAAAATGTATTCTTGCAACCATAGAGGATGCAGACGTCCACAAAGTAGCATGTTGCCATATGGCAACAAAATAGCGAAAGAGTTAAACGCTTACAAACAGTGTTTTCTGCTTTTACAACATACTCATTGAGCCGTTGTTGCTCATACGCCCCGCACAACCAATCATAATGCAAGCATTAGTGCGCATAATCCAACACCATCGAACGAATCAATTAAAGTATTTATTATGCCTTGTATGGCATGCAAAAATGTGTCAACGTTGCCAGATGTATTTATTTTATTTTGCATAAATAAATAAAATGTTGCACATATTTAAATGTATGCATGTGTGTGTGTGTAATGGATTAAAAATGCAATCAAAAAATCACACAATCGCACTAAAATACACAAAACCAACGCCAAACAATGTGTCATGTCAATGTGGCTGACAGCCGGCGCAATATTTCAATTTGAAATACTATCTGCCTGGTTGAAATAAATCAAAAATTGATTTTGTGCAAATTTTTTTTTTTTAGAATTGCTAAATTGCCCAAATCAATATTTAAAGCACAGCGCTAAAAATCAAAGGCAACAAACAAACAAATAATAAATATAAATGTGAAAATGTTGCCAAGTTCGATATTTCAAATATTTTTTAGATAAACAAAATTATATAAAAATAATAAAATAAAATAAAATAATAAAACTAGTAGACAATTTTAAAAGCAGCACGTAGAGAAATATTTTCTATCGATTTTGCTGAATGTGGATATGAAAATTAATGATTGCGTGCAATAAAAGAGAGAGAAAAACATCATTTTTATAGAAATTGCAAATTTATGTTTTTGTGGCACTAATTGAGTCTCCCAAAATTAAAAATAAATTAAATAATGAAAAAAATAAGAAACTAAGTGAAATCAATAAATTTAAAAAATTATTTAGTAACAAAAGTGAGAGTATTTTCTACATATTTCGAAGTCAGTTTAGATTAAGTTATTTATTTGTTTGTACATTTAAGGGATGTGCTTAACCATTTATGTGCATTTCATATGCGGGTTAAGTTAGGTTAGATTACATTGGCTTGCCTCAAGGCCTGGAAAAGACTCAGATCGAGGTTTCAGCGTTGCCAGGTGAACGTACTAAGCGTTACGAGTAAATTTACATATCTATTAATATACGAGCCCTCGTAGAGAACCCAAGTAAGGCACAGCTCTTTGATTTGGACGCTCCTTCCAGTCCCCCAATCAGTGCAGTATCTAAGTGAACCAGCCGTAGTCCCCCCACCCAATGCTCCCAACACTTTGGGCACATGTCATTGTCGATGAAGCCCAAACTGTAAGTAATCTCAGAATGATCCTGCAACCCCTTCATGAGAGAAAAACTATGCACCTAATGCACTTCTCGTCATACACATGTTACATAAATTTCGCGGTTTCAGACTCTTCCACCTCAAGTTGTCCTTCTTTCCTCACGCCACATACCTCAGGCATTTCATATGTAAGCGTTTTTTAAATTCATTTGAAGTTATAAGTTCACATACATTGAATTTCGTTTTGCGCTCGCAGTTATTCAATTAATGTCACTCATACGCCCCGCAGGTGCACACAGTAGCAGCAGCCGCCGGCGACCAAGCGTGAAAAAAACCATTTCCGGTAAGCAAATATGCTACTATAGCAAACAAACGCCGAGAAAAATGTAGCACAAATGTTGCAAACAACTGCAGCGACAACAGGCAGCAGGCAGCTGCAATTTTTATTATCGCTGACAGACGCATTCGCACTCGCAGCTGCTGTGCCAGCAAATAAAGTGGATTCTTAAAATCACGACAGTTTTTTTGCAGCCAGCCAACAGTTCAGCCACTATATATTCATAAGAACTCGAGCGTGTGCGTGTGTGAGTGACGAGTGTATTAACATTTCTTTTCATGCCACATTTGCCGCCAAATGTATGCACACAGCCGCTGTTGCCACTGTCAAGTCGGCGCGCTACCGAAAAAGTGCCAAAATATGTTGCAACCGGAGCAAAAAATACAAGCAAATAAATGCACCAAAAACAACAACAACAACACATCCGTATAGTTATCCAACACAACAGCGACGCGCATAGTGCCACGAAAAATTATAACACTTCGGTGTACGTTTACGCAACACTGCGGCCGCACATGCGGCAATCTCGCACAGCCACAGCCGGCCAATTTTGTTGCACAGTCGTCGAGCGCTGTGGCGCTGCCGTGACTTGTGCAGAGTATTTCAGCTCGACACTGGCACACGCGCCGCGGCATTAAGGAGCAATTAAAATGCTGTCATAGTGCAACTTTATGCACTTTGCTGTCTGCCAGGATGCCTTCTGCTGCGGCTGGCTGGCTCGCTATCAGCTCGGCTGGCGGCGTGCATGCTGGCTGTGCAGAAACGTTGTGCAGTTCAAAATATATACGAAAGTATGTCAGCTCATGTGTGTCGCAATGTGCAAAAGTGCCAAATGTCGCAAGCAAAAATTTGTCATTTACGTTTTGCCATTCTTCTTACATTTTGTGCCATTTTCTTATGCCATTTTGCATTGCCAGAAGACAAGGCGGCAGACCAAATTGAAACCGGCTGCGGGCACTGCAGCAAGGTTTACCTTCATGCCACGCTCAACTTTTTGTTTTGTGACTGTGTGCGTCTGTGTTACTGTACGTCTTCCGGTTTTGTGCGGCACAACTTTGTGTACGTTATCGTTTCCGCAGCGTGTTGCGGTGACCCGCAAATGGAAAATGCAATCAAGGCTTTTGTCCTTTGTGCGTGTCTTGGACAAAAAGGCACGTAGGGCAGCAGGGAAGAGCTGCGCAAATGACAGCCAAAGGATGTACGAAAGAAATGTGCGTGTGTGGAGAATTACATGCCATAAGTATTTCCACATATATGTGCAAAAAAATAACATGCGCTCGCTTACACGTTTTGTGCGCTCTTGTTTTTCTGCTTTCCGTCTTCAAGCTTCTACCTTCGGTGTGGCATTTTAATGCTTTTAGTGCATATCTGAAAAGGCTTTGTTACAACCAACGATAAGTATTTGCACGAAAATGAAATAAAATATTGAAGTGAACGAGCCAACAGGACGTATGGGTGCTGCCACCTTTCATAAAAGTATGAAGCGATTGCTTTATTATCCAAACATTTCTAGAATTTTGAAAACTATGAAAAATAAAATGGATCAAAAAATTGAAGTATATAAAAATATAAAGAAATTATTAACATTTTTTCAAATAAAAAAAATTATAAAAAAATTATCATAATTTTTTCAAATAAAAAAAATTATAAAAAAATTATCATAATTACTTATTTTTTATGAATTCAAATTTGTCCAAGTTCTGATTTTTCACTTTCAAATATTTTAAGAAACTGCACTTTATAAAAATAAATTATTGCTACTACAAACTGCTTTTAGCTATTAGCGCAAATGGCTTTTGCTGCACACATAATTCAGGGACTCTTTGGTTTCACATTGTTTCTGCTGCATTGTTGCATATCGATTTGATTCGTTTATGTTTTTTTAGTGCAAATACAACGTTATGCAACTTTCCAAGCAATTTGCCATGTACAAAGGTAACAATGCGTTTGAACACGCACACACGCACACACAGCAATTGCAATTGCAACAAATGCAATTTCACAATTAAATAGCACAGAAAAATGCACTACAAGGCCACACACACACTCACGCCAAAAACACAGATACAAACAAATGTTTCACATTCCCATAAAAATATATATTGGTGAATTGTACAGAATGGTACTAAAAGTCCATTAAAGCGCATGCAGCTGCATACAATTTTAAATTTATTGAGACTTTCATAAATTAAAAAGCTTTCAGAAACTGCGCAACAAAAAAAACTTAAAGAAAGGGCACATATAAATAAATAAAATAATTCTAAACAAATTTTAAAAGGTATATTATATGAAAATTTCGCAAAATAGCGGAAAATCAAAGTCGCCTACAAATGAAAGCAAAATTTTTGTTCTTTGTATTTTCCTGCAGGCAAAGTTTTTTTTTAAACAAAGTTTTTATTAAGGAAGTTTAGTTGTAGCAACGAAGATTGCAAGAAGAAATTGAAAGTAGCGAAAAAGAAACTCTGAAACTTTTCTGACACTTTATGTACATCTGCCTGTTACTCATACGCCCCGTAGTGCCCCGGAGGGTAATCAGCTGCCTCTACCTAATGCCATAAGTACATTTTTGGTTAGTCAAGTTCAAAGTAGAGAAAAGAGGAACAAATGAAGGTTTAGTTGAAACTTGGTTTTTTATTATTTTTGCCCGTTAATGCGGAATTTATTAGCTCAGTTTTGACACTTTCCCAAAAACTTTGAAGAGCCACTGAATAGTTGAATATGACAATAGAAATAAAATAAAATAATACAATTTTGTTCTCTTGGTATATTTTGAGCTCTTGTTGGAACCCAGAACTTGGAACTTTGAAAAATAAATTCATATCCCAGATCGAAATTATTGAAATCATTTATTTCACCGATAGCTCCAAGATGGATGATGGTAGAACAGCTGGTCTCCGCTCAGAAGTACAATGCACCCAAAGATCATTCAGATTGCCGGACCGTAGTATTTATGAAAATCAGCTGAACTAATCTGTGGCAGAGAATTATCACCAAAGATGTTGCAATTTTCGTGGATAGCCAGGCAGGACTTAGAGAATTGGAAACAGCTGTAGTGAAATCGAAGGTAGTTTAGAGTTGTCGTGCCTCACTTCAAGGCTTAAGAGTCAAGGAGTCACTCTTTAATGGGTTCCGGGCTACTTGGAAAAAGCAAGGCGTAACAGAACCGATTGCGGCACCTAACGTGCACTATGGCCATTTCTGTCCTTAAAGGAAATGCGATTTGTACTGTGCCTGAGTCGAAACTCCATTCCATTTTTTAAATCATCAACGAACACTGCGCGTACTTTATTTATTTATATTTAATTTTTATTTTATTTTCATCGCCTAGTGATGGAAACTGCAGAGATAAAAACGAGGTAGAAGCGATGACTCCGTCCCTCAAACAAAGATTCCTAAAGGACCAGCTAGCGCCGGCAAACCGCAGATTTGATCTTCTTTTTTGAGAGCTAACTAATTTGCCGCTGATTGAAACTGTAACTAAGATTCAAAGGAAAACAAGGATGAATTCACAATGAGCTCTTTGGCCTTCAAGTGAAAATGAAGATTGTGATACATGATATCGGGTGTTTTTTTTAGAGGTATAGAACTTCGAATTGAAATAAAACAAAGAAATTCGTTTTAATGTCCATTAATTTGGCTTTATTGGAAGGATAATTTTATGCCATTAATGTTTAAATATGATTTCGGGCATGTGGCCGCCGCGGCTGGCTCGAATAAAGCCAATTCTACAGGTCCAATTTTCAACCACTTTTTCGAGCATTTGGGGCCGTATGTCGGCAATAACGCCACGAATGTTGGCTTCCAAGTCCCCTAACGTTTCTGGTTTGTTGGCGTAGACGAGCGACTTCACATATCCCCAAAGAAAATAATCCAGTGGTGTCAAATCACACGATCTTGGTGGCCAATTGACAGGTCCATTCCGCGAAATTATGCGCTCATCGAATGTTTCCTTCAATAAATCGATTGTGACGTGCGCTGTGTGGCATGTAGCGCCGTCTTGTTGGAACCATAACTCATCCACATTCATGCCATCCAATTCGGGAACAAAATAGTCGGTTATCATGGCTCTATACCGGTCTCCATTAACAGTAACTGCCTCCTCTTCTGACTGGGTCCTCTTCAACATTTTGCTCTACAGCGGCAATTGTTTCTTCGGTGCGCACTGTTCGACGTCTCTGCGGATGCGTATTATCACATAGAGTAAACGTAGTGCGAAAACGACCCATGGTTAACCGAATTAATTGCTCTGATGGACGATTATGTCGACCATAAAATGGACGGAGCTTGCGGTAAACTTCGCGAACTGAACCATTATTTTCGAAATAAATTTGCACGATTTGCAAGCGTTGTTGTTTTGTCAACCTGTTCATGATGAAATGGCAAACCAAACTGAACATAAATGACATTAGAGTTGCCAGATTTGACCACAAAATGCCAGTTTTATTTCTATTCGAAAAACAAACCTCTTGAAAAAACACCCTATACATTAATTTAAATAATATATAAATTTTACAAAACTTGCAGTTTGAGCATTTGTGGCTATTGGCTGTAAAAAATAATTTAAACAATTACTTTAATATGGGAAAATCCAGCAATAACTAAAAGCTGCATTAAAAGAAGACAAATTCTAAACACTTAAGAACAAAATCACGTCTGTTGCCAATATTTTAGCAATTCATCAAATATTTTATGATAACACAAACAGCTTTTGAACGACTCTATCAAATCCACTGCAACCCTACCTTCTGCTAACTACTTTGTGTTCGAGTTATTGCTTTGAGTTTGAATAAAAGCTTATGATGTATGGCTTAATTTCCTAAAAAAAATGCATCTTTTACAAAGCCGCTTTATTTATGCTAATAGAAATTGCTTCAAATTTCTTACATTTATGTTATAAAAAATGAAGAAGCAGCCATTGGAGTTGAACAAAATTCTATTAAATTTAGTTCATTCATTTTGTGCCACCACAAGAATTTAGCATTGAATTGAAGATTTATATTTCAGGTAGCACACATTTTTGGGCTACAACAAAAAAAAAAACAAAATACCAGAGAAGCAAAAAATGCCACTAAAGCAAAAGAAAAAATCCTTCACGAACATAAAACTTGTGCGTCAGTATGTGTGCGGTGTGTGGTTGTAATCCGAGCCAACATGCATCAAATCCCACACCTGCCATCAGTTCGACACAATTCTAATCTGCTGCTTGTAAGACAGACGTCTGTCTGTTGGCGGTTGCGGCGGTAATGTGTGCATGATTGATGTGAGGATTGGCCGAGGAGCTGAAGAGTCGAGTCGAGCGAAAGCAGTCGAAAGCCAAAGCAAAGGCAGCTAGTAAGAAAAAGTGAGACACGAGTGCTGGCATCAAAGTCCCAATGCGCAAACACTTGCAAGAACATAAAATAAGCGCTGCTCATGCATTTCTTCTCAAACACACAGCACAAACTTCAGCATCACAGTCTGAAGAGAAAGAAAGTAAAAGACGGCTGCACACACACACACACACACACACACACACACACAAGAAGCACTCATAATCATTATGAGTGTGCTTCATTTTGCCGCAATTCCCAGTGTACGCCAGCGCTTTAACATGCATGTAGTTAAATTGATTTGCAACAAAAACAAGCACAACCAAAGAAACAACAATACCAACAGCAGCAATAGCAGCTAAATAAAACAACGAACGGCAATTTGGCCGTCAAGAATTGGGCAAATATATCTGTCCGAACCACTGCCAAGAAGCAACACTGAGCACAAAAATAAATACGCGCGCGCCAGCCCGTTGCGTCAGCGTTGTATGTTGCATGCCACGCCCGCTGCGGTGCTGAAATATTTATTCTATTGTGCACCAACTGACGGCAGTTTCAGCGAGAGGCCATAATTATTTATGACTTGTTGGGTGGCGCAAGGCACCGATTCTATGCAGACATGTTCGAGCGCTCATTACACACAGATTTCGTTACGCTCGATCAATCAAAGCGTTGCGCAATGTCCTGACGGGGGAAGTAGTCGAGGTGTTTATATTTATAGACTTTAATTTGTACATTTATGTAGTGTTGATGGAAAGCATTGCACTGATGGGCATTTATAGGTGTCTTGGATAATCACAGCGGGGTGTACATATCAGTGATTTGTAATACATAAATATGAAGTAGATACAAAGTAACCTTCCGTTAGTGTTCAGTCAAGATTTACAAATTAAGTTCCATTGACTTGTGGCGAGAAGACCGTAGAGTGTAGTAAGCGTCATGTAGATGTCACTACAGATCCAACTATACACTTTGTACCTAACAATCTAAGTGATCTAATTTATCACTTTAAAACTCGCTTATATGTCAAACTGAAAGAACGATTTATTTTATAATTTATAAAAAAAAAATAAATTAAATTTTTTATTTAAGAAAATTTAAAAATTACATTAAGAACAACTGCTTCACTTAATCGTCCCAGCTCTATGAAATGTTACAGAATCTATTTCGCCCTAATTCCAACACTGACCTCAGTCATGCTAAATTCTCAGCCATGCTGAGGGCAACTTTTGCTGAGCTTCTCCTAAAAACAGTTGCAAACATATATTCTTACCTCATTCATTTCTAGTAAATAACTTTTTAATCCAAGTAAAATTAGATTTTTGCTACTTTTGTGGAGAGCAACTATAATATTGAGAAAAAAAATACTAAGGAAAAAAGGGCGTGGCACAAAACAGTACAACAAAGCAGGAAAAATCATCTTAAAAGAGACTATAACATTGTAGAACTTTCCTCTCGCTACTGACAATGGAAACTGAAACTGGTGCCACGAGGCGTATGAGTGACATTTTAATTGATATATCATCAATTTTGGTAAAGTAATATGCCACAACGATAGATAAGTGTATTGAAACACAATTTATATGATCCCAAACAACAACAACAACAACCAACACATACTGCAAGAAACTTTATTTCTAAGAATAAACTGCAAGAAACTTTTTTCTAAAAATAAAATTTTTACTTATGATTAAGTTGGCAATGTGTCGTTCGAAATCCATTGTGTAAGTGTATATGTGCAAGTGTTTGTATGTACTTATGCATTGACATTATTTATTTTAATAAATTGGACACCTCAGTGCGTATGAGTGATATTAATTTTTAAATTAATTCCTAAAATTTTGGAATTTCGTTTATTTACATTTATGTTATTTTTGCAACAATAAAAGTTGAAAATACGTTCTGTTTTTTTTGCCAAATTTCCGAACAAAATTTAAATAACAAAATCTCCTCTTTAACACAATAATTTCATTGACTCAGTAATTTTCCAGGAATGACAACCTGAAATGTACATCAAAGAATAAAATCATTGAATTGGAACATTTTGCGTTGTTGCTACACAAAGTTAAGAAAAAATCACATTTTGTGCTGTTGTTAAATACACAAATGTTATTAGAGAAGTTTGCAACACATTGTGCTGTGCCTGTAAAATATTTCTATATTTAAAACAACAACAAATATTAATTCATTAGATTTCCATTCAAATTCAACAAGCCACGATAACCATCAAAATTTTAAGTATTTGAAAGTGTGAAGCCAAATGAATTTTGTATCAAAGTTTGATATTTTATACCCAAAAATTTCACACTCACTTCCAGTAAGAAGAAATCAATTAAGTTTTAAGTGTCTTTATAGCTTAAAGCGGCGGTAAAATATGCGTTAATTATTCCTTGCAAAATATCAAAACCAGCAATCAAATGGCAGTCCAAGTTTTAAGACACACACACACACACATACACGCTCATTTTAAGATGCATCAACACTTTGACTGATAGCAGTTTCAACACAGCAAAACCATTGCACGGCAAAGTCTTAAAGCCATCGAATCATCAGCACATCGAGTCGAGTAAGTTCGAAAACTTATGTTCAACTTGGCTAATACTCATTTATTTAGTGCACTAAAGGAAATTTGTACATCATTTGAATTTGAAAGCAACGAGTGCTGTGTCTTAATTGAAAAGTTTTTACATAAAACTAAGTCGTCACTATTTTTTTTTATACATTTCCATGACTAACGGCCACGGCCGACGACTGCAAAACTTTCAATGTTTTTATATTAAATACACACCGAACGAAAAGTAATACGGCTTAAGTTTTTATGCAGAGCCCACAGCTGTGAGTTTTTCAATACCGAACAGGTAACTGGACTCAAGCTGAGCGTAAACTTTCCAGCCGGCCTCTGTGGCCCTCTGCAAATTTTAATATGCTGTCAGTGCCGCGTTTTGTTGGCTGTGTAGTTGTGCAAAGGATTATGCAGCGAGTCGGTTGGAGATTGAAGTATGGTGAAGTGGACAAAGCAGTGGCACAGCCTGCCAGTGCAGAGTGCATTGTTATTGGCTTTCTTCCACTAAGCTGAGAATGAACATCCAAATGCGAACAAAGTGAAAGCACTCGCTTTATTACATCCATGCAGAGTTACGTGAGCGCCTACAACAGACGACAGACGCCAAGCGTGGCATTGTTGAAATTACAAATGACTGGCAATGGCAGTGGTTCGTTTGCTACAGAGACAATGTGGCTGCATTGCGTGCAGACGACCTGGAGTACGCAGGAGTGGTCACTTTAGGTTGTAGTTTCAGTTTCTAAGAAGGTGTGGCCAGCAGAGAGAAGATTGCGAGCGAGTGCTGCACGTGTATCTTCTTTAAAATTTTAAATTATTCTTTAATTTTTTACATTTTTTCTAAACATCTCAATTAAATTTACGATTTTCTATCAAATTTTTGCAACATTATTTTATATTTTTCTTTCCAAATTCCAATTGAATTCATGTTCTTGCAACTCTTCCACTCGATTTATTCACTATTTTAATGTTCATTTGTCTTCTGTTCATTTTCCACTTCCTTATCTTTCAAATTGTAATATTTATTAATCCTCTAACCCCAATCTATGTCATTACAATAAAAGTATGCACCACAAATACCGCAAAACAGTTCTTCGAAAGCTTAAAATCGCTCGACTCGACTCACTCAGATTTTTAACGTTCAAATGTCCTCCTTTCATCTTCTACTTCCTTATATTTCAAACCTCAATATTTTATCAATATTGAACTTCTTTAACCCCAATCTTTCAATAATCCCAAAAGTATGCACCAAAAATACCGCAAAACAGTTCTTCAAAAGCTTTAAAACGCTCGACTCGGCTCACTCATATTTCTAATGTTCATGTATCATCTGTTCATCTTCCACTTCCTTGTCTTTCAAATTCTAATATTTTATTAATATTGAACTTCTTTAACCCCAATCTATGCAATAATCCCAAAAGTATGCACCAAAAATACCGCAAAACAGTTCTTCGAAATCTTAAAATTGCTCGGCTCAACTCCCTCACATTTCTAATGTTCATGTATCATCTGTGCATCTTCCACTTCCTTGTCTTTCAAATCCTAATATTTTATTAATATTGAACTTGTTTAACCCCAATCTATGCAATAATCCCAAAAGTATGCACCAAAAATACCGCAAAACAGTTCTTAAAATGGCTCGACTCGACTCACATTTCTAATGTTCATGTATCATCTTTTCATCTTCCACTTCCTTGTCTTTCAAATCCTAATATTTTATTAATATTGAACTTGTTTAACCCCAATCTATGCAATAATCCCAAAAGTATGCACCAAAAATACCGCAAAACAGTTCTTAAAATGGCTCGACTCAACTGACATTTCTAATGTTCATGTATCATCTGTTCATCTTCCACTTCCTTGTCTTTCAAATCCTAATATTTTATTAATATTGAACTTGTTTAATCCCAATCTATGCAATAATCCCAAAAGTATGCACCAAAAATACCGCAAAACAGTTCTTAAAATGGCTCGACTCGACTCACATTTCTAATGTTCATGTATCATCTTTTCATCTTCCACTTCCTTGTCTTTCAAATCCTAATATTTTATTAATATTGAACTTGTTTAACTCCAATCTATGCAATAATCCCAAAAGTATGCACCAAAAATACCGCAAAACAGTTCTTAAAATGGCTCGACTCGACTCATATTTTTAACCTTCAAGTGGTTTCTGTTCATCTTCCACTTCCCTGTCTTTCAAATCCTAATATTTTATTAATATTGAACTTCTTTAACCCCAATCTAAGCAATAATCCCAAAAGTATGCAAAACAAATACCGCATAACAGTTTCTTGAATGCTTCAAATTGCTGCAACAGGCGAAATTCCTTCGATAATTGTTTGCCGCAAACGTTTATCAACATTCAAGGCGTTGAACTCACTTAACTCGACTCGTGTGCGCGCTAAATTTTCCATGAGAATCTGCAATAATATGCACGCATCTTCGTAATTTCCCACGCGGCTGGCAATTCCGAAGCACATCGTAGAAGTGTGTTGGAAATTCAAAAGAAGGAAAACAAAATTATAAAAAAAGAACAAACTGAAATGCAAGCAAAGCATCTACGGCGAACGAAAACCAATTAAAGTGTTTATGGCGAGAATAAGCGAACATTGACGCTGAATTGCAAAGTAAAAAGTCGCTGAAAAATTAAAAACCTAGAACGCACCAAAAGCAATTCGACAACAAAACAGACAACTGAGCGCGTCATGAGTCATGGCGGGAAGGCGGCGAGCTGAGCAGGACAAAGCTGAAAGCATGTCAAACATACGCACACACACACACAATGGGAGAGAGAGAGAGAGGCACACGTGTGCCAGTGGCAGCAGCTGAATCAACATTTCTCGGGAGCACAGCAAAACGGGACAAATGCCACTTTCATTCTCAAATAAACCACAGCGCAGGAAGACAACGAAACCAGAACAAATCGAATGCGGCCTGCAGTCGGTGGCTCGTGATTAGTGGCTCGCATGGGTCTGTGGTCCAAAGACCTGTGTAGGTGGAGCGCTGAGTAGTGGCTGAGTGGCCGCTCGAAATGAAACAAACATTTCAATTAATTTTCAATTAGGAAACGTAAATGCGGCCATTGTGGGCAAAGTGTGTTGTGGCGCCGCATTCATTTTACATTTTTTGTTATTGTTGTCGAATACATTCGGACAAATCGAACGCACACAATGGCAACATTGTATGGTAACAAACAAAACAAAAAATAAACGCGCGAAAGCCAAATCGGCACAAATACAGTCACTGCATTGTGAATGAGATGGCAGGGAGATCGGGAGGCAATTCGAAGTGGGTTGAGAGGGAATTGGAATAGAAATTGCGAGCAAAAACTAATTAAGAATATTGTCAAGTGGGTTGCCGATAGCGTGCAGCGTTAGTTCAGCAACGTAAAGTAGTAAGAGCAAAAAATCGAATAAGAAGAAGAAGAAGAAATAGCACGAAATGAGCAAAAGGCACAGAAGCTGCGCTGGCAGCAAGAAAATGAAACAAGCGCCCCGACTGGCTGCCATGTGCGGTAATGAACACAAAAGGCGCATTACTGTTGCAGCGCTACGCGTTCTGCCAGTGCGGTCTGTGGCGTGCAACAATGCTGTGCAAGAATTGCACCCAGGAGAGGTGCTGGCAAATGGTTCTATATATATACACACGTCTGGCTCTGTGTGTGTGTGTGTGTTAAGCATAGAAAATTTACTTTGAATTTCCCAGGCGAAAAATCACCCACTATGTGGGTATGTGTATGTATGGCTGTGTGTACGTATGCTTGTAGGTGTGTTACTTGCAGCCAGTAGTCACTTTTCTTTTTCGCTTCTCTGCGCGCACAATTCGTACAAAGTTTTTGCTTCAGCGTCGTTGCCATTGCCGCAGCCGTTCACCGCAGGCCAGCAAGATTTTTACACTGATTCAATGAAATTGTAATTTTACACAAATCGCTTTGCCAATTACATTGCACAGCCCTCTCAGCAACCTCCACTTGCTCGCCGCAGTGCAGCGTCCTAAAATGTGCTGCTAACGGCAGTGGGCGTTCGGTGCGCCGGAAACACCAACACACAGCGACAAGTTGTGTATCGATGCCGAAGTCCTCGTAATTTAACAATCAGTGCAATGGATTTGCACACAATTGTGTTTTTGTATGTGTGTGTGTATATGCGTTTTGTAAGTGTTTGAACTAGAAAAAGGATTTTGGCGGAAGTGTGTCAATTGCGAGCGTCTCTCGCCACCACATTTGCGCTCTGACTTCGGGTAGTACAGAAAAGGAAATGGTTATAAGAGCTTACTCGATAATACTTACTCGATAGAGATAACCATGTATATATAAGTATAAAAGTATGTATGTATATATGGATTAAAAAGGGGCCACACCCTGAAGCTATCAAATTAGTCTTTTATATAAGTTTCGTTGGAAATTTTAAATTTTTTTTGCAGAGTTCAACGATAAGTGATAATTAGCATGAATGAATATTTCAGTCGAATAGAATAGTTGAATAGTTAGAACATTAATTTTTATACAATTTATATGTTATAAATCAAGAATTTCATCCAGGAGCGCAATGCACTCAATTCATTCATGAACGTGGCTCACTTTGAACCAAAGTATAAACATTTCAATTACTAAATTTACTACTTATTTACTATACACATTTATGATTTTGCTGCCTCGCGGTGTTTCTAGATTTTGTCTTAAACACAAACTTCTCTAATTTCGTTAAATGATTTTGTTGCAATCATTATTGAAGTTGCTTTAGTATGGATCGGAGAATTTCATTCAGGGGCACCGTTGCTCTAAAACGTGTCATTCTCCCAATCATGTCTTATTCATTCCATATCTTACTTCATCTTTCTTCGATCTCTGTCCAAACGTCTCCTTGGCAACTACTCTTGTTTTCCAGTTGAGCCTTTCAAGAATGCAAGTTTGCACTACTCGTTATTAAACGGCACCAATATCTTCTAAAAAGTTCCTAAACTAATCGAATATGGCCACAATCTAAGGTTCTTCATTGTAGTTAACAGGTTAAAGTCGCTCAGCCACGTGGTATGAATTAAAAATTTTACACATTGTACTTGCATGGAAGTAATACGGGTCGTATAATTAACTTTGATTGCTGCTAACAATTCCTAAAATGTGAGTGTGGTAAAAAGCATAAACAGTGTAAAGATAGAATGGGTCCCTTGCCTGGCCTTGGCTCAAAATGTCCTATTGTCACAAAGTCTCCAAAATATGTCAGATCCTCAGAAAACTCCCAACTCAGAAGGTATGAGGCTACGTCCGGAATCTGCCTACTAAGAATTATAGTGTAGGGAAGAACCTTCCTATGAAACAGTTGAAACTGTGTCTACTACCTACTGTTTCTAAAACAACTCATAAACAAATTTTAGTACGCAATACGGGTCGTATAAGTAATTTTGATTAAATGTTTAAATTCATTAAAAATGGGCAGGCAAAGGGACTTCTATTTAAAAAAGTCATCAATAAAAATCATTCAGTGACTTTTCTTTTTTAAGTCATCAATAAAAATCATTCAGTGACTTTTATTTATAAAAGTCATCAATAAAAATCATTCAATGACTTTTATTTATAAAAGTCATCAATAAAAATCATTCATTGACTTTTATTTATAAAAGTCATGAATGACAATTATTCAATGACTGTTATTTTTTAAGTCATCAATAAAAATCAGTAATTGACTTTTATTTATAAAAGTCATCAATAAAAATCATTCAGTGACTTATATTTATAAAAGTCATCAATAAAAATCATTCAGTGACTTTTATTTTTTAAGTCGCAATATAAACGTCATTTTCATTAATTGCACTACTGGATTCATTAAATATCGATTCATTAAATATCGAAATGTATATGTATTCTTGATCGGCTTAACAAGACCTGTCTTGAGAATTCTGTTTTCTGGAAGAATCATAACTTTTGCATGCATTAATGAAAATTACTTTTATATTGCGACTTAAAAAATAAAAGTCACTGACTGATTTTTATTGATGACTTTTATAAAAGTCACTTACTGATTTTTATTGATGACATAAAAAATAAAAGTCATTGAATGATTTTTATTGGTGACTTTTATAAATAAAATACTGATTTTTATTGATGACTTACAAAATAAAAGTCACTAAATGATTTTTATTGGTGACTTTTCTAAATAAAATACTGATTTTTATTGATGACTTAAAAAAAAAAATAATTGAATGATTTTTGTTGATGACTTTAAAAATGAAAGTCATTGAATGATTTATATTGATGACATTTATAAATAAAAATCAATGAATGATTTTTATTGATGACTAAAAAAATATAAGTCACCAATAATTGTTATCATAGGGCAACTAAAATAAAAATCGATATAAAACTGTTATTTGCGGAGTAATATGGAAAGAATTTTAAAAAAATGTTATTAAAGGATTTTTAAAAATAAATAAAAAAGAATTGTTATTTTTAAATTTTTCCGTAAAAATTACAATAAAAAGTTTATTGCCAAGTTTGGGTCCCCTGCGAAAAGAAATGTATTGGTATATTTCATTTATTTGCATGATTTTTTCTTCATAGTAAATTTTTCAATGATAGTTTTCATAAATAACTGTTATTTCCGGTCCCTGTCATAAATTCATTATGTGCAATACAGGTCGTATGAGTGATGGCAATTATATTTTACAATACATTTCAAGAACTTGTATGTATGGATCTAAAAAAACGCTGGTGGACACGTCCATTTTACTTTCAGCCTCCTATTAGAAAAGGTATAGGGTTAGGTTAGGTTATGGTGGCTGCCTCTATAAGAGACATACTCGGAGGCCCGAAAGGCCCATTGTGATACCACATATATTTCACCCGTTTTGAAATATGTGTGCAACACTGTTTAGAAAAGGTATACTACAAATAGAATGTTTGTCATGTATGCAAAGTTATTTTGGACATAAAAAAACATTGCGGGTCGTATGCGTAATTTTGTATATGTATAAAATTACTTCAAAAACGAGTTGACAAAAAAGGCGTGGCTCTAGTGGAAAGTTCATACAATTTTATTTCTGAAAAAGTTTCATATAAAGTCAACATGTGCCATACGGGTCGTATGAATGATTTTATAATAATTAAATTTTAAGATTAAAATAAAACTAGATAGCAGAAATGGGTATGTTTGCCCTTCTATCAGAATGTATTACATATAGAAATATTGCATGCGTGCAAAGTTGTATCAGACAGTCATTTATTTCACACGTCACTGCTACTAAATTAAAAATTTTAATATTAAAAAGTACCTAATGTGAATTGCCACTTTTCTGCTGACGAGCTGAGTTCAAATATTGAACGCAAAGCATAACCAATTGCAACCCATGGTTTGCAATCTAAATATTTGCGTAACAAATTAAAATGACACCCCAACCACGCAGCAGTCAACGCGCGCGGTTGTAACGCGCCGAAACGAAATATTTACTGGCCCACAGTGCAAACCGAACTCGCATGACACTGGTGCGATTTACACGCTTTCCATCAGTGCACAATTAATGTCACATCCGCAAGCGGCACCCAATAAATCGCACTCAAATGCAACACACACACACTGACATACTTACACATATATAAAGACAGGCGCGCAAACAAATACGGCCTGGCAGCTATTAGTACAAAATTACCAAAACGCCAACCAGAGAGCGTGGCAACTATCGACATTAGGCCGAACCAAACTAAATCGAATCAAAACCAAACAGATTTAAACTCATACCGAACCGGAGCAAAGCGACCTCAACTAAGCTGAACCTATGCGAATCGCTGGGGCCACCTTGAAATGAATTATTTCACTTGATGGCGCGCGCGTAGAGCCGCCGGCATTGGGTCATAAAGTGCTGGCAGTTGTAACTTTCAGTTGCATGTGTGTGTGTGTGTGAGTGTGAGTGTAAATTATGCGCTGCGTCATGAACCGCAGCGTTAACTAAACACACACACACTTGCGTCACTTGCCGGCGGCAGCACTTCTGCCGCTTACCGCAACGCTAACAGCTTGCAGCAGTATTCATAACAACAACAACAAGGAACAGCCCACCGAACGACGCACACACACAGATGCTAATATATTAAGTCGACATTTTGACTCTTTAGGGAAATTTTAATTAACTGCAAACGCCTAAAATGCAACAAAGCGAAATGGCAAACACACACACACACACATTGACATAAGCAACGGTGTTGCTGGTGCGGCTGCAAGCGACTGCAGCGGCTGCTTGGAGCGTAATTTATTGACGCTCGTATAATGCACGCATGCGCCAGCGACACTGCCAGCGGCAGCAGTAAGCATTTAGCAGCCAAAGATGGCGACGGCAACATGAATCCGGGTCAAATTGTGATTTGCGCTAATGAATTGTGGCGGCGTTACTGCAGCTGTTGTGCTGTGGTTGTTGTTGCGCTTGTTGACTGCTGACTCCCATCCGCGCAGCTGCTTAAACTTTTGATTTTTGTGGGTGCTGCAGTTGAGTGCGGAACATTTGTTATTGTTGTTGTTGTTGCAACTATCTGCTAAAAATCACCCAACAATGCGAAACGGACTCTGCCAGTTGGTGCTGCAATGCAACGCATACTAACACATGTGTGTGTGTTTTTTACCGTAACTATTCGGCATTGTGTCTGTGCAACTTTTGGCCGCGGCAACAGTGGCATTGTTGAGCGTTTTTCGTCCGCTTGTGTCGCTGTCGTTGCAAAGTTGCTGAATAATTTAGGCAGCAAAAGGTGTTTGTCTTCATATGCCGGCTTGCATATTTAATGAACATGAAAGTAAAAGTTCAGAGTTGCGGCATACTACTGAAACTCTAAGACCAGTATTAAAATTACTATAAACTTTTAAGCGGCAGACTACAGGAATTTATTAAGCGCACGAAATGTGTGAGTGGGCTGCATGGATATTAAAATCTATTTAGAGGCATTTGCAAGCGCTGAAACTCGATGCAGCATACTTGATGGATTTTGAAAAGTCTTAACGGTAATTTCGGAATTTAATTTCAAAACATAATATACAGGAAAAAGATTTTGAGGACCTAAAAACCTATAAAAAAGGCAAAATAAAATAGCAAAAAAGGCACGGAAGGCACTAAAAACTGCAAAAAAGCCGAAAAAGGCACTAAAAACTGCATAAAAAGGGCATTAAAAACTGTTAAAAAGGCAAAAACAGGCATTTACAAATAAAAAAAATACTAGAAATTCTAAAAAAAGGGGAAACGGTATTTATTTTTTAATAATTTTATTTCATCTGGCGTATGCAAATTACAATATTTATACCTCGTTTTTTGTAAAAGAAAGGGAACATCAAGGTTTTCAAAGATAGTTTAAAAACTAAAACAAAGATATTTTAATTGAAATTTTGGCACATATTTTAAATTCATATTTTTCATAAGCATAAATTCCGTACTTGTATCACAAAAAAATAAATAAAATTTTTGCGCTAACCGAACTTTTTGATTTTGGCATGTTTTTTTTTTTAATTTTCCACTGCACACCAAAAAATAACGACTGAGGAATGATCAAATCAATGTAAAAATATCGATAAGTTAACGAAATTGCAATGTTGCCACTTAATTTTTTTTTAGTTTAAAGGTATTTTTGCGAAACAAAAGGGGGAAAATATTAAAAACGAAAAAAAAAATAAAAATGCGCTCGACAAATCTTGAAAAAGGCATTTTGTGGCGTTTATAGGTAAAATAAGCACTAAAAAATGGCATTTATGGGTGAAAAAGGCAAACTGCCTTTTAAAGACAAAAAAAAGGCAAAATAAAATTGGTATATTTCTAATTAGGAGGACCTAATTCGTGCTCATTTTCAATCAGAAATGCTCTATTTAGCAGCAAACGAAAAATGCAATTTCCACAAAATCCTTTCCCTGATAATATATTTGAATATAAGATTATTTTAAAATTTATTTAGTGTCCATAGCATTCGAAAGAGGCATCAAAATTATAAAACAAAAAGAAAAATTTAAAGAAAAAATAATTATAAACTGATTTTATAGCAAATTATGCCTTAAGATAACAAATTCATTCATTGCATACAAAATATGTTTTAATAATTTAATTAAAAACCTAAAAAATTAATTCAAAATTCCATTTCAGTCATAACTATAAAAACCCATATTTGAAACGAATGCCTCTCTCATAGCAATTTTCAGTTGTCAATGCTACTACTGAATACTTTACACATTCTGTCAGCAAGCGACCAATTCTGGCGTGTCTGCAACATGCCAACGAGCAGCAAATTCATTGCAAGTGAATGCCTTAACGAGTGGCATAGGCAGCGAAGATGCTTCACGTTAGTATGCAGCTCGCATTAGCTCATTGCCACTTGAGCGCCATTTAGAGCGTAACTCGAGGATTTGCGCATCAAACGAGCAGCGGCAAACTTCATTAGCCACTAAATTTCAAAAACGTTTCAAGTGTTTGATGAAAAAGTGAATATGCGCCACATTATGCGAAATGTGCAACGAGCGCGAACTAACGAACAATTGGCCGCAGGCGGAGTTTTGGTGCTAATTTGTGGCAGCAAAATAGTAAAATATCAAAAAAAAAGTATAATTTTTGGTCTTCATGTGCAAGTGAAAAATGGCTTTGAGATTTTAAGTGGGAATAAGTGAAAATAAAACAAAACTAGGCACGAAAAGGCATTGGAATTGGTGAAAACATTGTTTAGAGCGAGAAAGGGACAGATAGAGTAAGAGACTTAAAGAAGCGAGGAGATAGTGAAGGCAACATTAACTGCACACAAGTGCGAAAAGCTGCAATTGCAGTTGAATAGCTTTAAACGATTTCTTGGAGTTATTTCAAGAAAAGGTTCCCAGAAAATGTTTTTTTTTCAGAAGAAGCCAGTATTGTGCAATTGAAAGCTCTTAGAGTTTTTTCATTGGGGCGGTCCCTGATTCATAGCAACCAACCAACAACAATTGATCAACTGGAAAACAATATCATTAAAGCAATTGGCGAGATCTAGTCCGACTTATGCAACAGAGTTGACCAAAATTCGAAATCTCAGATTATGTTTTGTAAATAAAGGCACAGATGCTATTTGAATGATACAATTTTCAAAAGAAAAGTACAGTTTTTTCGAAACAAAATAACATTGAATGTACTACTGTGTCCAAAAAATAAGGTGACATTGTATTTATTTTGAAAATTCTTTATTTATTCTTCCAAATCAATTTCATTCCCTTCAAACATTAAATACGCAATAAAGATATTCCTTCAGTAAAAAAAGTCAATATGACCAGAGCTTGTCTCATGCTGATTCTGAGCTCATATTTGTAAACCCCACAAGACCAGTCTTGTCTTCTTCTGTGTGTTATAGGCACCAATCCGAAATATATATATGAAACTGTGTCACAAAACGCACAGAGACAAGTCACATATTTTACTTGAAGGCCAAAATTTTACATTCTTATCTTTCTACTATGCAAACTTCTTTACTCTTAACACTTTGATAATTCTTTTTTATCCATCAGACAACATAAATTGTTCGTTGTCAGCAAGTGTGATTACATGCTGTAAGCAGCCACTGCAACACTTGAAAAAGTTACAGCAAGCACAGATAATTCCAAACAAAACTGATTTTTCGATAAGCCAAAGGCTGTACTCCCCTTCATTCTGCTCTCTTTACTTGTTTCCCTGCTCTGCTTTTCTCCCGCAACTCGCTCGCCGTATCTGCATTTGAGTTATTTGGGCAAAAAGCACAAAATTGCATGAGCGTCCTATCAACTCAAGCAACAAAAACTAAACTTTCACAACAACAACAACAACAATGGCTACTCAGTCTCACCACTCGCACCACAGGTGAGCGTCGTGTGTGTCTTGTCAGGCAGAATGTCAAGTGCAGCGGCCAAGTTGAAAATCTCGCCAAGTGATGAAGTGTTCGCAACGTTCGATGCAAGTTATGAGGGCAACGTACAGTTGCAGCTGCAAAAACAACTACCACAACAACAGCGACATGCAACACAGCAATCAGGCGTTGCAATGGTGGCAACAACCGCAGCAGCATCGTCAGTGTCGCTGATAAGATGCCAAGTTGAGACTATTTCAAAGCGAAAATATTGCAGCAAACATATAAAGAAACAAGAGCAACAGCAACAACAACAGCAAGATATAAGTTTCATCACAAATACGCAGCAGTGTGTGAGTGCGTGTGTGGCGAACGCGCGTGTGTAAGTGAGCGTTTCCTTTTGGCGTTCGCTTCCGTCGCCGGCATCCGTTGGACGTCAACAAGTGCAGCAACAACTCGGAGTAGAAGCGGAAATAGTATGCAGTGCAGTGTATCCGCCGCTGGCGAGATAAAAGTCAAGCAGCGTTCAAGAGTGACAGCCACCTACACACACACAGACACACACACAAATATGTACTTCATATGAGCGCGTACGAGTATCTTCCGCTGCTGTGTAAAAGTAACTTAACATTTGTGCGCACACCTTCAGTTTGCAGTATTTAAATTGCAACTCTGTGCAGTAGGTGGAACTGCTGAAGGCTGCAACTCCAACAACAGTGCGAAAAGTTGCAGTGAACGACTGCAATCCGTTGGAAGAAGTTTACTTGAATTAAATACGTCAAAGTTGTAAGCCTTGGAGTCTAAAATGTTAAATGTTCAGCTGTCAAGACATTATCAGCATTTGCTGGGTTGTTTATGTTTGTGTGTGTGTGTTAAGGTAATAAGTACTTTTGCAATTCATAGCAATAAATCGAAAATACACAGCATCATTAGGTTAGTAAGTTTAACTTAGGAACACAAAATGTTTATAGAAAGATGAGAGTTAGTTGTTAGACAATTTGAAAAATATTCATTTAAAGCTCAGAAATGCTTCGATCTTCCAAATAGAACTTTGACAAATTGATGTCTTGGCCTAATATAAACTGAATTCTTATGTTCTTCGTACAAACTAACGTAACCAAAAGATGAAATTAAAGCTCAGTATTGTTTCAGTCACTCTAAACAAGAGAGACCGGGCCTCAGTTCACCTAAATATGGCCTTGCTGTAAGCTAATCGAACAGCCGAGTATGAAGTTTCATCTGAATTTCAGCCTAACTAATATAATACGACATTCGTACAAGCTGATCGTAAATCGTTAGGCATACAAAAAGATCAAAACTTTGAGGAGCAATGGATCGATTCAATTAAAGGGATGGGAGAATGTTTTGCTAAGATTTAAAAACGATAATTAATAATGATTGATTGTTTGACTGACTAATTGATTGGTTGATTGTTGGTTGACTTATTGATTGATTGATTTATTTATTTATTGATGATTGGTTGAGTGCTTGATTAATTAATTGTATGATTCATTGATTGATTGATTGGTTTATTGATCGATTGATTGATTTATTGGCGATTGATTGATTGATTAATTTATTGCCTGACTAATAGATTGATTGTTTGATTGATTTATTTATTGGTGATTGATGATTGATTGACTGATTGATTGATTGATTGATTGATTGATTGATTGATTGATTGATTGATTGATTGATTGATTGATTGATTTATTGATTGATTGATTGATTGATTGATTGATTGATTGATTGATTGATTGATTGATTGATTGATTGATTGATTGATTGATTGGTTGATTGATTGACTGATTGATTTATTTATGATTGATTGAGGGATTGATCAATTGATCAATTAGTTGATTTATTAATTAATTGATTTATTTATTTATGACTGATTGATTGACTGATTGATTGATTACATGAACGATTAATTAATTTACTGATTGATTAATTGATTCATTGATTGATTGGTATTAAAGCAACTTAAATATGTAAAAGTGGTTACTTTGAGTAGAGCACACTTATGCCATAGAAGCTCATATTCATACCATCTAACGGTTCTTAGCCGGTTTCTCTCTCAGCTCATCTAACTCATAGTGTCAGTTTTTGCTTCTTGCAAAGCTAAGAATCATTCGATCCTCTGTAAATTCTTTAGTATTATTATTATTATAATTTTATTATATCTCGTAGTATCCGGTTTTCTTCTCAGTTCATCTAACGCTTAGAATTATTTTGTGCTTCTTGCAAAGCTAAGTAGAATAGTCCTATCCGCTGTATATCTTAAAGTAATGAAGAAGAATTTACTAAAGTGAGCATTTCTTCTTAAAAAAACTATGGAACAAGTTCATAGAAAGTCAAACACCTCTTCTTTTTCCATGCACAAATCTCAAGAAGGCAGTCCCAGACTTTTTGAATGGGCACCACATGAACAGTTATTCGAAGGAACATCATCTCATGTTTCATAACTGGTTAGTGAAATAAGATCTTCAAAATATCGAGCAGTGATCCAACAGAATCAGTGTCTTGGTTTCTTTTCAGATAAAGTTCAATTGTTAAAGTTCAACAATTGTTTCGAGTAATATTAAAATCTTTACTGCAGTCTTTCAATAATTCAATTTCAAGTTAAAAGGTTCTAAATAGCCAAATTTTTTTATCCTGAAAATACAATTACTGTCTAAAACTTCTTGAAGACTCACAATTACGATTAAACTCAGAGTTTCAGCAACAAGATTTGGTTCTAATTCCTGAATAATGGTGCACCTATCAGCCCATGTATCTTTTATTCGACTGCGGTTAGTGCATTTCGATTAGAGGACAAGAAAGTGTACTACAAGAACAACAACAACAACAACAACCGCTTGCTGCATAACAGTTTCCTTAACGTGTCTGAAATAAATTAGGACTTATAGGATAAGATAAGTTGGCCACAAATCGCTTGAAATAACGCCATCTGATTGCTAAGCGAGCGATTGATGACTAAAACAGATCCCTGTAAATCTGGAACATAAATTCATAGGACAAAGGGGCCTTAACAAGCGGTCTGATTCGGTTAATAGCCGCAACGACATACAAACCAGTAGCGGGAGTAGCCAACGATATTTCAGACAGTGTGCACAAAGTGCATGCCGCAAGCCAATGAGAACAATAGCGTTCATACATATAACAATTCTTGGAAGTGCTGAAAATCCTTTTCGTAGTAAAAAAAATTAATCATGCAAATGGTGGGTGCGTGCTGGTTTGGGGCACTTGAGTTCTGGACATGGCACTTGAAAGTCATTTTGCTGTAGTTACCTTCGACTACACTCGATGTTTTACTTTGCTCACCCATGCACACACACTCACACACACACACACACTTGAATGCAGATAGGAGATAGGAGTGTATTGGCAAACGGCTGGAAAGCAAATGTGTGTGTAAGCGTTATGCATGTGTGTGTGTGTGTGTGAGGCGGAGCCATTTGTGTTTGATTGCAAGAGCAGATTACATTGTTTCAGTTGATTGCAAATTTAATTGCATTCCACTGAGGCTTGCGGTGAGCGCGTGAGTGAGGGCAGACAAACGGCTTGAAAGCAGACAGCAGGCAGCAGACGTGCGGAAGAAAATGTAGCGGTAGATTGAAAGATTGTAAACGTGAAATTCTTTATTTAATTTGGCCGAACAAAGTGAATGCGAGCATGGGACGGACAACACTCGAAACGAAAGAATATTAAACGGAAACGAAAACCAAATATTTGAGACATCTGCAAAGCAAATATTAAACAGAAGCTTGACACTAAATTGTCGACTGCATATTTGCCAAAAATGAATGAATGAAAATATTTGGGTTACCGAGATTCTAAAGATTTCTTTATCGAAACAATTCAATTCACAAAATACTAAACAGTTTTCAATTTGTTTTTGCTAACAACCCCATGAACGTTGGGCCAATATTTGCTAGCAAAGAATTTGCATTTTATTGCCAAAAACTAAAATAAATAAAACAATAATAATAAAAAAAAAACATTTGTGAAATCGAAAAGAATTGGCAAATTTAAATGAAAATGAATTGGACAGAAAAATAAAAGCAGCATTTTCACTTTCATTTTTTGCATTGTCAGTGGGCCGGTCGAAAGTGTTTAAACAAATGGAACGACCCTACAAACAATTTGCGCTGCATACAAAACGTTTTCAAGCAAACCCACACACACACACACGCACAGAGGCGAGCAAACCAATTTGTATGTGTGTGTGTGTACCAACAAGTGAGTAAGATGGGTTTTATTATATTTTTTGGTTAGGAACGCTGACCAACACAGCAGGCAGCCAAATAGTCACGTCCGACGCAGACAACTGGCGGAGCCACAAATCGAAAACTATATTTCTATGTATATTTGTGTGTGTGTGTGAAATGAGATTTTTGTATTCCAATTAAAAGCGCATAGTAAGCAAAAATTGGCTACGAACGGCAGAGAAGCGACACTGACGGCAAATCGTATTTGTGCATTTTCATGGCAACACAATAAAAATGCATAAAATTTGAAATTCAAAAGCACAAAAAGTTAAAAAAAATTGTTTGCAAAAAATTTGTGCCACAAGATTTTAGTCGGTTTCTGACGATTTGGTTGTACACTACAGTGCAATTTTAGAAGCTCTGTGTGGGTCTAAATGAACCCTTTTGAACTGAAAAATCAGTTGTTGCTTGTACCAAATGATTGTCAAAGGCTATGGAAAATTTATTTTTTTTGCACAAATATTTAAAAAATATCCAAGTCAACGCTTAACGATCTGGTTGTCTAACTTAAGCTTTTTCGAACCGAAAAATCAGCTGTTGCTTGTACCAAATGATCGTCAAGGACTATGAAAATGTTCGTTTTTGAAAACTTCAGAATTTCCAAAGGCATTTGTTTAGTTCAGTCAACCATTTTCGAAATGGATATTGAAATCGAACTGAAAAGCTTTAAGAAGTTTATATTTTCAATACATATATCCCACCATTGATTTCTTACGTATTCTATGACTTGTCCTACTTCACCTCTCTTTATTTCGCTCAACATTTACTCATACACTCTGCCAGACCCACCTCGTCCCCTTACAATGTCGTATGAAAGTAAACTTTACCCACCATATGTAGCACAGTGTAGGTTGAAAAACGAAACCAATTTACAAACGCGATTGAAACAGCAACAGTGACAGAAAATTTCCACTCTTATTTCTATGCAACAAATAAAAAACCAAACTCGACCACAAACAAAAAACTTAAAAACCAAAAATAAGAAATAAAAAATACAAATACAAATCTCCAAATCACCGCCCGTTGGGGGCATTTTTAAAATGCGGGCCGTGTCGACAATTTCGGCTGCATGCAGTAAATAAAGTGATTGTGGCGGGAAATTACAAATATTGGCAGCAGCAATAAAAACAAAAATAAGAAAAGCAACCCTCGATTTACGTTGTCCGTGCACGTAAAATAATCAAAAGTTAACTTTATCGAAAATATGCAAATTTGCAATGGGCCCTTCTAGTTTTTATTGCATGCAATTTTATTGTGCCGCCTCACTACCATCACCCACGCCCCCCCCCACGCTATTTCAACCAATTCCAATTTAAAATGCCAACAATATTAAAATTAAATTACACACGGTACGCTAGAATTAAAAACGAAAAGAGCCAATAATAATAAAATGTCGCTGACCGCATTTCTGGATTTGTTACCAGCGTGCAAATGTAAATTAATTATACATTTGTTGTAACACCTGCAAATGTTTGTCCTTGAAGTGCACTAAAATAATAATGAACACACACATACATGCAAGCATACAGTAACACATTTTTTAATTTTTTAACAACTGAGCAAATACAAACACATTTCATTCGCTTCGACGCCTAAATGTATGTGAGCAATGCGCGTCATTCAAGCAAATGGCTGAAAATAGATTTTAATTCAAGTATTTTAAAACTTTACCCAGCAACGCAGAAAATCAATGCCACACTTTGGTTTTTTTTATTTAGGAATTTGTTGTTGTTCACTTGCGTTGAGCATGAAATGTTGAAAACGTTTTTTCTAAACCTTTATTTTCGTTTTTCTAACAAGACAAACACTTTTCAATGTTTGTTAACATTTTCGATTAACAACGAAGTAGGGACTTTTTTTTAATTTAACTGAAAATGAAAACCAAAATAAATTTTAAACAAACCAATTAGTGTAGAGAAAGTTTTTTGCTTTGGATTCACCAATATTTGAAATATTTGGAAAACTGAACTGTTAATTTGTTCAATAGGCTTTGAAAATATTATATTCAATTAATTTATCGACAAAATTACAAAAAATTTTACGTTTTCAAGTAGAGAACGTCAGTCGTTGTTGTTCCAGAGCCATAAATTTGGAAAACAAAAACATCTAAAAAAATTTAATATTCAGAAACTTAATTGTTCAACATAATCTGAATATTTAATCAACTATTTCAACTGACTGACTAGATACAAATTAGTAATATTTTGTTTTCAATTGATAACACAATATTCAGTTATTACCGTTAACTGTATAATTAATAATTCAATTTATTTTTAATTATTAAGTTAATGATATCTATGCCTAACATAATCATGACTTTTCTATAGGTATACAGAGTTGAGATCCATCAGCCTTTTGGCTGGATTGGCTCTAGTTTAAGAGAAATCCTACTTTGAAGTTTGCTTATTTTAGTCGAGTTCGTCGCTTAAGTCTTCGAACGTTTAAATGCTAATAAGTCCTAAATCGTTCCGAATATCGCTTTACTGTCTTCGGCAAGTTTGTAGATATTTTAACGACCAACGAATTTGCTTCAGACACCAATTCAAAAAAAATACATTCAAACTGTGTAATTGCGATATGTGCATTTTTTTGCGCAGCGCAACGTAGCGTATGAGTGTCATTTAATTATAACACTCAACGTGGCATATGACAGTCATACGCCACGTTGCGCTACGCAAAAAATGCACATATCGCAAACTTGCCGAAGACAGTAAAGCGATATTCGAAACGATTTAGGGCCTACGTAAGCGACGAACTCGACTAAAATCTCGACTAACTTCAAAGTCGGATTTCTCTTAAACTAGAGCCAATCCAGCCAAACGGCTGGTGGATTTCAATTCAGTATACCTATAGAAAAGTCGTTCAGTAGGCCCCCCCCCCCCCATGTCTGAATTTTCGACTTGCACAGTATTTTTACTCAGTTAATTGCATCTATGACTTGGAAAAATCTGGCTCAGTTTTATAATTATGATGAATTTACTATCCATTAGCTTTTAATCGATCAATTTTTTAATGGTGATTATCATTTTTAAGTAATTAATCACTAGTGACTTTTTTTTTAACTCATCCGTTAGCTGAATATTCAACTACTCATAATTTAATTGCAAATTTGTTACGAGTCCCTCAATGATTAGTTATGCAATCAATATTTTTTCAATCAATTCAATTAATAATATTTTAATAGTTAGTTAATCACAGCTCACAAAATAATGAGTGCCTTTACCAAAAGCAATGAAATTTAGTTAGTCAATAATCCAAGACTAGTTACTCAATAACTGCTTAATTACTCAATAATGACTGTATCGTAAACTGAATTAAATCGCAATAAGTTTAAATAAGCATTCATTCAATCAATAACAAAAAGTTGATTAATCACATCATATCACATCATCACATAATCAAAAGTTATTTAATCACAGATTGATTAATAATTAGTTATCCAATCAAGAATAATTTAATGTAGTCACTCAATAATTTAAGACTATTCACTCAGTAATTAGTTGTTTAATCAATGATAATCTAATCATTAATTGAAAATCCATAACTATACCAATTTCCAAAGCTTATCAAAAGAAATTTTTATTTCGAATAAACAGTCATTCAATTAGCAATAATACAATTAATTAAATTGTGTTATGTGGCCAACTAACTACTAACTAGTGTTTGTAATCGCTAATTGAAAATCTTAAGCAGTATTTGTCAGCACTGAAACTAAGTGAATATTGCATTATTTCTTATTCATTAGTCATTTAATCACAAATCATTTTCATCAATTTCAATTCTGAACCCCAAACTATATAGCAAAAATTTGCTTAAAACGCCACAAGTCAAATTCACACCAATTTGCGGTCAAGTACAATAAATGTCCGTGGCGACGACAATAGTCGCGCTGTGACTTCCGCCGATCGCTGGCAGGCGATGGTGCTCGTTGGTCACGAACACGCAATTGCGGACCTCAACTGTGTGTGTATGTGTGTGTGTTCATTTGTTGGTAAATTTGATGCGGTTGCCCCGAGGCCACATGCGCATTTTCGAGACTGCACACACACACACTTATTTACTCATATCTAAAAACATATATATGCGAGTGCAAATATATGAAATGCGGTGCGTGGCCGCAATGCCCACAGCGGCTCGCCTGTGCGTGCGTCGCTCGCCGCCACCAGCTGCACCTAAGCGGGGCAACCGAGGGGTAGCTTTTGAATTCATTTTAATTTTATTAACTAGCAAAATGTACGCCGCAACAACACCACCAACAACAACAACTACAACTAGTTACGGCAGCAGTGCTTTGATTTTGCGCTCACATTTGCGCTCACGAACTCGAAACTTGGCAGTTGTTGCCAAAAAATTTTAGTTATCTTTTATGTTGCACAAGTTTTCGTGTGCCGGCGGGTCTAATTTGATTTTATATGAATTTTGCTGGGCGCGCACGTGAGCTGACGTGTACCGAACGCCTCACTCTTAGTTTTTTTTAGTGCAAACTTTGCTGCTAACTCACCTGAATTGTGCCAAGTTTTCTCGGGCCGATTTTTTGCTGCCATGCGAGCGAGATGTGGCGCCACGGTTGGTAAATTTAGACGTTTAGTTCGTTTGCGTGACGTGTGTGTGCTGAAATTAAATGAAAACAAAATTCGCTGGTTATTTTAGCGCAGCAAGAAAAACATGTGAAAACACAATATTTTTCATTAATAAAACATTTTATTAGAATTTAAATTTGTTATTTGGAAGTTTCGCAATTAAATAAATTGCATATAGTGAGCTTCAGGTCACAGCTGCAATTAATTGTTGGCGAAACATGAGAACGTAAGAAGTTGGAGCGCGAATCAAACCGCATGTGTTCTTAATAATGCCGACTAAACTTGCGATTAAGAAAGAAATCTGAGAACAGATTTCTTTTAAAAACACTAAAGCGATACAAATTTACTTAGAAATAATATTAATAAAAATAATTAAAATAAGAATAAAGAAAACAACTCTATATAGAAACAAATACAGATGGATAAAAAAAAATTGAGAAGCGCTCTCTAGTTAATTTTTCTTTTTGCAACTCTAGATTGAGCTAAAAGGGAAGATGGAAAAGAGATCTTTATATATTTTCTATGTCTTTCATTCATGTTAACAATCGGGAAGGCCTTTCAAGTCATATTTGTCGTTCCGTCCAATTGTTTTTCTATTCAAAATCTGCATGCATTAGTCAACTCATTTATTTATATGTCCGTCTATCTAGCCTCCTATTCAATCCAGCTAATGGAACGTTTGGTCATCCGTTCCTATGTTCATCTGTCCGTCTGCTTATCTGTTTCTGCATCCATCTATGTGTCTATCCATCCATTTGTCTAACTATCAATTACATCCTTCTTTTTTTCATCCGTGTCTGCACATGTCCTTCTATTTGCCCATACAATCGAGTTATTCAACGTTTGTCCTTAACTTCATATTTCCAACCGTCCAACTGGCTTTCTGTTCAAATATTTATGTAATCTTTTTCATATTCATCTATCCTGTCTATTCCAATTATATCGCAGTTTATCCAACCGTTCGTATGTCCATCCATCTGTGGATACAAAAGGAGAGAAAAGAAGGAAGAAAAGAAGTCATTTGTCTAACTATCAATTTATCTACGTATCCGCTTATACATCCTTCTTTTGTCCATACGTGTACCTGTCCGTTTGTTCGTCTTTTCATCTGTTCGTCTGAAAGTGAAATTGGGTATCTGTCTGAACACTAGACTGGATTTAGTGTTGTATGGAGATTCTTAATAATGGGTTATCGATGCTCCGCAACCTCTCATTTTATGCGGTTTAGTGAAAAAGTGCATGAGCCAAAAAATGGGGGGTGAGCCAAAAAATAGGGGATGAGCCAAAAAATGGGCCTAGGGTGGGGCTAAATGGCGTCGCATCGAGGTCAAAGTTTACAAAAAAGCTGGGAAATTCGACAAATTGCTCCACAGCTGGTCAGAAATTGCTCTGAGAGGGTTAAAATATATAAATGACCCCCACTAGTTTTCTCTACTGAACATTTCTTTCAAACATATTTATACCCTATCTCCAACACTTGATGGGGCTCCCATACAAAATGGTTATTTTTATAAAATAGGCTTCCACTGCTCCCAGGTTGCCCCCAGACGTGTCAAATGTATGACCGACATCCATTTATTTTTCCTTCCGAATGTTTCTTCTAAACATACCTACCCGCTAACTCCAAGTCTTAAGGGGGCTGCCATACAAAATTCTAAATTTCTATGCCATTGGCTCCCCTCTTCTAGATGTAGTAGTAAGAAAACATCGTATCTCGGAAACTACTGAACCGATTTCAATGATTTATTCAGCGCCAACATTCTTGAGTACAAAAAATACAAAATTAATTAAAAATCAGAAATTCACCATCAGAGGGCGGCTCCCATACGATTGGATTTGTGACGTTGTCAACTTTTGGGTTTCTACAAAGCAAAAATCAAAATGTATTCTCGAAACCCCACTAACCTCCCTACTTTGAATATAATTGCAAACGTAATTGAGTTTTAAGAAGAAATCATTAGATTTTTGTGAGAAAATGTGAATTTTTTATTCAGCCGGTATAGGTACTCCTTGCGTAGACAGCTTGGAGCAAAACTTGTTTTGTATATCACAAGGCGTCATTATAGTATCTGATGAGTTTCACGCCCCTTCCGACAGCATCGTTGCCCACATGAAATTTATGCCCAATAGAAAACCCGTAATTTTATTCTGACGCATCATTGCCAATTGTGAGTACCCTCTATGACTGCCAGGAGGAGGCACATCGCTCTAACTGGGGTTCTTATAAAAAGTCAAGGTGCTGTCTTTCTTAAACCATATACTTTGCTTATTTATCTAACTGTTTGTTTATCCATCAACTTGTCTGCTTATCTATTCCATTATTCTACATGAGTCCATCTACCTGTTTGTTAGTCTCTCAGTCGGTCTGTTTGTCTGTTCACCCATCTATTTACCTATCCAATCGAGCTATATAATCTTTTGCCCAGCCCTTCGTATCTGTATTTTTTATGGTTCATCTATGTTCTTCCTAATCGAGCCATACCATCACTTGTCTATCCATTCGTATGTTCATCCATTCGTATGTCCATTCATCTATTGTTCATCCATCTGTTTGTCTATCCCTACATTTGCCTCCACCTATGCGCTTATTCGTTTCTCTTTGGTCTCTTTGTCCCACCGTGGAACGTTCGTTCCTCTGTGGGCCGTCTGTCCCTCAATGGTACGTCCGTCCCTCTGTTAGCCACCCGTCTGTCAGACAGAAAAAATTTGTCAGAGAGTATATCACTCAGATTGGCAGTTGTCTACCGCCCTTCTGTCTGTGTCACAAAGTCATATCCGTCTGTTTTCTCTTTCGATCCATCCGTGCTTCGATCTGTGTATCCATCAATATCTCTCTCTATCAATTCTCAGTTCGATCCTAAAGTTCAAGTTCGTCCATCTGTTTTTTGTCTCTTCGTACGTTCAGTTATTTCTCCTCCTTCAGTTTGTCTGTTCATAAATTTTTGTATTTATTTATTTAATTTAGTCTACAGAAATACAGAAAACAATGCAGTCTTCATCCGTCGGTTATTCAATGAATACGTACAAAACAGTTGAGATTTAGCATTGAAAGGTATGAGTTGCACTCTAAGAAGGGTTGCCATATAGTAAAAATGGTTCAAGTATTTGTTTTAGTAAAACTTTAAATAAACAAGCCGTTTGAATATTGATGAAATGCTTTGCAAATCAACTGCACTCATATACTCGATGTCAGAGACAACACCATCGGCTTGGGCCAATTTTTGTTGGGTGACACGCTTCAGCATAACTTGCATATTTACTATATGAAAACATTTGGATAACACACTCTGCACTCTGTATTTACTTATCCGAGAGCCACACTTCAGCCTCAACGACTTGAGAGTTTGGCTCGAAATGCAATTTACACGCCCAAAATAAAGTAAATATTTAAAAAAAAATTACTCTTATGAAACGTTTCAGCATTCACTGACCCACAATCGTTTGTTGTGTGCAGAAGCTTTTAGACGTTGGCCTAAATGAAATCCCGACAGTGCTTAGTGGGTAAACAGCAGCGAAAAAATGTATTTATAACACCGTGCAACAAAAATTAAAAAAAATTTTCACACCGGAAAAAATTCAGACGCTTCATTCATTCTCGGTTCATTGATTTTGTATGTTTTTATTATTTAAAATACTTAGGTACTCAAATAAATTATAATTTTTGTACTTCATTAGAATTGCAGTTTCCGCCTTTTTTTAATAACTTTCGAACTAATAAAGGCAGAGTAATGAAATTTTGACATGTGATCAGGGAGGTTTGGGGATTTAACATACTTACTTTTCAAGAAAATTGTATGTAAATTTTCAAGGATATAAAGGATTAAAATTTTCAAAGGACCTTTTTCATATCCTTTTTTTACAAATAGATAAAAAAATTATTTTATTTAAATTCTTGAGCCTTTCCTCTTTCATTTGATATACATATCGTTAAGTATTTTTTATATTTTTTTTATTTTTAACCCCATCAAAATTTTAAAGTCCTTTTAAAACGACAAAGGATGTAGAAATGAAAAACTGAGTACGCAGTATTACTATGTTTGTTCTTTAGTTTCACGCACATATGGATTTTTCCTCGGTGTGAAAAATGCTGTCGCACGGTGTAACGAGTGCGGGAAATGCCTGCCTGCACTGCGGCCTTAGAGCGCATTAGGCAACGTCAGAAGCAGCCGCAACCTCTCCACCAGTCAACAGGCCAACACATTCGTACGCGTCGCAGCAAAAGCGTAGCTTACGAAAAAGTGTTCGGCCGTGGCGGCAGAAGTGTGCGACGGGCGCTTAATGAAATTTTGCAGAGCGCCGAAAGAAAGGCGCACAGAAAATTGCAAAACGATAGCGAGAGCACTTTGGGGACCGGGACGTTGGGTGGGCTGTGTGATCGAAAGCGACCGACCACTGCACTAAAATGCCAAATTATATTTATGCACATGAATTAATTTGTTTATGTTTGCCTCGGCTCGGCCGTGTTGGTGGCGTCGTTCGTGTGCAGCGAGCGCGACTGCGGTGAGCACGTTTTCCGCTTGCGACCAGTTTGTTATTTCTGTGCGCGTCTCAAGTGGCTTGGCCGCAGCAGCGCGGAACAAGAACAGCTGCCTGGGAGGCGAGTGAGGTGGAGTGGTTGGCGAGCGAATGGCAGCAACAATGAATGGAAACATTTCATCTTAAATGGCGGCGTCTTTGTGTTCTTTTCGCTTTTTTTTTTGTTCGCTTCTAGTTGGGCATTTTACTCGTTTCTTTCATTTGCGTAATTTTACATTATTTTGTTGTTTTTATTGTTCTTCTTCGCCATTTGGTAATTTGAATATTTTAACGATTTATTTCGGTTAAGTTTGTATTTTGCGTTTCCTGCCTCAATTTTGTTTATTTATTTTCATTGATTGCTATGCCGCACCAACACACACGCATGAAGTTGGGCGAAATTTATGCAGCAAAAGCGCTCAAGTTGTGGCAGAAATTGAATCGCGTCGCTGTGAACTGACGCACCAGGCGTTGGCCGGATCTGCGATGGCAGTCAGTGTTTGCCGAATTCAATTAGTTTTTTGCTAATGTGATTTCTTAGTCGAGCTAAATGCGTTGGCACTTGTGTCGGTGTGCTGTGGGCATCCAGTTTGAGTGTGTTGGTCTTGATGACTTTATACTTTAGTTTTTTTTTTGCTCATGTTTTCAGAAGCTTACTTCAAATGGGCGGTGAAGGCTGGCCGAATGGGATATGTCGACATCCGTTTAAAAAGTGAGCTTAAGCTGATTGATAGAATTAGGCTATCTCTAGCGAGGTATTGGTATCATAGAGAAAATCGTTCTATAAACATTTATTTGTTATCAAGTATTGATTAAACGCCGTGTCTCAGTGAAATTAATAACTTTAAATTCAATAGAAACTTATATTCGAAACTCGCCTTGGATTTGTACTCGTTCCCCATGGAACAATTTAAACGAAAAATTTTTTCTTTAGCCCCCGAAGGCATAAAACATAAAGCAAAGGCGTGAGCGTTCACAAATCAACACAGCTCATTAAAATTAAAACAAATGAGTTTATGGCCTGCGGTTATGCTGCACGTGCTGCACACAAACGCCCAAATACGGTACACATAAATAAATTTATTGCGCTATAACGAACGCACTCACACACACACACACATAGCGCGGGTTCATTCGCCCACAAATGAATGGCAATTAAATTAGCCAAAACGCAAGCCACCAACTCGCGCTAGCAACCAGTCGGCTGTGTTGCGGTAACAGCAGCTCAACAGCGACAACAACACCAACCGATTTTGACTTTCAATTAAAACTGTCAATAAAATTGCCAAATAGTCAGACAGACAAACAGATAGATGCGCCAGCATGCGAATGTGACAATGGATTTTGTAACGAAATTTCGATGCAACAAAATTGAATGCAAGTTTTATGCATTGTTGCTAAAATGCAATGAATTTATGGTCCAGTGGCTGCTGTAAGTGCGCACTAATATGTGGGTACAACAAAAACAACAACAATAACATCTCGCTAGTACAACATTGGCCACATTTGCAGCTCAGTTGTGGCTAAGTGAGAGTTGAAGCTGTGTACTGAATAAGAACAATGCGCGCGTTGCAATGTTGGAAAATATGAAATTGAATAAATACCTACATACATGTGAATATATACATATGTCAGTCAGTGTTACATATTGTATGTGGACTTTTACTTACTAAACAATTTTAAATATAAAAGCCACTCACTGACTTTTTGGCTGCCGGAATTTACATTTAACGACTGATGCCGTAATGTATGCAACAAAATTGTCGACAAGCAACGTAAACTTTTTAGCTCGAATAGATCAATTTGCATTTTAATCGCATGGATTGAGTGTAGCTTCCGTTTTCTTAAATCGATACGACTTTGGCATACTTTTAGGCGTGCAGTCAACAGTGTGTTTTGGGAATTAAGACAGATGACAAAATAATAGCACCGTCTGACTTATTTATGACACGAACAGGTTATAAACTAATACAAACGCACACACTCACACAAAAAATTAATACACACATTGGGAAACTCACACATTGTTGCGCCGTGGTTGATTTTGTATCTATTTATTATTTAAAATACTTTCGAACTAATAAAGTTAGAGTAATGAAATTTTGACACGTGATCAAGGAGATTTTGGGTTTTAACATACTTACTTTTCAAGAAAATCCTATATAAATTGTCAAGAATATAAAGGATTAAAATTTTTAAAGGACCTTTTTCCTATCCTTTTTTTACAAATATATAAAAAAAAATTTTATTTAAATTCTTAAGCCTTTCTTCTTTCATTTGATATACATATCGCCATGTTCTAACGAGGTTAAATATTTTTTATATTTTTTTTATCCCCTTCAAAATTTTGAAGTCTTTTTAAAAGGACAAAGGATGTAAAAATGAAAAACTGAGTACGCAGTATTACTATGTTTGGTCTCTAGTTTCACGCCCATGTGGATTTTTTCCTGTGAGAAAATGCTGTCGCACGGTGTTACCAGTCAAATTGAAGAAACACAGAAAACAAGAGTCCAATCATGTCAGCATGTCAAAGTTCGCATAATGCGATTGAAATACAACTTACAACCGCATATTCAATAAAAGTTTAATAACAAATCCATTAAAATTAACTCGCAATAAGTAGGTATTTTCGAGAAATTTCTGAAAATTTAATAAATAAAATTTCGCCTTATTTAACTCCATAAAACACTACCACACTCAGGCAATAAAGAACCATCACACACACAACTACAACTTGCCTGCCCCGTAGCACTTCAATTGTCACTGCTCACCTTACCTCATCCACTTCTTCCATAGTAAGTCACCGGCGACAGCGTGAAATGTCGAGCCATTCATAATTTGCTCCTTAACCTCAATTCGTGCGCAAAATCGTTTTTAATTACCGACCGCCGCACTGACACTTGCAACAATGTGATTTTTACATTTCTTTTGATTCTCGCATTGCAGCAACAACCAGTACGTGCGCTCAGTTAGCAACAATTTCAGCAACAACAAATGCAAAATAACTCAATAAATGGAGCAGTTGGTTTTACGATTTAAAAAGCCCACACTGTAAGGGCTCCGCCCCTCCACCCAACTCGCCGCCACTTGAGCTCCGCGCCGGCACAATGCGCTGTTAAGTGATTGCCAAATGCGCTGTTGCGGCCAACGGGACGCAGGGACTGGACATGACCGCAAATGGCCGCATAAGAGTACGACTGAAAAAACTGCACCGCTGTTGTTGGCGGCCGTTTCGCTGCCGAATAAGCCGCAGCGTTGCGTTGTTTTTGAAGTGTGTTGTGGGAGTGTGGGTGGTGGGGAAATAAAACAGAAAAAGCTTTTAATCAAAAATTGCATGTCACGCGGTAATAACCCATGAAATTTTACTCGCAAAAAACAAAATGACAAATTGAAATTAAATTAAACAAAATGTACAATTTGTGCGCGCCTAACTGTATGCATTGTTTTATTCTTCAACAGTGGTGCGCCACTTTGGTGTGGCGCTAGCGACACTCAGCAGAAGGCGTAGACCACATCTATCTGTCTGTTTGTCCAACAGACAGATAGATGAACTTTTCTGTCTGTCCATCGATAAGATAAAAGATAAAAAAGACAGACTGTCTGTCTGTCAGTCTATCCGTGTGACTGGGCTCATGCTAAGGTCCAGTAGGTCTGAAACTATTTGATGGATCGAATAGAATCATGTATAGTATTAAGAAACTAAACTCGGCAGGCCGTAACCCGATAACGGGTTGTCATGGCCAGTTAAGTAAGTAAGTAAGTAAGTATAGTATTAAGAAAACAAAGCCATATAAACTTCTCCACCTCTTGGCCGATCAGCCAAATGAAGTCGTCGGTCTACTAGTGATACTGGGGATTTGATGGTTTGGAATAGAATCGTTTATAACACCGTGCGACAGCATTTTTCACACCTGGAAAAATCCATATGTGCGTGAAACTAAAGACCAACTATAGTAATACTGCGTACTCAGTTTTTCATTTCAACATCCTTTGTCCTTTTAAAAGGTTTTCAAAATTTTGAAGGGGATAAAAAAAAAATATAAAAAATACTTAAGGGGGAAAGCCACTGTGACGGGTCAAAAAATTAGTGATTTTAAACATTTTTTTTGACCGAGCAAATATAGGAATGTTTGGATCGGGTTTTTTTTATTTTATTAAGCAGACATCTAATAATATTTCCACAAATTTTTATTAAAAAATATTAAATAGTTTAAACAATAGAGATGATCCCGTAGCGCTTGAAAAAAAATTCCCCCTCCATGGCGGCATCGATTTCTCAAAAACCCGTACTCAGAAAAAAAAAATAAATTTTATTGTAATCTGTATGAATGTAGCTATCTTTGTACGTAGCCGTTTTTTTTAATTTTGATTTTTCACAAAATGGCGACCGATTGAAAATATTTCCATGTTTTCGACCTTGTTTTTTTGGTTTTGAGACAGTTTAAAAAATAGTAAAAAACAAATCAAACAAATTTTCCAAATCGGCTACGCTTAACCTTAACCACTACTAAGACGAACAAAACAAAAAAAAAAACTTAGAAATCGGTTCATAATTGTTCGAGTTATTGATGCCGCCAGTTCAAAAAAAGTCGTTTCGAGAAAAACGCGTTTAAAGTTTTGAGTCCATTTCTCTCGTAATGAAATCATGTATCTTTTAAAATTTTCACACGTGTGTTAAACTATCGAGTCTTTGAAAATTTGACTTGAAATTTTGTACACATATTTTTGAATATATAAGCTTTGATTTAAAACATTTTTTTTTTTACCCGTCACAGTGGCTTTCCCCCTTAACCTCATTAAAATATGGCGATATGTATATGAAAGAGGAAAGGCTCAAAAATTTAAATAAAATTGATTCTTTATCTATTTGTAAAAAAAGGATATGAAAAAGGTCCTTTGAAAATTTTAATCCTTTATATCCTTGAAAATTTATATAGAATTTTCTTGAAAAGTAAGTACGTTAAAAACTCAAATCTCCTTGATCACGTGTCATAATTTGATTATTTTCGCTTCATTGATTTTGTATCTATTTACCTATTATTTAAAATACTGATACACAAATAATTTAGAATTTTTGTACTTCATAAGACTTGCAGCTTCCGCCTGTTTTTAATAACTTTCGAACCAATAAAGTTAGAGTATTGCAATTTTGACACGTGATCAGGGAGATTTTGGGTTCTAACATACTTACTTTTCTAGAAAATTCTATATAAATTTTCAAGGATATAAAGGATTAAAATTTTCATAGGACCTTTTTCACAAATATATAAAAAATAAATTTTATCTAAATTCTTGAGCCTTTCCTCTTTCAGCTGATATACATATCGCCATATTCTAAAGAGGTTAAGTATTTTATATATTTTTTATTTTATCCCCTTCAAAATTTTGAAGACCTTTTACGCAGTAACTATTACTATGTTTGGTCTCTAGTTTCACGCCCATATGAATTTTTTCCGGTGTGAAACATTTTTTAAATTTTTGTCGCACGGTGTAATATGAAGACAACAAAGGCAGATAAACTTCTCTACTTGCCGGTCAATCAGACAAATAATATCTGTCAGTCTACCAGTGGGACTGGGGTCGTACCTGGACCCAGTATGCCTGCAAATTTTTTACGGCAGACAACAAGGCAGATAAACTTCTCTCCTTGTTGGCTGGTCAGACAAATGATAACAAAAGACAGACTATGTGTCTGTCGAACTATCTATGTGACTGGGACGTAGTATATCTGGAATTATTTTGAATAGAATCAAGTTTGGTTAGTATCAAGAAAAGAAGCTAATTTTTTCGGTGTAGAATTGTTCGAGACCCAAAGATACAAAAGATCTCTGGACTCTAATCCTTTCTAATTGATGTCCCTTTATTAATAAACTCAGATCAATCTAATCATACTTATTTCTTAGAACATTTTATTTCACCAATTCGACAACATGATTGTTGCCAGTGTCGCTGAAATTTTGCAAATCAAAATGCCACCTTTACTGAGAAACCTCAACTCATACTAAACATTTATATTTATTCATTTATTTATTTATAGTTCATTTTAGGTAATAAATGAAAAGCTTTATGTGTTTTAAACATAAATAACACATATTTAGTTATAAATTGGAAGCCAATTGAAGGTTGCCATGGCAGTGAACGCTCTATGAAAGGCAGCCAAAGCGTAGCTGTGCACAGTAAATTGTTGCGGTTAATTTAGGCAACTGCAACTTGTTTCATGAAACAATTCTGCAACCGTAAAAGTTGCAGCAAAACATCAGAAAAGGTTGATTAAATTAGCTAAACTTTTGCATTGGCAGCGCTGCATCACTGCTGCGCGTAGAGTGTGCAACCGCCAGCGCGTTGGCTGTGCGGCGTACGGCCGCAAACAACAACCACAACAACACAATGCTTCTGCACTAAAAATGTCAAACGATATGACATGCCGCCCAAAACCCCAACGTGCAAATCGCCAAGCGACAAGTGGTCGCATATGTTTGAGGGGGCTCGAAGGACGCCGCATGGCCGCATCCTCTCCCCGGTGACATGTTGATTTTTAATATTTATTTTCATTGCCGGTCTGCGGTTGGCGGTCACTGCGATATGGCACACTTTGCATCCGAAATTTTTCGTCAAATGTGAAAATTTACCATGAAACTTTCTTGTCAGTTATTTACCGCATATAACGATCAACAAAACCGACAACGGCCATAACCAATTTTGAGCTGTTTTTGCGGTGCAATCGAAGTTGTGCAACAATTTTGCATCGATTGACGCGCCACCTGTGTGCTGTCTCGTTCCGCTCTCTCTCTCTCTTTCTGACCAGCCAAAAACCGCACTGCATGCTTGCACTTCAATACGTTTCGTTTATATTTGATGCCATAAAACAACAGTCGAACCATAACTTTAGCAGCTGTTGCAACCAGTGCAGCTGCAGCTAGCAACGACCGCTGCCCCTAGACAAATATTTATACCTTTTTACGCATTTCAATTTGAAGCATTGTTTTTGTAATTTAGCATAAAATGCTCTATAGCCCCTTTGCAGTATGGCTGCTTCTGGTGGTTGAAGACAAAATGTTCACTTTTGTTGGTTGGCATTTGAAGTACAGTGCAATAAAGCTCAAAGTCAAACTAATGTATGTGATGTGCAATGTATGAAATGTGTGTGTTTAATATAATTTTTAATATAATAGTTTGGAAATATCGATATTTATTGTAATTGTTAGATTATTCGAAACCGGAGCGCAACTTTGAGTTGCAACTTTCAAAGCAAGGAACGCAAAGGCAGGTTTTGTGAGTTTTTTACATTTTGCTCTAAATGTGGACATTTTTTGAAATACTGTAATCAGGATATTAATATCCGAGCAGGAAGATTGATCTGATGATTTTTGAAAAAACAAGTTGGCGTTTTTACCACCTCTGGAGATAATACTTTGTCTGTAATTACAGATCCTCTTTTCGTTCTCTTCGAGAAAACAGCTTCACTTTGGTTCACACGGACAATTCTAAATTAGCACAAACAAAGCTCTTCAGAGATCTTCACAAAGTAATATTAAAATTTAATATGTTAGTAATTTCGTATATAAGAACTCCGGATCTTTAACTCCAGATCCTTGAAGCCAGATTTTTCACAAAAGAAGTTCTCCAGAGATCTTAAAAAAGTAATATTCAAATTTAGTATGTAAGTTATATAGTATTAAAGAACGATAGATCCTCCGGATCCTTGAAGCCAGGTTTTTCACAAAAAAGCTCTCCAGAGATCTTAAGAAAGTAATATTCAAATTTAGTATTTAAATTATATAGTATTAAAGAACGATAGATCCTGACCATTGGAGCCAGGTTTTTCAATGAACTTGCGGAAACGTGATGCACAGATTACTGATCTACACAAATTCTTTGCCAAGAACAAATGGTTCGCAAGAGTTACCATCTAGATTTACAGGAAACCCAACAGATAGAAAAGTACACCAGGGGCGGATTCAGAAAAATATTTTGGGGGGGTTTCAAGAAGTAATTCTTTAATATTCATAAATTGCCAAAAATGCCCTTTAATTTGTATGGAGTTTTAAAGTCGACCATAATATTTCGGGAGGTTTCAACCCCTCCCCCCCCCCTGAATCTGCCACTGAAGCACACCAACTACAAAATTAAGTGAATCAAAATGGCCCTAATAGGGTCTCCGAGTTGAAGATCAAGTCACACAAACCCCTTTTGTAACCTAACCTAACCTAATACAATACTTAACCCTTTCGACCCCGAATTTTAGCCTGTGTCTCGATATTACTTTTTGTTATTGAAATCATGAAACACTTGCCTAAGAAGTGTACACACGACATTTGAAGTCGCCACGCCTCTTTGTTAGAGCTCTAGAGCTAGTTTACTTTTGAACATTTTTAGCTTAAAACGGGTTAAATAAAATTTGTATCAATATTTTTTACTTACAGAAAAATTATTTAATATTTATGAAAAAATACAAAATTATCACTTTTTGATTGTATTTAACCATTATTAAAGAAACAGGGGTTTGATCAAACGCGCCCAATTCGTAGATTTCAATTAGAACACAAACTTTCCCTGATATCGCTGCAAATTATTAAAAATTATTTTAGGGATAACAGTAAAATTTATGTAATTTGCTTTGAATTCACTTCTAAAAATATTCATTTGTTGATACCTACTTAAATTAAACCAATAAATCAATCGAAGCTTTTGCTATAAGATGACAAAGTGGTGAAGTTGCTCCCAGGCAACTTTGGGTTCGAAAGGGTTAAGCAGTCAAAATATGTGAAAGTTTTCACAATTTCGCGCTTTAACTTTACAATTCATAACCCCACTTCCTATCGGCAACTAACACATTGCAGTGCATTTCACATTTCACATGTTTAGTTAGATGCACAAACACATTCTTCAAACTATTCTGTATCTACAAATGGCTTTAAATCGCTTTGTTTATGAGGAAATTGCGGTAATTTTGACGGTTTTTCATTTTAAAATATCTGTATTTTCTTTAGTATTTATATCAACTTTTCCTTTGATCTTTTTTATTTTTTATCGGGTTCTAAAATTAGTTCTACTACAATCAGGGTTCTACAATTTCAATTAGCCAAATCCGATGTGGACTTTTCGAGATATCAGCGGATATGTTATTTAGTCTTTAGGTTTGGAAAACTTCCATACAAATGTCTGTTTTTATAGCATAATTTTAGGATTACTTCTGCCGCATCTGTCTGAAAAATGCTTTTAATATTGAAAAAATTCTCACGTTCGCATAAATATCAAAAATCTTCCACTAATTTGCATATTAATTGAACACTTTCTTCTGATGTCTTATATCACAAAATAAATCACATAAATTAAATTCTCCAAATGAAATGCCATTACATGCCATGGCTGCATAAATTAAAACTGTGAAATGCAAATTAATAAAACATTTAGACTCAAATAAGACGAAAATATTTTGGCTTAAACCAGACTTCAATGAATGATCATAGAGAGACACAGAGACACGGACCGCATAGAAAATTTTGGGTAATGAAATAATTTGTGTGCGTGTGGACAGACATTTGTTTTTGTTTATGCTGTGTGTTGGCATGAAATATTAAGTAGGCTTCAAATTCAGCTACATTAAGATAAATTACCAACCATGTTACCAGAAATGTTGTTGATAATAAATTAAATTCAATAATTTGAAATTCGATTGCTTTCTTGACGCGTTGTGGCACTTGAATAATTTACTGTTTGAGTGTTAGCCGATGGAAAGCCGATGCCGAAGACTGTAGCTAGCAGCGGCCAGTGATGAACGGACTGGTTTATTTAAATAGTATTATGTTCTCGAAATAAGTGCTTTTGAAGTATTTTTGAAATTAAATTTAAAGTCCTGCAACTCAAAATTAATTTTTTGTACAGCCATTTAAACATATTAACCCATTAAAACCTGACCCCAGAAAGGCTTGTGCGATTTCCATAAAATTTTACACAATCTTATTAATTGACCTAATCAAGAAAAAAAATCAAGCAAACAATTCATACCATGTTTTTTTTTGTCATGTTTTTCGCAAACATTACACAAATAAACAAAATCAAACATTTGCGGAAAATAAAATGTGCCAATAAAATATCAGCTGCTTGGATTTTGAAATTTTCACGCGTTGCGTTGTATGAAAATTGGCAGTGTTTAGGCCCAACGTTGCATTCGAGCAACACAAAACTTAAAGCATATTTTTTGTTTAAAAAATCAAAAAAAAAATTTCAAAACTTATTTCTAAATAGTTTAGTATTGCCAAATGCAGCCCACTAAGGGCTTTTGATAGGTTTGAAGAATAAGTATTTTTGATTGAATTTAAAAAATTCCCCAAAAAAAACCTTTGACTTTGGATCGAAAAAAACGTATGAATATTTAAATAATTTTGAAATTTGAGTATGGCAGAATCTAAAACGATCAATTATAATCCAATTCTACCCATTTTCAAGTCTTATGTCTTTATGAATTACTTAATATAGCGAAATTCCCAAACATTGCACAAACGCAACGCCCAGGGCTTATTGGGTTAAGGCCGCCTTATGGGAAAAAGAAAACAATAAGACCGTGCGACAGTACTTTTGACCCATAAAAAAGATTGTATAGGCGTGAAACTTGAGGTCATTCAAAATTCAAGGACATACACAATTGAAAGATTTTTGTAATATTTGCGGTTGTGCAATGATAAAGGCATGGGTACCAAATGAAAGAAAAAACTTGTCACTTTATGACTAAATTTCATATTTTGAACTTACAGGACCAAAATATGTCAGTAAGTAATATAATATTTTTCAGACGCCAAATTATTACGTACTATATTCCCTACAAAATTCCTGCGTATAAATGGAAACTTATTTTTTTAACTGTGAACCAATTGGGATAGAAGAATACAATTTTGTTTTTCGTTAGAAACCTTCAAAGATATCGGAGGATACATCTTTAAAAGGACTTTACTGACATATTTTAGTCTTGAAAGTTAATAATAAGAAATATAGTCTAAAAGCGTCAATTTTCTTCAACCATTTGATACCGATATCTTCATAATTGCATAACCGCAAATATTTAAATAAATTTCTTGAAATATGTATGTCCTCAAAATTGTAAAGTCCTTTATAAGGGGCATTGGATCAGAAAATGAAAAACTGAGTATGCCAAGTTACTATGAATGACCTCTAGTTTCACGCCTTAGATTAAATCTTTTGGATGGGTCTTGGCAAAAGTGGTTTTTTGTCGCACAGTGTAATAAAAGCAAGTAATAACAGCTAAAAATTATTAAAAAATTACAAAACCACTAATCGACATTTCATGGAATTCTCACAGAGGCCACAAATGGTTGCATGCAAACCCTGTTCTGTTGTTTCGAGACAATGTTTGACCATTCTGGAGAACTCTAATAGGACTCAAAATATTTTTAAAGCTTATCACTGTTCAAGAGCTTTGGTCAGCCTACTATCTACAACTTTCAGCATAAAGAGAGAAGAAATCTTGAGCGTTTAAAGTTACGTGCAGCATTAGTTTTCGTTCATTGTAGAATGAACCAACCCATTGATGGCTTTAGAGGCAACAGAAGAAAGTATCTGAACAGCCTAAGAGGTCATTATAGCTAAGTAGTCTGACTGACTGTCAGTAACGAGTCTGTTCTGTCAACAATTTAGTCTGGATTTGCCGGACTCGACTATTGTGGAGGTGGCTGGAGGGCTGTCCAAGGTCATGAGAGCAGCTGGGCTTTCACTACAGCCACACATGGATCTGCCTCTCCTTCTGCTTACCACAACAAAGTTCATTACCTCAAGTATTGGATGCACCTCTTACTGAAACTCATAATCATGCGAGCCGAAAAACTGTCCAGACTCACTTGAGTCGAAACCTTGTTTTGCTTTGGAACCATCCATGATTATTTGGAAGCAGTGTTTGCCGGGCTTATTGTCAGGATTTGACCATAAGTGAAAATCACGCAGAAACACATTTTACCGTTTGTCTAGTATGACAATTGAAGGCTTGAGTCAAGCAGCATGGAATGATTGATCCATCGTTCAGTGCCGAAATTTTGGGACGACACACGCTGCTAGAGTCCTTCGTATGGTTTGTCAAAAACCGATTGAAAGCAACCAAATTTGCGTGACTGTTTAATATGAAATTAATGAGTGTTCCGTGGCAGACTTTTACCACGCAATCATTTCCCTAGGCCCCTTCTCACTCATACACACACACACACACACACAAATTTCCCCCTAAACGAGAAAGTGTTTTGGTTAATTTTTAAGCTTAACACAAGGGTTTTCGAAATTAAATTTACCACTTTGCCAACACGTAATTGCGTAATTTGATAACTCGGGCAAAGTCGGCCTGCAATGAAATCGGCTTATTTTGAGTTTTAATCGTCTTAATTTACAGCAATTTCGTGCGTGATAATTTTGCATGTTGCTTGAGGTAGGCACGTGAGAGTGAAAGAAAGCGAGAATGGTAGTAAAAAGAGAAAGAAAGAAGGCACTTGCGGGTGTTGAACAAGTCGCCAGGACCCTCCGTGGCATATTTAAAGGCGCACTAACAACCCAACCGTAACGGCGGCGCCAACAGCATCGTTGCCTCTTTCTTTTTGTTGCTTTTGTTGTTGTTTGTTGGCTATATTGTTATTGCGTTTGTTGGTGTTGTAGCCATAGTTGTTTTAGGCGAGTGAAGTGTATTTTGTAGTAATTTTGGTTGTTGTTCTCGACGCTGTCGTTGTCCCAATGTCCTACTTACGAAAAGGATAATTGCTTTCTTTGCAATTTTGTCATGTGGAAAATTGTCTTCAAAATTTAATCAAGACCATTCCTGAGCGCACCGGCAGCGCTGTGTGCAGCTACAAATACATACACACATACCTAATGGTAGACAAAACCATAACAACGCACAGCAACTGAACATTTGCTCGATGGCCAGCCATGTTCGACAATGGGCAGTGAACATTTTTACTTACTTCTATCCGACAAGTGCTCGCATGCTCTGGTTGCTGTGGTATTATTTGGTGTTCTCATTGCTGTTGTTGTTGTTGTTGTTAGCTTGGTTTTCTTATGTGCATTTGTTGTCACGTTTCGCAGCCTCAACTCTGTCATCAACTCAACGCCGCTGCTTCTACTTCCTGTTTGATGTTGTTGTTGTTATAATTTTAGTGCTGTAATATTTGGTTGTTTTTGTTTGTGCGTTTGGGTGTACAAGTTTGTGTGCCTTTTCGTGTCATTAAAACCAGATAAAATGTCTTCATTAAGTGCAAATTTGCACCCAAAATGGTCTTTCAAACTAGACATGCCAAGAATTTGTATACTACGACATCAGTGGTTGTTAGTTGGTGAGCATTTTTTCGTTGTTTTTGGGTTTGCATTAGAGATTTAACAAGCATGTGAAAAATGCAAAATTTGAATGCAATTAAAATGGACGAGGGAAGGTCTATTTAATGAAATTTACTGTGGACGTTGTGGCTTAGTAATGCTTGGGTAGAAGTAGAGTTTGTGAAAGAAAAAAACCAAATTAACAAGACGCTTTGTAACTTTAACTTTATGATATTGCGGCACATTTTATAACATTATTGCTGCGTTTATTGCAAATAGTGAGTGCTAAATTTAATTGTCCCGCGAACTGATGGAATTGGAAGTTTAGTAGAATTTCTTAAGAGACCATAAAATAAATACGACTGCGGCAAATTGATGGCCAAGGAATAACCGCAACTGCTAAAGCATAACTTTACTGTCATTTGGGATGACTAACAGTTAAGTCATTCATTTAAATTTAAATCGCATTTTTGGCCTTTTGCCAATTCCATGAAATAAAGTTGTGAGAAAAATTAAATTCTTAAGCCTAGAAAATAAAAAAGACTAAATAATACAAGTAAAATTATGTATGTATGTCTGACGCTCTAGCTGTCCATATTGGAACTAAAATTGTCAAAAGTGTGCATAATAATATCATAAAAATTTTCTTTAAAAGTCTTAAAGGCTTTAAAAGTCCTCTAGATTAGTCTTCTCTACCACGTTTTATCACAATGGCCGTCTTTTATGACCTAATTGTGTCTTCGACTGTTCTGCGAAAAGTCAAGAGTCTACACATATAGAATGGCTAGAGTTGGTTTTGAAATATTTTACATTTGGTCTGTTAGTAAAACAAACACTTTGGTTTAAAAATATGGTTTCAAATGGTATTGTGCTTGAAATTTGCGAACAGATCCTCTAAAGAGAAATCCTAAGTGCAACACTGAAACTGACTAACTACTGGACAGCTTGGCCCGAACATAACGCACACCCACTACAAAAGTGACACAACTCAAAATTTTTAATTTTTCAAGAAACGCATAAAACTGTTTTTGTGTTGAATACACATTTTTTAAAATAACGTATATAGACCGTTTAGTAGATTATGCTTTAGGATATGTTACAAAGATTTTTTTTTTATTTTACACTAGAAAATCCAAAATTTTGAGTTGTGACTTTTTTGATGATATATTTAAAATTAACTTCAACAAAAATTTATTTCGTCAAAAGTGTCACAATTTGAATTAGGACTCCTTTGCATTGAGCTGCAAATAGCATCAAACTTCTCGGCATGATGAAACTTCTTGGCAACAATAAACAACAATAAAATATACTTAGCTTTTGCTTATTGGTAGATGGATGCATTGTGCACAGTATTAACGCATAAACCCGAAATTAAAAATTTTTAGTTGTGTCACTTTTGAAGTGGGTGTGCGATAGGATGGTTTCAAATATGTATGGTTTCAATTACTTTTATACAACGGAAAAGTTAGGCCAACTTCCGATCATCAGAAAAAGCTTCTAGAGTCGCTGAATAATTTTGCTTAATCAATCAAGAAGACAGCTAAGAACCTAACTTGAGTACTACAAGTTCAATAAATTTCACAGAATGGCTTCACAAGCAGAATCGTTTGCTAAGTGTGTTCGTCTTATCATTTGTAGAAGCAGTTAAGAAATGAAAGGTACCGGAGAACACTTAAGTTCAGCTACCACTAAGCTTAGGTTAGGTTAAGTAATGTGGTTGGTCAAGGCGGCCAAGCAAGAACCCTGTTGGATCCCTAGCGGGATTAGTTAAAGCTCCTTAGTGCTGCGAATCGATGTAGAAAGTGATCAGTTAGAATGTGGGTGTTCCCAGCGAATTCGGCAGCGACTTCATGTCATGCTTGGGAAAATCTTCTAACACAAAGAACGGGTTCGTAAGTGGTTAAGGCATACTCTTGAGATTTTGACTAAGAGCTGATAAAAAATTGATCCTGACTGGAGCACGATTGATTAGATTGATTTCATTATAAAAATGAAAAATCTCGTTGGAAACCGTCCTACCTACCAATGAAAATGTAACATATTTATATATATATAATCTATTATTTACAGGCAGATCCAAAAAATCCAAACGGAGGTGGTATTACGTCCATCCACGCCCACGAAGGTTCAAACAAAAACAACTATCTGTTTGTTACACAAATTTTGAAGGTGTACGAAAAATTCTCTCAAATAAAAGTCTATGTGCACCACTGCCCATAAGGCAGCCTGATTCGTATTAATTATTTTTTTCCTTTTTGTTAAAAAGCGCAAAATTAAAAAAAGTGCTGACAAATGCCAACCTTTTACTACAATGCCAACTACCAGACAAAATTATTTAAACGCCAACTAAACCATTCACATTTTTTGTATTTCCCATTGCATTCCAATGCTGCCACACCTTTACGGGCGTTTTACAAAAAAACAAAAAACTTGTATTTTATGTAATGCGCTCTGATGTTGCCCATCCTATCTATAAATCATTTAAATCGGCTTAAAATTTGCCAAAAACCATAAAGGAATGTGAGTTGGGTAAAAGGTTCATTCATCACATGCAAATCACATTCGCTCAGTTGGCCACAACGGATTTCATGAACCTACACAAAACAAACACCCAAATAAATACTGGAAACAATATCAACGCCCAACGAGGACAAAGTGACGTCAACAGTGCCACTAGAAGAGCCCAACTACATGTTGCAACATGAAATTCAACCAATTCACCTTTTCGAGGCAGTTCGAGGCAACACTCACCACTTAACCTACAAAAATACACACAGCTCGCTACAACTACAGTCCAGTCACTCGAAAGGGCACCCGCACAAAAACAGCAGCAAACAGCAAACCAAACTCACTCACCAACTATTGCACATTAAATTTACAAAACATAAAATGCGGTGCGCAGCGCTCGAAGAGGGCAGAGGGAAGAGGGCCTGATGGCGTAGATGAGTTCATGACCATAGTTGCGCTTGCCGGCCGTTCAGCCGGTCAGCCAGCGAGCAGATAACCGCAACGAACAAAAACCATGGCAAGAGCAGATTGAGGAAGGAAAGGGAAGAGTGTTTTCGTTTTGCGCGCAATTTTTTATGAAATTGTTTTAAGCTGAACAAAACGTGTGACGAGCAATGCGCGAAACAACAACAGCAACAATGAGGAGTGATTGGTGCGGCAGAAGGCAGCGACCACTGACTTAAATGTGCGGTAAGTGCGCCAAGTGTGCACTAAATTCATGCCACTACTTTGGTGAGCACTGACACCCTCACACGACCCTGCACACCCACACAGACAGTCAGCTAGCCAACGAGCCGACGAGCGAATACATCAACGATGCAAGCTTCAAAAAAAGTGGCTGTCAGTAGATTTCGCTAAACAATGGTCACGATGGCCATTGTTTTCCGCTCAGCATTGAAGAAACACATTGAAAAAAAGCAAACAAGTTATGTATTTGAAGAAACTATAAACGCACAAAAGAAAGTGTGCACAAAAATTGCTGCAAGCCGACATGCGACGAACAAAGCGAATAACTGGCAGCAGCAACGCGTTGCCAGTGGCACGTTGCAAGCGCGGCTGTGGCAAGGTTGTGTCAGTGTGAGTGGGCGCCTTTTATTTGTGTGTGCGTGGGGCGTGTGAGAAGGGTGAAAAACATTTCTAAATTGAGTGTCAAATATTTGGCATTTAGCTGCAATTGCGTAGAAGCAAATAAAAAAAATTATTAAAAAAAAACAAACATTCTAAAAATTACTGCAATGTAAAGAACCATGAAAATTCGCTAGAAATTGGTACATTGAAGTAAGTTAAGGAAAATGGCAATCAATTCGATTTAGGATAAACTATTCCTGTCAAAATATCTGACTGTCAGATATTTTGAGAATTGAAGAGGCAATTGAACAATGTAAAAATTACAGAGACCGACAATAATTATTATCCGTATTTTTGGAAATAAAAAAATTGCCATAATTTAAGAAATTTCTATAATTAGTGCTTTACAATAATTATTACCAATAAGAAATTGTTTACGTCGCCTATAACTATTATGATGTAATAAATATTTTTGAGTTGCATAATAACTGTTATAAGAAACATATATTTTTTTTTTCGTTATCGATAATTATTATTTTGGGACTTTTACATTGCTTCATAACTTTTATTTATGATTTTTTTGTTATTTACGTTGCCGATAACTATTATTTGAAGGACAATTTTTTTTACGTTGCCTCATAACTTTTATGAAAGAAATTTTTTTATTTACGTTGCCTTACCACATTTTGGGTATGAATTGATTTTTAATCGTTTAGTTGTTGGTGGAAATTAGGTTTATGCAGTTAATTTGCGTGTGTCAATTTAAAACAATTAAAAATTAATTCATATCCAAAATGTAGTAATTCAACGTAAAAATTTTTTTTTTCAGAAGAACCGTTATCGGCAAAAAAAATCATGAATAAAAGTTATGAAGCAACGTAAAAAAAAATGTCTCAAAATAATAGTTATCGGTAACGTAAATTAAAGAAATCATAAATAAAAGTTATAAAGCAATGTAAAAAACAAAAATCCCAAAATAATAATTATCGACAACGAAAAATATACTTGTTACGTATAAGAGTTATTATGCAACTCAAAAATATTTATTACATCATAATAGTTATAGGCGACGTACAAAATTTCTTATTGGGAATAATTATTATAAAGCAATAATTTTAAAAATTTCTAAAATTAGGGCAATTTTTTTATTCCCAAAAATATGGATAATAATTATTTTAGGTCTCTGATTGTAATAGTTACATTGCAATTATTTTCTTAAGAAATTTATAATAGTTAACTCCCTGAAAAATCAGATTAAAATCGCATTTGTAAATTTTCTCACTAACAAAACGTTTTATCATTTTCATTGATGGTTAAAGTCAAGTCACATTATTCAAAAAATTTCCAAAAATTCACTAAAGATCCGAAAAATACATCAACAGAGAACAGAATTCTCTTAAAAAAATCTTACTCCTAAAATTCTTTCTAATAGGTTGAGATTCTCTCACATTTAGGAGGAGATTTCGTTATCTGGCAGCACTAAAACATTTGTCTATTCCGAATGGAAAAGTCCACTAAGAAGCGGCCGACAATTGGGGGAGTGAACTTTTGTCATAAAGTGTCATAAGATTTGCTGGGAGTCTATTTTATTATTTGGTAACTTTTAAAGTGTCGCAAGACTGTCGAGGTCGCAGCAGAAACATTTTGTTTACAATTTGAAATCTCCATATTTCAAACAATTAATTCCGAAATATATTGCATGTATGGAAGTGATCTGTGAACACTGTCGTCAAGGTAGAAATTACTTTTACTTTTTTTCAAAAAGTTCGTTCCGTCTTCAGGAGTTAAAGAATAGGCAAATCTGATGAGCTACCCTGCTGCTTGCCAGGTTCCGTCACCTTCAGTCCGCCGCCATGAACTGTTTAGGAGTCCTGTATGTGCTCAGCCTTGTGCTCTAAGCATTATGTGTTCACTACAAATCCCACCCGAATGAGCTCATTAGGTAATTCCATCCCTGGAATTGTGGGCACACTTTCCTTAGCAAATTCCTGCAGTGTCTGACTTCAAAAGACTACTGCAGAAACTGCAAAGAAGCGAAGAGAAAAAGAGCACAACACCTCTTTTCGCACTGTCCAGCACTCTGTAGGAAAAGGTTACACCCACTAGGATAACCGTTTCTATGAAACCTCGTCTTATGAACCCAGGTTCATAATATCGTTCAGATGGTTTGGACAAATGTAATCGAATTTTGGAGAAAGCTGCATATGGCATCATATGGTAGAATAGCATTTACCCAGCCATTTAATCCTAACCTGATTGAATCCTATCCACCTTATTGCCACTTGGCTATCCAAGAACAGGAAGACTTTCCTGCCGCGAACGATGCCTTCTAGTTGAATCTTAAAGGCTTGTCATACAAACCTCCGCTTGAAACACGCTACAGAGATCTGGGAGTTGAATTTTCCTTTATCTAGAAGTGGAATTAGTTTCCCATCTCTACATCCCAAGAGTAAACTTCTGCACCTACAACGCAACGCAATTCATTCCGCAATTCCAAGAACCGACTGTTTTCAGGAAAAAACGTACATGCGTCTCCTTCTTCTTCTTTGATGGTAAGAGTGCTATCAAGTTTAACTTAACGTTAACTTAACGTTTAACTTGACATCTTAAGTGACGTAGCTCGTTACCTCACTCAGACTCAGTGATAATTTCGACAGGATACTGAACACATTGCCAAAATAAAACGGGTTTGTATCACTAAAAATGGCCATTAAATGTTGAAACCCCAAAGGATTGTTAAAACGCCATGTTTAGGTTAGGTTTAAGTGGCGGCTTGATCACGGGACTTGCCGAAAGACACATTTAGGCCGCATAAAGGGCGCGTTGTGATATCACAAAAAAACGTCATCGCAACAAAAGTCAAATTCTTTAACATTCTGTCATTCTGTAGACACACTTTTCATAGACATTCCAATTGAAAGTTGCCTCATTTCACGTAAAGCTTTAATGTCAAAGAATCGTTTAAGGTTAATCCATTTTTATTTTAAATCGCTTATAAACAAGAAGAATATCTGCTGACAAATCTACTCTCACCACATTTCATTTAATTTGTATGCATTTTTGTTAAATTTCACTTTGTGGTTTCTGCAATCCTTTCTTCACTTCTCGGTGTTATTTTAATTATTGTTGGTGTTACTATCATCAAAATTACGCATGATTAACGATTGTAATTAATTTAATTTATCGCAGCAACCCACTCTTCTCTACAACCTCCCATTTTTTTGGCAGCAAATTTTTTGTTTGTGTATTAATTTGCACCCGCACAACAACAAAAAAAAACATGCATACACACACACACATACACACACTTAAAATGCATTGGCGGCGAAAATTACACAAATCAGCAGAAAAAACGTTACGTGAATTTTTTTATTGCCATCGAATCGACCACAACCACACAGTTCGGCGCGCCCGCACTTCCGTTTCCGCTGATAATATATACATAAACGATAAATTATCAGTTCGAAGGCGTGTGCAGAAAAAGCGCTGGAGCCTATTTTGCTTAAAATTATTGCTATCACGAGGCACACACACACACATGCAGAAACTTACTCAGAGGCCAAGCCACACACACACACACACACACATCTACCAACCGAAGTCTGCAACGCAATTAATTAATTTATGACAGATTCTGTACTACAGCAACGAACCGTGGCGATAAACGCAGACAGTTCGCCAACGATCCCTCACACACACACACACACTCACACACTATCGTCTCCCCTTACGTGCAGAGCGACGTCATAGCGGTTTTCACAGCGCACGCCGCAACATTTCGGCTGGCGTAACTCAATTTGTGCGGCTACCAAAGTGGCCATCAAATATTCGCTCCCCCCCCTTTCAATAGCTGCCGCAAAGTATTAGTAAACGAACAGTTACGCTTCTGTGTGTGGGTGTGTGTGTAGCTGTGTGTGTGCGCGCTCATTAGGCGATGATAAATTAATGTTGGCTAAAACTTTTTCTCTATTTATTTATAGCGCAAAAATGAAACGAAAAACACACTGAATCGTTGGCTTCTTTTCGACCAAAAACAGAAATTAAGGCAAGCTGCTAATATCAGCTCAACTGATTACATTCGAGAGCAAACAAAAAATGCCCATTGACCACTGAGACCACATTTGGTGGCGCCACTTGGACAAACATGGCAAAGCCGCTTAACCGCCCGCTGTGTCGCCAGCCGAAATGTGCCATTGGCCATTTTCGATTTCCGGCCTTTGTGCGGTTGATTGACGCCCGGTTAACAGCCACTCGAATGGCGGCAAATGGCCGAAATGAAATCGGTTAGGCCGCAAAGCTCGCGGCGTTCGACCGAACAGCTGAGCAGCTGTGATTCGCATGTAATGACGACTATGTGCAGGTGACAACATAATATGCAACACAGCCGCAAACGTGTAGTGTGGACGTTTACATTTTATGGATAGTTAAATTTCACTGCAGCAAATCGGCAAATGGCATTCACAATAGCAGCCAACTGTCAGTGTGGGCTATTCAATGCTTACAGTTGTAATAAAGGGTATTAAAAATGCTGAGCAAAAGGTATAAATAAAAGTGCAAATGAAGGTGCAAAGCTCCCACAATGTGCAATAGATTTAACAATCTTCCAACACAGCAATTTAGGCTTTAAGTACAGTAAAACCCGCTTAAATAGCTCAAAAAGATTGCATTCATAGGTGAGTTAGTTAAGAAGGTTTTACTGTATAATATTTAAATTAATGTTTAACGACAAAATCGCAAAGCTTTCGTAATCCAAAGCCAGTCGCCTTTTAAACATCTAACATATTAACCCTTTCTGGAAGTTTGTACGATATATCGTACAATTTTTTCGAAGATTTTTTATTTGCCAGCGAACGCACTTTTTATGCAACAGCTTTTTAATTTTCATACAAAAAACATAAATTATAACAACAAAAAATCAAAACGTGATGATCGAAAGTTATATAAATTACACTACTCGACAAAAAATGGGTTCATCGCGTGCTCCTAAAAACAAAAGTATTTTTTAGACTAATCTTCGGCTGCTAGACACGAAACTGAAAATCAAAAAATTTTCCTAAGAAGTGTTTTCGAAAAATCTTCGAAAAACACTTTTTTCCCTCTTATTTCAGTTATGAGCACATATCTCGTAAACCAACCATCCGACTAACACAAGTGACCGTCTTCGTTCAGAAGGTAATTATCTAACCTTTCCAGCGATATATATGTTGCTATATTGTCCAAATCAGATGAGATTTGGGGAAGTTACTGACGATGAAAGTTGTGAAAAGTGAATTTTTTGACCAATTTCAAAAATCATAAAGTTTCTATCAGAAAAATCAATTAATTGTTCATAAAACTAAAGAATCGAAACCAAAAATTCATGAATTTTTACTCCTTTGCGGACCATTGTACAAAATTGATGAAGCTGTAATTCTCAACCAAAATGATTTTTTCGAAATTTTTTTATTTTTTTTTAAATGTTCAATGAGAGTCAATATTTTGAAGGAAAAATTTGTATCTCAAGAAATGTGGAAATTGACCGGAAAGGGTTAATTTAGTGTTTATTTTCTTAATTTAATTATTAGTTAATTAATAATTAAATTAATAATTATTTATATATGTATATTAAATATTAATATTTTTAATTTAATTTATTTAATAATTTTAATTTGTTTAAGAAGAAATGAAAATCTTCAGCATTTTATTCCAGTTTTGAATATTTCCCCGTTGAAAATTTACTGAAACAGGCCACTTAGTAGGGCCTCTATTCGTTTATTCGATGAAGAAGATTAATCGTCTGTCGTAGCCACCCACCTCCTGCTGTTCATAACCTTTCTTGACTCGTCCTCGTGCTTCATGGTCCACACCTCAGTCTCTTGTAGGACTGATTGTTCCAAAATATACCTCCTCTTACTTGACAATGCTGAAAAACTGATACAAAGTGTGCCACCGTCTCATCAGTTTGGATACATAGCCTACAAGTCTCCTCCTTAACAATATTTAGTCTTGTGAAGTGAGGCCTAAAGTTCCCATGTTATGTTACATTTGTGCAGTCAGCCATCTCAGGCGTCTCCAGTCTAAGGTAAGAACATTTCTGAATTCCTTGCCAAACATTATTTTAAGATTAGGACTTGAAGATCTGCTTCCCATCTCTCATATTGGCAGATGGAGCGAGTCTATTCAGTTGCTAACAATCCGCTTCTCAGTGGACCTCCTGAGAGCAACCCTGGGTTTCAGTCCGCAGAAGCGATTGGCAGAAGTAATTGTGCTTTGATGTATAATAGACCTTCTGAGACTACCCTGAACTTTGGTATGCAGAAGTCATTGGCAAAAGTCAGCTCTAATCCCACGTGTCCTTTGACCCACGAAAAATTCACTATGTTGTCACTCTTTGGAATTTTCCATTACATTTGTTGTTGCTTGACTGTCCTGTGCTATGTTGTAAAATATTCCTTTCACACACCTGACTCTCGAAAAGATCGTCCAGTGCTTGAAGTAACGAATAGGACGAAGTAAATAGCAGAATATTTTCTTATGTTGTCACTGCTGTTTTTTTTCAGGGCTTAAATCCACTTTTTAGGACGTTTCTTTCTAGAATTATGTTTTCTTATGGGACCTTGATCATACTTAATTTATATGCGTAAAGGTCAAAAGCGCTCGTCAGAGAAAGCTGAGCCAGAGTTCTTGAACTGTAGTCGACAGCTTACCAACAGTTAAAGGAAACCTATCAGATTCCTTGATGAAGCATACAACACTGCTTCGGCCCCACGACGGAGCCCACTTAGGGCCCATGAAGGCCCATTGCAATATTGATTCATCAGTGTCAAATTAGTTGGGTCGTCCAAAAATACGCTCAGGTAGAAGGGGACATCTTCTTTTGACAGCTACCAGTTCAGCGAAAACTTCTATTGAAGAATTTTTTTCTCATGAAATAATTTCATGTGTTTCGTGGTTTCTTCTTATGCACTTTTAAAACTAAAACCTTTTAATAAAGTTTCGATATGAGAATGATTTTTAATAGGATTATGATTTGAATTAAAATCCAAGCAATCGAGTGACAAAATGGGCATATTCTTGCCATACATAGTTGTTGTTGCTTATTAAGTGGAAAGAAGCGTGAAATATTTTATGTTATTTTAATCTACCATATTTTCATTGTTATCCCAGAATTTGTTTAATTTAGGTAAAATTGTGAAAAATTTTGTAGGGGACGGAGCATAGAATACAACGCGATGCGTTTTGAGTGAACGAATGACATACAATAAATTAGATGAAGGTAAACATTGGACTATACGTAACAGTCGAGGCCAGCAGGATGGGACTAGCGATGGGGTCAACGAATCGTTCAGCATATATAGCACTCATTTGAATGATTTTTGGAGTAAAAAAACTGCAAAAAATTAAACGTAAAACTATACAAAAAAATGAATGTTCAAAAAAGATGATTATTTTTATTTGAAAAACTTCACATTGAAACACATTGAAGCATTTGAATGACTTTTATATATTAGTACAAAAAACTATACCAAAAAAGAAAAAATAAAATTATAAAAAACTGCAAAAAATTAAACGTAAAACTATACAAAACAATGAATGTTCAAAAAAGATGATTATTTTTATTTGAAAAACTTCACATTGAAATACATTGAAGCATTTGAATGACTTTTATATATTAGTACAAAAAACTATACAAAAAAAGAAAAAATAAAATTATAAAAAACTGCAAAAAATTAAACGTAAAACTATACAAAACAATGAATGTTCAAAAAAGATGATTATTTTTATTTGAAAAACTTCACATTGAAACACATTGAATCATTTGAATGACTTTTGTATATTAGTACAAAAAACTATACAAAAAAAGAAAAAATAAAATTATAATAAAAAATATGAACATTTTAATATGGAAAAATTAATGTTGATTAGTTTAAAAAAAGTTATTTTTATGCCAAATCTTCATACTGAAAAAAACAATCGAAATCCAAAAAAAGTCCGATGCGTACCACAGTAGTGGTCAACTGAAATATCCACCCCCGCTCATCAATTACTCTCTCAACCCCAACCCCCGCAAGTGAACCTTTGGCCGCTAACATCCCAAACACTGCACAAAGAACAACGCTTAACCCATTGCTGCCGGGTACCAGTTCCGCCCATACGATTTTGATAAAATTTCATACACGACCTAGAAGTGACCCAAAATGATCAGAAACAAAATTTCAGCTTTATATCTCTGCACGTTGCTGAGATATTCATTGGGTATTTTGTACCCATTACGCAGCAATGGTAGCTTTTTTCCATACTTTGTGAAGTGATCAGCTAAACACGTGAAGAAAAGTTGTATTTTTTAAAGGTGAGTTAGGAGGCAGATTTTTGTGAAGTTCTAAGACCACTACGTTTCGCCACATTTTCCACCTCCGGAAAATTCACGATTTTTGGAGTCTGGTATCTCTAGCTAGATGACGAAATTTTAGGGTGACCTTCACTAGGTTAAGGTAGTGCCATCTTTACCCTAACTATCCCTATCAAAGGTTTTGAGAGATCTAAAACATTGACTTTTTTGTGATTTTTTTTTTAAATCAATTTTAATGGGTAAAATTTTACCCATTAGGCAGCAATGGGTTAAATGAAAATATTTAATACGAACCAATGCACAAACTCATATTTTGTTATACTATGTAATAAGCAGCAAGGCTCAGCAATATCGCGTTTATAGCCAAAAACAACAACAACAAAGCGCGCACTATCGCACAGTCGCAGGCGACGTATTGGAGAAATTAATCTGCACATAAATTATGCATTAAATTTTAATGTAAGCGCTGGCGCTGCATACAAAAGCAGCTTGTAATGCAAAAAAAAAAATTAATAATTAAACATAAACCAGCAATTCGCTGCGATAAAACATGAGCAGCACAACGCCTCCTGCCGCAACGGGCCCACAGTCGCAGCAATCGAACGCGCCGCGCCACAAACCAGCGGCCAGAGGTAAGCAATAAGTTATCCTATTAGCACATAGCGCTTAATAATGTGCGTGTAATTAATTTTTATGCACATACATTCATAAAAACAAACACACCCACACGCACACTCAGCCAGATATGACACAATAATGCGCCATTTTGTTGCTTAGTGTAGAGCAAAACATGGAAAATATCGAACAAAAACATAAAAGAAAGTAAAGAGCAGCCACACATATGAGTATTCGGTTCTTTATGTATGTATATGTGGGTGTGTGTGTGTGTGTCCGTGTGTGTGTGTGTGTGTGTGTGTGTGATTTGTAGTTTGTCACACTGAGAATGGAAGCATTTGGTGGCATAGCAACAGAAGCCAAAATAGTGCACAGTGATTCATTTAGTGTATAAAACTGGAAAAATATTTGTTATTAAAACCAGGGCCCCAAAATAACAGTTATGAATTTTTAACATTTTCATCGCATAACTGTTATGAGAGAAAAATATTTTTTCCGTTGCTCAGTAACGTTTATTTTTGGAAAAATATTTTTTCCGAGTTACCGAGTTTATTTTTTGAGAAATAGTTTTTCCGTTGCCAGTAACTATTATGAATATTTTTTTTACATTAACTTATAACTATTATTTTGCAATAAATAGAAATGTGTGATCGGTGAATGCGACTATACATTTCCTATTAAAACTAAATTTAGGGATTTATGCACAACAGAGAAGACTCTGAGAAATCGAAAAAAAAAAATTATTTTAGAGCAGCTAAATCTCAACTCGTTAATAAATATTTTTTTAATATGTTCTATCGCGTCGTCTTGAAATATTTGTTCAGCAACAACAAAAAAGCATTCCAACCGTATTTGACTTGAATGAACACCATGAAAATTTGTTTCAGTTTGAATGAAAACGAATCACTGTGCAGCACCACAAATGCACAAATGTACAAAATTCCTAAATACTCACAGCATTGCTACTTTTTCTTCTTCTTCCTTCCCGAGTGCTCATTTCTCCTGTTACTTTGCTGGCTTTTTATGTTATAATAGTATTTGCTGTTCTTTATTTGGTGGCATAGGAGCAGCAAAAGTACAACGTCTGCCACTTACAGCCACATTTCAGCAGCCAGCTTAACCCAGTGAAACACAGTCAAGTGGCAGCGTCATTCACAACGCTCATGTGGCACGCCTGCGACTGAACGCTCGGTGCCTATCTGTGTGTGTGTGTCTGTCAAGTCGGCATTCAATTGCCGCCAAGCTTAAATGCGCACACTACACAAATTCTCCACCTTGTTGTGCTACTTCTCGCTTGCTTCTGTCGTTTTTGTTCGGCCATTTCCGCTTTTGCAATTTACTGTCACAAATATGTGTCACATTTTGTCATCGATTACGCAATGCAATGAGGCATCAGGATCGACAGTACAGCGAATACTAGCCGAATTAAAATTGGCCACACTTACTTTGCGCCTTGAAGGAGCCCTTTTCCAATAGCAAAATACTCCTAACCTTTATATCCTTCCGGAATCAACGCAATGCCTTGCATTAATAGGGGTCTACCCTGCGCGTTTGTTCGAGTAAAAAAAATAAAAAATAAAAATAAAAATCTATTAATCACAAATTAAAAACCTGAAACCTATCATTTGTGTGATAAAACCTTGTTTTCGACTGTACTGAAATTTAATAAGCGTCAAGTGAACACTTTGAAGTTCAGAAATATTCACAAATGGCAAACAAATTTTAAATTTTAGTAAACACAATTTTTTAAAAATTTCAAAAATAACTATGTAAAAAGAAAAACATTTTGTATACAATCATTACTCACTGCGGCTTTAAGTGAATTCATTTGACTGATTGTGGCGTGCAGTCACAGCTGTGACATAACCTCACATGTATACGTATGTATGTGTGAGTGTGTTGGCGTGTTCGGCTTTCCGTAATAAAGGCGCTCACCAATGAAAATCGCATTATTGCTACAATTTTTCTTATATGTTGCGCCACGTCCGCACACTGCCGCCTGTCTACATTTGATAAATCAATTTTGTGCCTTGTTTCTGCTCAGCCGACGTCAGAGTCGCGTATGGTATGTGTTAGTGTGCGTGTGTGTGTGTGCGTGTGGGTGTGTGCGCATTTTACGATTGTTGGCATCGTAACTGTATCATTATCTCTGCACGGCTGTCGCAAGTCATCCTGTCGCATGTGTCATTGATCTGCCAACACACGCACACAAACAAGAAGCAACAAACAGACGCACACTTATATTTCACTTTGGCCTTCTCGGCACACAGCCACTCAACCAGCCATCAGTCAGTCAACCAACCAACCAACCAACCAATACGCCCACAAACCAAACCCATCTGCGCCCAAGCGCTTCATTTGCTTTCGTGGCGTTCGTCGTTTGTTGCTGTCAGCCGAAAGTGTTTATTAATAACGCGCAAGTACACTCACACACATGTCTGTCACAAAATTGACTTTTCGCCAGCTGCCGACACACGCTCGCACTTTCTTCGCTGGCAGCAACAAGCGGCGCGATGCGTTGCGTGTAGCATTTTTGTTATTGTTTCTGCGAAAATTACTCTCCAGCCCAAGAACTACGCTCGCCTGCCTCGCTCTGGTACGTAATTTTTGGGCAAAAGTTTTTGCGAAAATGAAGTGACAACATTTTATGCGACACTCACGTACATCATGGCGGCAGTTGCGCCCAAAACTATGCACTTTCAATACTATTTCGTGACTTATGAAAACAATCACTGGGCAACAAAATCACCAAAACCGCTGCCCTGATGTTGAACCCAATCAACTAACCTTTTGAGCAAAAGCAATATGGCGTCCAAAAATACTTTCCGTTATTGGAAAGTTCTATTCGGAGCATGTGGTTGTGTGTCCTTAGACTCTGTGGTTCGATTTACGTGCAAGACATTTTCGACTATTGTTCGATCTTGGTTTATTTCACTATAGGCTTATGCAACGTTAGAGGATAACAATATTGTTAGAACTCTATATCGAATAAATACCATGAAATCTAAGTCAGGCGCACATCAAAAATCCCCAAAAAATAAACAAACTCCATAGCGAAAATCAGAGATTTACGGGTAAAAAAGAGCACCTGTTGTAGAAATAGATTCAAGCAGGCAGGAGAACTCAGATACCACTTTTAACAAGACTAAAGAATCTAAAGGATGTCACAGGAATTTTCGCTACTAACGAAAATTATCAATGCCAGCATTGGCAGTGTGGTCGGAATGTTCTGTGTGTTTCCTCTGGATTTGATCAAGACGCGTCTGCAGAGTCAACAAATCGGTCCCAATGGCGAAAAGATGTACAGCAGCATTGCCGACTGTTTTCGGAAGACCTATAGAGCCGAAGGTTTCTTCGGCATGTATCGCGGCTGTGCAATCACCTTAGTGTTCATCACGCCGGAAAAGTCTGTCAAGCTGGCGGTCAACGATTATGTTCGCTTTCTGGTTGCCCTGCCCGATGGTTCCGTGCCGTTGGGTCGCCAGATGATAGCAGCTGCCTCTACTGGCTGCGTTCAAATGCCGCTCTCCTCACCCATGGAGCTCGTCAAAGTTCAGCTGCAGAATGCCCACAAACAGCAGCAAATCAAGCCAGCAACGGTGCGTTCTATAGTGTTGCAACAGATCAAGGAGAGAGGCATCGCTGGAATGTATCGCGGCATTGCGCCCACGTTGGCACGCGACACGTTATTTGCAGTGATGTATTTCCCGATATTCTTCGCCGCCAATAGTCTGGGACCGCGCAGGGAGGGCCACCCCAACGAAGCAGCCTCTTGGGTGTCGTTCCTGGCGGGTCTGCTGGCCGGTTCCACGGCCGCTGTGGCAATAACCCCACTCGATGTCATCAAAACACGTCTGCAATCCACGAAGAAGGCCGAAGGCGAAAAGCAGTACAAGGGCGTGGTCGATTGCTTTCGTAAAACGCTGAAGTACGAGGGGCCGAAGGCGTTCTTCAAGGGCGGCCTTTGCCGGATGATGGTGCTGGCACCGCTCGGGGGCATTGTGCAGACCATCTACTATTTCAATGTCGGCGAACGATTACTGGGCATTCAGCAGTGAACAGGGCGCTTAAAAATATACCTAAGACTTCAATCATAAGTCGCGTAGACACCGATGATGAAGCAGAATAAAACAGATTCAAGCACAAGGCTCTCACTACAAAGAGCTCACTCGCCTACGTGATGCCACAAACATAAAGTTTTCCCTTCATTCAGGTGCACTCGAGTAGCGAATGAGAACTTCAACGAATAGCACATAAACCTTGCTGAAAAGAGCTCACTTGGCCACATTAGAGACACGTCTGACAGAAGTTCTATGGATGAAGTTGTAATCTAATCTAATCAGCCCATATGTGCAATTTTGCTAATCTGAAGTGAAACCTAATAAAAGCAAAATGGGCGTGCTGCGCCCACTTTCAAACATATTTTGGTTTTGTTTTTCACAAAAGTTGGAAATCTTTGTATGTAGGTACAGGTGAGCGCGTATCCATCATTACCCCGGATTTTCGCAGACAAACCAACCACTGTCAGAGCATTTTCCAAAGCGGACCTTATAATACGATTTATAAAAAAAAAACTGCAGATCTCATGTATCACCGTCAAAACTGTTTGTCAAACAAAGACCTCGAAATTTATGTCAAGCTGACATAAAACAAACCCAAAAAAATCAGCAAACTTCATAACGAGAAGCATCAATTTCATTTATTTTTAGGGTTTAACATTAAAGCATCAATTTCAAGCTATATAAACAACGAATGGCGCAACTGTTGTGAAGATAAACTCCAAGCAGGCCAGAATATCCAGATACATCCATTTACTACGACTACGAGATCCATAGAATGTCACAGGAATTTTCGCTACTATCGAAAATTATCAATGCCAGCATTGGCAGTGCGGTTGGTCTGTTCTGTGTGTTTCCTCTGGATTTGATCAAGACGCGTCTGCAGAGTCAACAACTCGGTCCCAATGGCGAAAAGATGTACAGCAGCATTGCCGACTGTTTTCGAAAGACGCTTAGAGCCGAAGGTTTCTTCGGCATGTATCGCGGCTGTGCGGTGGCCATAACGTGTATCACGCCCGAAAAGTCCATCAAGCTGGCGGTCAACGATTATGTTCGCTTTCTGATTGCCCTGCCCGATGGCTCCGTGCCGCTCGATCGCCAAATAGTGGCCGGCGCCGCGGCTGGCTGCGTTCAGGTGCTGCTGTCCACACCGATGGAGCTCATCAAAATTCAGCTGCAGAATGCCGGCCGTGTTGCCGAGAAGCAGGTAGAGATCGCGCAAGCAACGGCGCGATCTGTCGTCATGCAGCAGGTCAGGGAGAGGGGCGTCTTCGGATTGTATCGCGGCATTGCGCCCACGGCGGCACGCGATATCTTATTTGCGGTGATGTATTTTCCGGTATTCTCCGCCGCCAATAGTCTGGGACCGCGCAAGCAGGGCCACCCCAACGAAGCAGCCCCTTGGGTGTCGTTTCTAGCGGGCCTAGTGGCCGGCTCCTCGTCCGCTGTGGCGGTAACCCCATTCGATGTCATCAAAACACGATTGCAAACCATGAAGAAAGCCCAAGGCGAAAAGGAGTTCAACGGCATGGCCGATTGCTTTCGCAAAACGCTCAAGTTCGAGGGACCGAGGGCGTTCTTCAAGGGCGGCCTGTGCCGGATGATGGTGCTGGCACCACTCTACGGCATTGTGCAGACCATCTACTTTTTCAATGTAGGCGAACGATTGCTGGGCATTGAGCAGTGAAGAAAATTTATAAAAATAAACCTAAGATTTCAATCATAAGTCGTGTTCGGCATGATAATGGAGCGGGATAAAACCAATGTCCATATAGATAGATGAGGTTAAGTTCAAGCACGAGATCCACGTGCCTAGTTAAGTGATGCCACAGAACAGAAAGTGTTCCCTTCATTCAGATGCACTCTCCCAGATAATGGATGAGTTCTTCTACGAGCAGCACGTAATCCTTACCACACAGAATTAACTTAAATCAAATAGAATCTCCTCTGAGAGAGATGCACTCTCCCGAATAATCGTTGAAAGCTGCTAAGAGCAGCACATAATCCCCACTGAAACGAGCTCACTTAAGCCACATTAAATCTTTTGTGATGTTAGAAAAACCATGTAGAGTCCTCACGTCAATAGGATGCACTCTTCGGGACAATTAATGAAAACTTCTAACATTTTCACAGAAATCGATGGATAGCGAAAAAAAAACAACAGTAACGAGTTAAACATGAAAGATGCCGCCAAGAGAAATAGCTTTTTTCCGAAGTCAAACTGAGACAAACTTACTGAATAACATTAAATACAGTACTCTTGGGCGAGTCTCTAGACAGGCTTTGTTTCCTTTGAATACTAACCCTGTAATTCCAATCGAAGTAGTTGTAATCGAATGAGCACCACTGAGCGAGGTCCAAACTTTTCTTGAGCTTTTATATTCTCTGGGTTGGTTGGTTGGTTGTAGTGGCTGACTCTGTATGAGACACACTTAGGCCTATATGACCCGAGGTGATAGCACAAATTCACCCGTTTGAGATGTGTATGCAACACTGTTTTTTCCAACATGTGACAATCCCGAAATGGCACAGTGATCTAAATAGAGAGTTTATTTTGACGTTGGAGTTGTCAATAGCAGTCTTGATTGTGTCATGGTATAGCATTGATTGTCAACTAATCGCCGTTGTTTGAACTGAAATTTAAAAAAGTCGCATATATAAGCATTTCGAATCGCCGGGCATGGGGTTTTCGTTGTCGTACGCTATGTTGGATGGCGCCATTGGCGCCATGATGGGCCAAGTTGCCGTTTTTCCTATTGATTTGGTCAAGACACGTCTGCAGACGCAGAAAGTCGGGCCTGACGGTCAGAAATCGTACAAGGGAATATTCGATTGCTTCCGGAAGACGATTCGTTCCGAGGGCTTTTTTGGCATGTACCGCGGCTGTGCGGTCACCACGTTGCTCGTGTCGCCCGAGAAGGCGGTCAAGCTGTCGGTGTACGACTACTGCCGCTACTATCTCACCCAGAACAAGGTCATCACTTTGGACCGCCAAATGCTGGCGGGCACCATTGCCGGCATATTTCAGTCGTTCGTTTGCACGCCGATGGAATTCATCAAGATACAACTGCAGATGGCGGGACGTGCAGCCACGAAGGATAATAATAAGCTGACCGCCACCAAGTTCGTGACGCAACTGCTAAAGGAGAAGGGCGTGACTGGCCTCTATCGCGGCCTCATACCGACGATGACGCGTTGCGTCTTCTTCTCGCTGGTGTATTTTCCAATCTTCAGCATCATCAATGCAAAGGGGCCACGCAAGAGTCCCGATTCCGAGGACGCCGCAGCGTGGGTCACGTTCGCAGCGGGCCTGGGCGGTGCGGGGGCGGCAGCGTTGAGCATGACGCCGGTCGATGTGGTGAAAACGCGCCTGCAGCTCCTGAAGTCCGCGGGCGAGAAGGAGTACAACGGCATTGCGGATTGCATTTTGAATACGTACAAGCAGGAAGGCGGGCGCGCGTTCTTCAAAGGCGGCTTGTGCCGTATTATGGTCCTGGGACCGCTTTACGGCATCGCGCAAGCCGTCTACTACTTCAATTTTTCAGAGATGATCTTTGGCGCAGTAAAGTAGTGCGGCCGCCATTCACAGCGGTCAGCCAGTTGCTTGGTTATGTGTTGCATATAAGTTCACATGTACATATGTATATATAAGCATATGCATCAAGTTGCCCTTTTTTTATAGCGTAATAGAACATTTTATTGACTGGTTGTACGGCACTTGTTGACGTTCAGACCGACACGTACTCGAGTCACATGATTGTAAATCTTTGAATGCAAAGTATGATCGAATAAATTTTGAAAATTGTCAAAAAAAAAAGAAATTAATTCGACTCTGGCGACAATTCATATAGAGGAAAGCGTTCAATAGCCATGGCGCAGGCAAAAAAACCGGAAACATTCTCGTTGCTGGCGAAGTGCATCAATGGCGGCGTGGCCGGAATAGTGGGCGTCACGTGTATTTTCCCTCTGGATATGGCCAAGACGCGGCTGCAGAATCAGCAAATCGGTCCCAACGGCGAGAAAATGTACAAGAACCTGTTCGACTGCTTCAAGAAGTCGTACCAGGCCGAAGGGTACTTTGCCATGTACCGCGGCTCGGCGGTGAACATTCTGCTCATCACACCGGAAAAGGCCATCAAGTTGGCGTCGAACGACCTTTTTCGGTACCATCTGATGGCGCCGGACGGCAGTCTGCCGGTCTACAAGCAGATGCTTGCCGGTGGCATGGCGGGCGCCTGTCAGATCACCATCACGACGCCGATGGAGCTGCTCAAATTAAATATGCAGGACCAAGGCCGCGTTAGGGCGGCCGCAAAGTTGGCGGGCAAAGAAATCGAGAGAGTAACGGCCAAGCAAGTGGCAGCCAACCTGATCAGAGAAAACGGCATTTTCGGCCTATACCGAGGTGTAGGGCCGTGCGCCATGCGCGACATCTCCTTCTCGATGATCTACTTTCCGATGTTCTCCTACTTCAGTTCGCTCGGCCCGCGCACGGAGAAGGGCGAGGCGGTGTTCTGGTGCAACATGTTGGCCGGCTTGGGCGCAGGCTCGATTGCGGCATTCGTCGATACACCGCTCGATGTGGTAAAGACACGCATACAGACGATCAATAAGGCGCCGGGCGAGCGAGAGTTCAACGGCATTTTCGACTGCCTCGCAAAAACGCTCAAATACGAAGGAGTCAGAGCGCTCTTCAAAGGCGGCATGTGTCGCGTGATGGTCATATCGCCGCTCTTCGCCATAGTGCAGACCGTCTATTTCTTGGGTGTGGGCGAGGGTATCGTTGGATTCTTTCGGAATCCAAAGGAAACGCCTAAATGATGATGACAACATTAAAAAACTTTTCTACAAAAATGAAAATGTCGCAAATTCATTTTAAATACTGTGTGAAAGTAGATGGGTCTGGCTGGGTGGTGTGTGGCATCAGTAAGTGAGTGAATAATGTATAGCAATTACAATTGTTTTGTCTCCGAAGATAACTGGAGACAACTATGTAAAAGTTAAACTCTCTCAAAACGAAGAGTCAAGAAAAAACTATGAAACATTGTCTTGTTCACAACATCCAAATTTAGATTATTTTGACTTTTGATCGCGAGGCCTAATGGACCTCGTAGTGAATTCATGAAATTAGTTATGGGGAGGAATATCCAACGGTCTTTTATCTCTGTCAATCCACTAACTAGTTCGCCTATCTGAGGTAGTTAAAAATGTTCTGGACAGAACGAGAATTAGAACGAAGACATGTTGGAACACTTGGGACGCCTGCAAAACTGCAAGTCCAGCTCAAACACTACGCAGAATCCTCTGGGATTGTTGCTAATTTGCCATTTCATGAAAAACAGTCAAAAAATGAATGTCATATTTTTCCAACATAAATCTATGGAAATCTTGAAGATCCAGAGACTTGGACGTAGCACAGCGATTTTACATTCAGCCGGCTATGCTGGCTTGGTCATGTCTGCCATATGGACAACGAAGCTCCGGCGAAAAAAAGGAAAGTTGGAGGCCGTGTCTCCAGTAGAGGCACCAAGTTGAGGACACCCTATCAGTTTTTGGAGAAACCGCGCGCAAAGCAGAGGCACCTGGAGAGAGCTTTTGCGGCAGGTCGTAACCCGGTAACAGGTTGTTATAAGTAAGTAAGTTGTGTACATAAGTAAGTAAGTTGACGATCCAGAGCACACAATCGGTACTTGTGGAACAGTGGCGTCCCCAGGATTTCGGGAAGGGTGGATATGTAAAAAAATCCAGTTTAACGCCATTTTTATACTTTCATCTTTGCGTATTATTTTCAATACATGTTGCATAACATTGTACATATGTACATTAGACATGATTTAGGTTGTATGGAGATTCTTAATACTGGGATCTCGATGTTTCGCAACCTCTCATTTTATGCGGTTGGGTTACAATCTATGACTGACCCCCACTAGTTTTATCTACTGAACATTTCTTTCAAACATATTTATACCCCATCTCCAACCCTTAAAGGGCTCTCATACAAAATGGTCGTTTTTCTAAAATAGGCACCCACTGCTCCCAGGTTGCCCCCAGACGTGTCAAGTGTATGACACATTTATTTTCCCTTCCAAATTTTTCTTCCAAACATACCTACCCGCTATCTCCAAGTCTTAAAGGAGCTGCCATACAAAACTGGCCATTTTCTATGGAATTGGCTCCCCACTTGTAAATGTTGTAGTTAAGTTAGCGAGAAATCATCGTATCTTGGAAACTACTGCGATCGCCAACATTCTTGAGTATGAAAAATACAAAATTAATTAAGGTTTAAAAGTTCAGCAACAGAGGTCGTCTCCCATACGATCGGAGTTCTGAGGCTGTCAACTTTTCAAAGCAATAATCAAAATGTATTGTCGAAACCCCATTAACCTCCTCATTTCGAATATAATTGTAACTTAAGATTAGTGTTAGGTTTGATTAGGTTCAGAGGGCGTGTATGGAAAACCCGTAATTTTATTCTGAGGCATCAGTACCCATTGTGAGTGCCCTCTATGACTGCCAAGAGGAGGCACATCACTCTAACTGGGGTTCCTGTAAAAAGTTAAGGTGCTGTTTATGTTAACTCATCTGCTTTCCCAGATAAAATTGAGAGGTCCCATGATTTTACTATAGTTGGCTTGTAAGGAAGCGTGAGCTTGAGTCATGAAGCCCAGTACATCGACATGGAAAGTTCTAAATTTATTACACTTCTTCGTTATAATTACGACTGTCTTTTGAATTTCAAAATTAATTCATTGAAGTTGAAACTCGCTATTTAGTTAAATATTCTAGTATATTTTTACTGTTTTATGTAAATAAAACGTAGGCAAGCAATGGGGGGTTCAAATATTAGGTTTTAAGTGGGCGCTCACAGAAGAGATAAAGCAAATAATAAGAATGTTTCACAATTCTATATTGTTACATCAAATTGAATAAATAAATTAATACACCAAGGGGATCTATGCCCCTAATCCCCCCATGGGGACGCCACTGTCGTGAAATAAATGTATGTTACTAGTGCATAGATATTGAAAGAAAAATCCGCAAAATTGTTACATTAGTTAAACTAAAAAATGTATGGCAAAATTTAAGAATGAAAATACCAAATATAACAACAAAAACAAGTCTGCGGCTGCTCATGCTTTCATGTCCCACACGAAACGTGGTCTTTGTAATTTTCAAATTTAACAACCTGTTTCTCACTCTGGCTCCGCTACCAACCAAACAGGCATGAAGCCCAACATTTGAACAACAACAAATTGATTCAGTAATTTCAACGTTAAACGGAAAATGAGTTGATTTTTTTTCTCGTTCGACATCCCAAAAGACGCATTCAACATGATATGGTAACACACAGCGAGTTGGGCAACATTTTCTATGAAACAGCACACATACCTACATACACATGCTTATGTGTAACTTAATACATTCTTACTCATATACATATATAGTATGTAGAGCACAACAAACCCGACGAGTGATTTGCAGTACAGTTTAAAATATGAAATAACTACAACAACACATAACACGTGCACGTTCATTAACCCTTCGAGGCAGCACTGCACAGCCAGCGAAACTGTGCGGATCGAGGTTGGGGATGACGATGAAAAAACTGTTTGCGTAAACGTGCTTGTTAGGTGTCCGTTTCGAGCGGCACACAAAAGGCGCTCCGTTTTTTGTGTCAGATAAGCAAAGGTGCTGCGCCTGATGCCCCGAAACACTGATCCCCCGTGTCTTGCAATTCGTTTCACCTGCGTTTCGAGTGAGCTGAACGCTTTGACAGCCTTACAGCTGTGGAGTTGCCTCATTTAAAGGCGGCAGCAAAGTTTTCAACAATTTTTCATCACTACCCCAGCACAGGCAGTAAAAACTACAACAAATTATAAAAAAAAACATGGCAACAAGGCGACTAAAAGCACATAAACAGCCATGCCATTACATGCAGTAACCATATCAGTTACTACTTGCTTGTCCCAGTAGTACAGTATGCACCCGATATAAGTAACAACATTCGTGTGCGGTAACGACGATGAAAATTAGTGAATGAGTGATGAGTGGCCAAGAACGCACATTGTGATACCACAGTCAATTGAACTTAAGTCTGGTCACTCATTGAAGCATTGAATCGGTTTAAGCTTCTCATGTAACCTAGTAGACTGTAAATAGTTATATCCTTTAGAATGTCGAAAATAAATTGCCCAGGTGAGTCTTTAATTTTATAGATAGTGCAGGAAAAATGCAAGTCCTCTTTCTTTGACAGGAGTTTTTAGAAAGCAAAGTTAATCGTTCTTGCGTGGATGCCCATCAAACAGCGATCTTTTAGAACGTCAATCATGGTTTTCACTTTTTAGTGAGAAAAGTTTTCTAGAACAACGAAAGCTTAACCCTAATTCCCAGAATTTTATAAGTAACGTAAACCCAGAAGTGAGACTGTCAGGCTTCTATGAGCTAAATTACTGAAAACATTTGTTTAAAATGTACAAAAACTATCTAAAATGTTAAATTTATAAATGCAATATAATTCTAATATTCCATTAGAAGATTACATAAAATAATGGAATAGAAAATCTTTTGGATTTATCACCATTTGAAATCTTAATTGAGACTGCGAGGCTCACTTCTGGGAATTAGGGTTAAAGCCAAATTTGGTGCGCAAAAAAGTATGTGTTGTCTTTAGTCCATATTCGATTAGTTTATTGTATGGAACTTTTATAAGAACGAAGCTTTCAAGTTAAAAAGAGCATACCGAACGTTGCGTTCTGTCAACATATCTATGAAGCAATCAACTAACACGACTGAATATTGCTGTCTACCTGTAGGCCCAGTGTTGCCAGATCAAGAGATTTCCGCGTAGATTTAGGAGATTCTTGGCCTTTAGGAGAATTTTTAGGAGGAAGAATTGTTTGTTCGAATGTTAGGGGATTGTTGGGAGATTTTTGGTTAACGAAGTTTTGGCAAAAAAACATATTTTGGCAACTATTTTAATAGTCAAAGCACCCTATTGTGTTGAAAATTTGTAAGCTTACAAAATGAAAGCTCGTTCTATCCCGTTCTCACTTATTGCTGTCAATATGAAATACCGCCAAAAACGGCACTTTTTATTTAATTAATTTGTTATATGTTATGTTTTTGTTAAGTTTTTGTTGCTAGGTTAGGTTAGGTTAGGTTGAGGTGGCTGCCTCTGTATGAGACACACTTAGGCCTCTTAATGGGCCCGTTGTGATACCACAGATTCCACCCGTTTGAAATGCGTATGCAACACTGTTTTTTCAACATGTGATACACCACACATTTCAAACGGATGGGGAAAGGGAGGGGAGGGGAGCGGACCTACAGTTTAACGCCGAATCCGAACGGCGATGGGCAGTTTTTCTTTCACACTTGGAGGTTTTGCCATTGCCTGCCAAGAGCGCACTTGTGCGATTCTTGTAATTCTCATTCCCTTCATGTGGATAGCGACAGAAGTAGATGAGTGTTTTTTCCAGCCCAAGCCAGGAATCGAACCCGGGGCGCTCGGTATGAGAAGCCAGCGCGCTACCCGCTGAGCTATCGAGGCCGACCTTTTGTTGCTAAGCTGAATATGAATAAAAAAAAGCTACAATAAAAAAAATTATGTGTATATATTTTTATTTTTTTATGAGAAGTTACAGAAATTATAAAAAAAAATTAGGAGTTTTTTTTATTTTTTGGGAGGAAATTTCAGTATTTTTTGTATGATTTGGGAGAAAGTCATTTCAGGTATCTGGCAACACTGTGTAGGTCATCCTTGGAGGGCAGGTCGGTTATTCTGGCTGTCTCTGTATGAGAAGACACACTTAGATCTGTATGGTCACACAAATTTTAATATGTATGCTGTAATGTTTTTTTCTACATTTTAAACCACTGGAAAAAGGTAAGTTGAAGCCAAACGGCGGTTTATAGCTTTCTGTTCACACTTGGAAGTTTTGCCATTATGTTCCAAGAGCGCACTTCTATGTTTCTTATGATTCTCTTCTACTCTTCTACTGAAAAGCCATCATACTACCCGCTGGACTAGCATGACCAGCATTTAAGACTTTACAAATCTGTTTCCCACCCATTCATTCTTAACCCTTTCGACCCCGAATTTTACCCTGTGTCTCGATATTACTTTTTGGTATTTAAATCATGGAACACTTTCCTAAGAAGTGTGCACACGATATTTGAAGTCGCCGCGCCTCTTTGTTAGTTTGTTAGATTTCTAGAGCTAGTTTACTTTTGAACAATTTTAGCTTAAAACGGGTTAAATAAATTTTGTAGCAATATTTTTTTATTGCAAAAAAAATTATATAATATTTATGGAAAAATACAAAACTATCACTTTTTGATTTTATTTAACCATTTTAAAGAAACAAGGTTTTGATCAAACGCGCCCAATTCGTAGACTTCAATTAGAACACAAACTTTCCCTGATATCGCTGCAAATTATTGGAAATTATTTTGGGGATAACACTAAAATGTTTGTAATTTGCTTTGAATTCCTTTCTAGAAATATTAATATGTTGGTGCCTACTTAAATTAAATCTATAAATCAATCGTAGCTTTTGCTATAAGATAAGACAAATAGGTAAAGTTGCTCTCAGGCAACTTTGGGGGCGAAAGGGTTAAATACGAGTTACATGTAAGCAGGAAATACAGTAGCAAAAATCGTTAAAGTTACACTTCCCTACATACACACACACATCTATAAAACTGATGGCCGCTGGACCCTCGATGCATAAACCAACGCGACGCGTGTTGTGAGCCAAGTGGCACAACTAATGAGCGTCACAACAGCACTAAACTTTCCACCTATTCGACACTTTTATGCGCACATATACCAACATAAATCTTGATGGTAATAGTTATTGTGTTGTTGTTGTTGTTGTTGTTGTACTTATATGAACAACCGTATTTTGGGCGCGATTGTGTGGCAGTGATTTGAATAAATTACTGCGAGACGTGAGCGTCGCTTGAATGTAAAAGTGTGATTAATTCGTTTGCAAGCATGGCAGCCTTAAATTATGCTTCATTTTGGCGCACATTCAAATCAATTTCAAACTAACATTTCAATATGCGCATTCAACAATTTTGTAGCGTACAACAACAACATTAGATGTTGTTGCAGGTGCCCCAAATGCGCTCAGTTTTCAATTGAACTAGATTCAAGGCGGTCTAAAAGGGTTTTATGGCCAACTGAAATTTACTACCAATCGTGCAACTACTAGTAGAGGCCCATAAAATTCACTAACATAAATGTCGTGGGGTGAACACATTACGATGTTTATCGGCATACATACATATCTCTATGTATGTGTGCATGTGGCTTGGGTTTATATGCAAATAAGTTGAATGTTAGTTCTAGTTTCAATTTTTCAATTTTTTGGTTTGTTATAAAAAATTGAAACGAAAACTCTCGGACATGTAAAAGTAATGTTTGTTCAAGGTAAATAAAATTTGAAAAAAATGCATTAATAAGCTGCAAGCTTATCTCTTAAAAATTATACACTGGAGAAGTGGCGCCCACAGGATTTCATTTTGGGAAGGGGGTACAACTTTTGAGCCCGAATACCACTCGAAACCAGAACATAACTATAGACAAAACTGTAACTGATCAAGAAATTGTCCCAAAAACTTTTCTCAAAGTTTGTAATTTATGAAATTTTTCTAATTTATAATCTCTGCAGAACTTCTTGAAAAGTGAAATAACAAATTCATAGGCACATCATTTGCCTTATGAGCTGAGCTGTGAAAGTTTCTACATAAAAAGTTTCGAATCTTCATAGAATTGTTGCCTTATTTTCATTGCAATTCCAAAACTTTGGCGAAACTTACTTTGATTTATTTAGTTGGCAACAAAGAGTGGCTGAAAATATAAGCCGGGTTAACAATATTTGTGAAAGAAGTGCGCTGTTTAGGTGGCATCAGGCTGATTGATGAAAATTAATAATGCATAAAGCCTCCATTACGCTCGCTGCCAGTGTGTCGTCGTTGTTCAAGCGAAACATCACAATCGAGTAAAAACACTGAAAGGACATTAGAGTGCAAAACAAAAATAGAAAAGCTCAATTAACTTCACCAGAAATCATTGACAACGCAGCGGACTTCTGCTGGCCGGCGCCTACAATGATGTGGCATCACAAACGATGTGGCAAGCACAAGGTGACAACAATAAAAATCGTTTTATTTACTTTGCTATCATTGGCACAACTTCAACAGCAACGGCAGCGCTCCGAATACTGGACACAAAGTGCCAGTGGCTAAGAAAAGAAAACAAAATAACACAGCACCAAAGTAAACTCACACGAAAAGCAATGAAAATGTTTAGAGATAAAAATACCCTCAATAATGGCTACGCAAGGATATGGCTTGGCAAAGATAAAACTGCACAAAGTTAGCAAAGAAAATACATAACACGTCAGCGAATGGCAGCGGACCAACACACACACACACACACACAAAGAAAACCTGCACTACCGGAGACCACTAAACGTCAGGTGAAGCGCTTGTCTGCCTTAAGCACTGCTTGAGTTCATTTTATGGAATCACCCCCCTCCCTTGTCCCCCGCTTGCGTTCAGTCCCACTTGTTTATCTCTGGTTGCGGCTCTTTTTCCAGTTCTTTGCTTTAAGGATCTTTGAGGTTAAGGACTGTTGTGGGCCAATTTGCGGTCATGTGTTTAGGCGATTCATTGTATGCGAACAATCGGCATAATTTCCAAATTAAATTTCGTGCTCTTCGACCGTGTGAAGCAATAAAGTGTACAATCAAATATACAAAGACCGACAAGCAGCCATAAATGCTTTTCTATTAGTAGTGTTCGCCGTAATTCACTGAACAGTTGCCGCCTGCTGATTATGTGGAAAATAATTACCCACCACCGCATTGTGCCATCGAAAAAGGATCCGTGGCATTTTTAATGTGCGGGAATCACGCACAAAGTTCATGGCACGTCGTAGTACAGTGAAGAAATCTAATTAAATGCATGTGAGAAATGAATACATATGCTGACACATGGGAAGTTGAAATGGATATGAGGGTATTACGAAAGTTGTGCTTCGTTTGGATTCGATATTGATCCATACACGTATTGAACTGGGAACGAGCAATCAGTCTTTGTAAATTTCTCAAACACATTCTACTAATAAAGAAGGATTATTTTAAGTATATAGTGGTGATTACTAGTACAATACTAATGCTAATACTAAAAATTTTATCTACAAATTCGGGGAATACTAAAAGCAAAAAGCTTCAAAGCCTTCTGGTAATGTTTATTTCAGTTTTTCTTGATATTTCAGGATATTCTGCCGTGTGCTGAAGAAACATGTCCTCTTACTATAGTAAATCATCTAAAATTAGTTCCAAAATTAGTTTTATAATTCATGATGTCTACTTTGACAAAAATGTGGGTTTAATTCTCAGTGTTTCGGTAGTCTTCATAAAAAAAATTTATTACGTAAGTATTCACTCAACATGAACTCATCTAATAATCGTTGCTGTAGGCGTTGATCTCATTTGTTGATGATCTCCCAAAAGTTATTCGGAAAGAAATCAAAATATGAGTTCCTAAGAAATGGCTAACTAAAGGTTATCAAACCTCGAAGCTTTTCAGAAATTCCTTTAAAAAGAACCCCTTCAATACGATTTTAATAAAGGACTTTCAAATCTCACCCAATCAAAAATTTATCTGAAATTCGATACAAAAACACTTCAATACAGCTTCAGTAAAGACTTAAGAACCTCATCCAGTAAACATTTGTCTGAAATTCATTACAAAAACGCTTCAATACAGCTTTTGAAAAAATCCAGCAAATATTTTTCAAAAAGTTTATACAGAAACGCTTCAATACAGATTTTCGAACCTCATTCAAGCAAACAACTTTCTAAACTTTGTTACAAAAACGCTTCAATAAAGATTTTCGAACCTCATACAGTAAACATTTGTCTAAAATTCATTACAAAAACGCTTCAATACTGCTTTAGTAAAAGCTTTCGAAAAAATCTAGCAAACATTTTTCAAAAATTTATTACAAAAACGCTTCATTATAGATTTTCGAACATCATTCAAGCAAAAAACTGTCTGAACTTCCTTACAAAAACTTTTCAAAACCAATTCCTCATTAAAGGAACAATTCCATAGAAAAAAGTTTCAGTACAGCTTTAGTAAAAACTTGCAAACTTCATCCAAACAAAAAAATCTAAGATTCCTAACTAAAACGCTTCAATAAAGACTTCCAAACCTCGTTCCAGCAAAAATTTTTCTGAAATTTCTTGCAAAAATGCTTCAATACAGCTTCAGTAAAGGCTTTCGAACGTCATGCAGCAAACATTTTTCAGAAATTCCTTACAAATCGTTTGAATAAATATTTTCGAACCTCATTCAAGCAAAAATTGCTTAGAAATTCCTTACAAAAACACTTGAAAACCGCTTCAATAAAAACTTTCGAACCTCACTCAACATTCAACATTTTCCTGAAATTCTTTAGAACAAAATGTTTCAATACGGCTTTAGTAAAAACTTGCAAACTTCATCCAAACAAAAAACATCTAAGATTCCTAACTAAAACGCTTCAATAAAGACTTTCAAACCTCATTCCAGCAAAAAAATTTTCTGAAATATCTTACAAAAATGCTTCAATATAGCTTCAGTAAAGACTTTAAAACCTCAGCCAACCAACAAATTAACAAGAACGGCTTTCATAAAGACTTTCGGACATCATCCAAGTAAAACTTGTTCAGAAAATCCTTACCAAAACGCTTCAAAATGGCAATTCGAAACGGCAAACGGAATTCAATAAAAACTTTCGAACCTCATCCCAGCAAAAGGTTTTATTGAGGAACCTCAAAAAAGTCTGTCGAACCCATAGTGAAATAAATTTATTAATAACCGTCGGAAAAAATTGGAGCGTATGAGCGTATTTACGTTCGACGTATTGCGTTGTCAAATTAAATTGCATGTATTTCTATGAAAGCGCACACAATTGACGACGCAAGCGTATGAACGTAAAAGCGTCGTACGCTGACTTAGATCTATTTCTATTTTTTACGCCGCGTATGGGCGTATTATTCATTTTTCGACTGTTTTTCGACAATTGAAAAACGTATTTTGAGCATTTTATACGTTGCTGCTCACGCGGGAATTGTGAGCAAGGCAACGTCTGAACGTATTTCGACAGCGTATTTAAGTCGTACGCTGTGCGCCCATACGTCCTTACGCTCCAATTGTGTTCCTACGGTAAAAATAAAATTTATTTGTCGAACCTCACCAAAGCAAAAATGTTTCTGAAATTCCTTAGAAAATTACTTCAGTATAGTTTTTATACTTTCGAATCTCATCCAAAAAAAAAAAATTTGTAAAAATTCCTTAGAAAAGTAACAAGGCGAATTCATACAGGTGATAGCGTAAGGGCAGCGACAAAATTTCAATGTATTTTGTTTTTGTTTTCTGGGTTTAGATTGCCAAAATCAGCCAATTAGAACAAAGCTTTCTTTTTTCATTTTTAAACTATCACAGTTTTACACAGGCATTTTGACAATCTAGACTTTTTCCACCACAAAAAAATCAAACCAGCTGATTCAACGAGGTCACCTGTATTAATTCGCCTTGGAAAAGTAATGAACAATTTAAAAAAAATTAGCTTCTTCTTGACTTTTGAGCGAGTTTCATGAAGTGTTTTTGCTCTCGGCTCAATTTTTGTTCATAATTTTGATGACTGTAGACTTGTTTGCCAGTCAAACAGGTAGATCCACATCTGATTGGTGGTTTTATGGTGAAAATATCTCTCATAAAGTTGATAGTTTTCGAATTGCGTTTGAGGGCTTATTTCATGAAGATTGAACAACGAAAGACGATATGTGACAACGTGAATGGATGAGACTGGAGACCAGAAATGTGGAGAACATAAATACAAATGGAATAGAAGCAGATGGGATTAGAGATAAAGAGATCATTCAACATAGCATACATGGTCAGATAGCTTTCAATGAATGCGATGTCATCACTAAGACGATCCAGCACATCTAAGGAGGTCAACTTGCGGCAGAATTTCCAAAATCTTTATTGTAAGGCATTACTGAAGTGGGCTGTTTCAACCAGTTGAGGCTGGAGAGCAGAAATGGAGAGAACAATTAGTACACATGGAAAAGGAAAGGATGGGATTAGAAATCCATAAATGTGAGGTCATCAGTAGGGCGATCCAGCATATCTAAGAAACCTGTATCGTAAAACATTACCAACAGACTAGTTGACAGATTAAGTTAAGTTTTTCATAAGATTTCATTTCAATACATTTCATGTCTGATTTAACTTTAACATTGATTAAGCTTTCGCAAATTCTAACCAACTTAAATGGAATAAATCCATTTACCACATGAACGGCTCATATGCTAATTACATTTATGAATAAGTTATAATTTATTGATAATATTTTTGCATTGTCCAACAACAACAACTGTGTCCATTGGCAGAACGGTCATAAAGCTTTTTCCATTTCCTTCAGCTGCCAATTAACTGCACCCGATCCGATCAGCGAAAAGTGTTGCAATCACATTAATTTGCAGTTGGCTCATTTGTCGCAGCGCACATTCGCCATTTTAGCAACGACTCAAATATATCATTCACACACACACACACACACGTATTGGTGACCATTTCGTGCCATTCGGCTATGAGCGATAAGCATCTGCTCGGAATTCAATATGCAGTAACGCGGCAGCGCCCTCACAGCAATTAAGCGAAGCGGAGTGCAGAGTGCGAGAAGCAAAAATATGAGAATGAAACTGCTAACGAAGTGTGAAAATATTTTCAGCATTAAAAATGCGGTGAATTTCCCGCTGCCATAGTTGCCACAAGGAAATTGACTGCACGAGTCATAAATTGACTGGTTATGACGGCTCAGCGGCGGTGGCGGCAACGCAACACTTTGCAACTGGCATAGCGACAGATGAGACACCAAAGCAGAAATGCTGAAATAGCAAAACACAAAAAAAAACAACAACATAATGTTCATTTTGTTTTTGTAGTTGTTGTTATTGTTCAGAACAGCGCACTAAGATCTACTAACGTGGCAAATAAGCAACTCCTTTTATGGCGATAATGTCATAAATGTGCTGCAACTAATGCGCACCAACAAGCGGTGGGGTTTGGGATTTTGTAAGCAGCAACAACAACAGCAACAACAACAATAGAGACTGCACAACTAACAGCGAAGAGACTACGGGCAAAGGGAATGAGGCGAGTTATGCACGAAGGAGACAATTTTGTCAAAAACTAGATACACGTTTACCCATACATACATACATATGTGGGAAATGTTTATGTTTGCATGTGTGTGTATATATTTGTATAAATACACAAAGTCTGTTATTGTTTACACGTCGAGCATGAACGCACAAGCGTCTGCTGACTTTGTTTATAAGCACAGTGTTGTTGTTGTTGTTGTTGTTTTAGGTGTTATTGTAATGTGTTTGTATGTATGTAGCTGCGTGTATGCATGTTTATAATGGCGCATTATAATAAGCAACTGTGTTCAGGCAGCCTTTTAGGCGTTCAACTATGTATATTGTTCTTGATTGTTGTTGTTGCTTTTATATAGGTACACACTGCCAGCATACAGCACACACACACGCACACACACACCAACAGCATTAATATCCCTTAACAGTAAACAGCACGACTGGCTTTGCACATTTTGTTAGTATTAATGTTAATGTTTTGGGCTATTTTTGTTGGGCTACTGTTTATGTTATGACATAAATACTGTTGGTTTTAGTTGTTGTGGTTGATATTGCTGTTATTTTCTCAGCTTTCATTCTGCCTTTTTGCCATTGCAAATGTTATGCACAAATAATGTCTGCATTTGTGTGAGTGTATGTGTGTGTGAGCGTTAGTGCTTTATCACTCAGCCAAACACTCGAAGTGACACATATACACACAAGCACAAACTTACATACTTACTCATTTCACTGTTCACAGCAGCGACGACACAACTCCAACAACCTCCACATTGCGATTTGTCTCGTCGGTTCCAACGCCATCTCAACCTTTTACAGGGTTTTAAAAAGATATGTTTGTGTATTTTTCGACCAATTGAAGTCAAGAAAATTCAAATTTATTGAAATCAAATTCATTTACAACCTACTCGATGTCGAAAGAAAATTGATTTTTCTACAGTTGCTGTTGACTAAGTCAGGCGTGAAACAACGGCCCACAGACTTGCGATGCAGTGCGGTAACCACTGAGTCACGTTAGCTGCAAAATTTAATTGAAAAATCTTCCTCTTTAGGTGATTTACCAGTCCTTATACAAGGATTCAACGGTTTCCATGAATAATTCCCCCTAATGCTTAGATCCGTTTCAAGGCGAGTTGAATCCAAAGTCTTTTTGGTAGTACAGTACAATCTCGATAATTCGGATACTCGCCAATACGGACAACGCGATAATCCGGACACCCAATTGCTTTCTATTGTTGACTTTGTAATCAGGACATCACACATTTTTGTTACCTCAAAAATCCGGGCACTCATTTTTATCTAATTTTTTTACGGGAACTCCCAGTTTTCTATTTCATTCTCATCGTTGAAAAAAGAAATTCTAAACAAATTATGTCGCGGAAAGTCAGTTCATCAACTGGCAGTGGAGTATAATGTAGGCAAATCGACAATTTTTACAGAGATGCAAGAAAACTTGCAAACTGAAAATTACAAATTTCTTTCAAAATCATCAAAAATGTTTATAACATATTAAAAATAAAATTTTGAAGCAAAAGTAATTTTAATTCAATAAAAAATAAGTTTCATTTGTGTTCAGTGGTATTTTTATATATTTTTTTGTCATCTTGTTAATCCGGACATTTCGATATTTCGGACAGTGCCTGGTTTTTAATTGTCCGGATTATCGAGATTTTACTGTATGTAATAAACATTTTTTCATAGTTGTTTTCTTCTAGCAACTTCAACGTTAAAAAGAAAAAACCATGTTTATTAACCCAGATAAGCTGACCGTACTACATGTAGTACACCGGTTTGAAGGTGCTGCGGTAACTGTGTTTGAAATTCGTTCACCAATGTCCTGAAATAGTCCCTCAGCATATCTGACTTAAACAAACAATAAAATACTTCATGCATTAGACGACTAATTTAACTTCAAGTCCCACACTATCAAACAACGGAAAAATCTTTTTCAACAAAACAACATTTGCCTTTTGGGCCCAGTATTTATTTTGTGCCTTAAACATTTTTTTCTCTTGCTTTCTGCTAATGCCCCTTGATATTATTTTTGTTGTAGTTGTTGCTAAAGTTCTTGTTCTGCTGCTCTTTAATGGCTCCACACCTCCCACAGACTAAATAAATTTGTCGACACCATCACCAGAAACCATATTTATTATTTTTGTTGCCATCCATTGTGCATTGCTCATGTCTCTGGCTACTATCAGTTGTACAAAATATATTTTCATAATTTTCGTACGTTGTTGTTGTGTGTTGTTTTATGTTACATTTTTCTTTTTTCTTGCTATTTTTATGACTTTAACTAAAAATTCAACTCATAGAAAAACAGCAGTTCTGCATTAGTCTGTGTGGCTGACTATTATGGACTTTATTTTTGTTTTAAAAATTTTTCTTTTATAATAATCTTTTTTAGTTGTTAGACCATATCTACATCATGTGATTATTTTTTAAGTAAACATTTATTTATTTTATGTAAAAAATCAGCAATATTCTGCATAGTTTAATGGCTGAGACTTCAGTTTATTTTGGAAGATATTGAAAGTTAAGTAGGTGCATTTAAAAATTATTTAAGATGCAACAAAACAGCAAAGCACATCCTTAATTCTTAAATAAATTTATTTCATATTGCCGAACATTCAAACATTGTAATGAAATTTGTTTAATTATTTATGTATTTATTAATTTGTTTTTTTAGTTATTAATTGATTCATTAATTAATTTTTTTTTCTTTTTTTTTTAAGATTTAATTAATTTATTTATTTATTTATTTATTTATTTTATTATATAATTATTTAATTAATGTATTTATTTATTTGTGAATTAATTTATTTATTTCTTATTTATTTTATTAATTAATTTATTTATATTTTTATTTATTTATTTAATTACTTATTTATTGATTTAATTTCATTTATTTCATTTATTACTTATTTTATTTAATTAATTTTAATTAATTACATTCAAATTAAATATACATATACATTGTATGTATATGTGTCACTTCGAGTGGTTGGCTGAGTGATAAAGCACTAACGCTCACTCACACTCACACAAATGCAGACTTTATTTGTGCATAACATTTGCAATGGCAAGAAGATAGAATGAAAGCTTAGAAAATAACAGCAATATCAACCGCAACAACTAAAACCAACAGTATTTATGTTAATTAAAAACATTTAAACATTGTAATGAAATTTGTTTAATTATTTACGTATTTATTAATTTTTTTTTTTAGTTATTAATTGATTAATTAATTAATTATTTGTTTTTTCTTTTTTTTAAGATTTAATTAATTAATTAATTTATTTATTTATTTATTTTATTATATAATTATTTAATTAACGTATTTATTTATTTATGAATTAATTTATTTATTTCTTATTTATTTTATTAATTAAGTTATTTATATTTTTATTTATTTATTTAATTACTTATTTATTGATTTCATTTCATTTATTTCATTTATTACTTATTTTATTAACTTAATTAATTCTTGATTTATTAATTAATACTTTTAATTAATTTAATTTAATTTTTTAATTAATATATTTATTTAATTTCAGTATTTGAATATAATTCTCACAGACTAAATAACAATGTGAAAAACTTAAACTTAAACGGGGAACTGGGAGTTACGAAATCACTAACAAATGTTGGAATTCCTTAAAAAAAATCTTAAATTTCCAGAACGAATCATCTTCCGAAATTCCAATGTCAACTGGTCGCCAAGATCGATCGATTCAAAGCCGTACGATTAGTTTGTTTAGAGTATTGTGAGAGCTTTGATCTTTGCGAATAAACTAGAAACAATTCCTAAGCTTCAAAGCCGAGACTCAATGCATCGTCGTTGAGATGAAACCACATCTTTGTCACAATGTCATGAAGAATTTCATGAAAAGAGCAAAGGGTTGTGATCAAAGATGTGTGAGCCATTTGTCAGATATTTTGTACCATACTTGATCGGCATATGTCTACATTACAATGCTATCAAAATATTACCACTCAATCAATAAATTTGCGTTTTCGAATTAAATTGTTCACTTATATTGAGACATCCTATGGTATGCGAAAGATGCATATCTACATTTAGATTTAGGAAGAAGGGGCTGCAATGAGACTCTACACATTTTTGTCAGAGGCATCGTATAATAATTGCTGTGGTGCTTGTCCTCGAGTTAGTATAAGCGACTCAAAAGAAGAAGGACCTAGTTGTAGATTATTAAAGGCCGATAGATCTAAGTATAACATAAAAAATACAATTTTCAGATTACATAGGTTTATCGTAATAAAAAGAACTGCAAACATTCCAAATTCTATGATTTGTTAACGAATGAAAGGTACGAAATGGGTTAACAGATCTAAATTAATTTTATTAAAATACAAAATTAATGTGGCATTTTTCCAATCATATTGTGTTGGTTTTTTACAAATCTGGTTATTTTTAGTATTTTTCAATAATTTAAGAAAAAATATCTATATGTGAGGTTTTGCAATGCTCGCCCAGTTTTAATAGGGAAGACGTGGAATAACAAATAAATATTTTATAAGAAAGCCAATAGATTTAAGTATAATCTGAAATATATAAACTTCAGATTGCACAGGTTTATCGTAATAAAAAAAACTGCAAATAAAAATTAGTTACCATCATTCTTTAACGAATTAAAGGTACGAAATGGGTTAAGTATGTAAGTGCTGAACTTTAGTGCTGAACAAAATTATCTTTAGACCATTTACCACAACATTCTTTCCGAAAATAGTTGTTAGGAGAACCGCTGGTAAACCGAAGCACTTGAAACAAACTCAATTTAGTAAAAAGATCTCTCGATTACATGCATTCTTGTTTGATCCCTACTGCATTTGAATAAAATTAGATTAAAATGAAGTAATCTCCAGCATTTCACTTGGAATATCCATTTTGATGTAAACTTGAAAGAAATTCTGAAACTTATTCGAATTTATTTAACTGCCTAAAAATGAAATGTTTTTCTTTCTCCCATTGAAACATATTAAAATAATGGCGCTTTCGCTTTGATGGTGTCATAATCGCGATATGCTTTGACTTTTAAGCCACACTCAATGCTAATGCGCCTCCTTCCACTGCTTTACGTGCTTCAAACTTAATAATACTCAATAAACTCAATGATACTAAAAGCTATTCAAGCCGCAGAGATTACCGCAAATTTGCATTGCCGCACTCGTTGTACATTCCTTGCCCGATAATTAGACGCTAAGAAATAATTTCATCTTTGTTGCTAAGGAACACAAAGGTGTTGCAGATTCAAGCGGTCGTTCGCCGTAGCAAATTTTACTTGAATTCAGAATGTTGAATGCGACCAAATATGCAAAAGTTTAGATAAGCAAAATGTCTGCGTTTGAAATTCGATTCACTTACAAAGCAAGGAAGGCAAAAGAACTTATTGGCCGACATAGACTAATTGAAATAGAAAACAAAAAATAAATTAATACATAAAACAGCAAGAGAAATGTTTCAGAACGCTGCGAATTAACGAAATTTAGTCGATTTGATTCGAGCAAACGCGACGTTTTCATTGCGCAACAGCCGGAAGTGCCAGCACCAGTCACCAGAAGCCACCAAAGGAAGCACGCCATCGCTGGTGACTTTAAAAGGAAGCACAATTAATCCGCATAAACCAAAAAGATTGGCAACAGCAGGTTTCAATGTGTGTGTGTGTGTGTGTTGTCGGCTGAAAGAAATTCCCGCTAGCAAAGAGCATTACAATCTAATTAAGGCTAATTACTTTATTATGTAATAAGAGCATGAAATTCTGCTACTCTGTCTTCCACTCTCTCGAGTCTCCTCGCCCACACTGCCGCGCTGTGTGTGTGTGTTTGTGTGTGGCAAAATATGCGCCAAAAAGTCAGCGCTAGCCGCTACAGTTCCAATGCCACATAACACTCGCTCGGGCCACAGTCAGCGAGGAGCGGAGACATTTAATATGGCAGTAAAGAAATCCCGGGAAAAGGTGAATGGCGCAGCGAAAGTGTTGAAAAGGCCGGCTCAATGTGTGTGTGTGTGTGTGTGTGGAAGCAACGAGCAGCTTGCACCAAGTGGCGAAGGCGTCGAGGTTAATTACTTAATAACGTCTGAAATGTAATTAAAGCCAAAGTGTGCGTTCATGCTTGCCAACAAAAGCGCGCGTACGCATGTGTTTGTTTGTGTTTGTGTATGATGCCCCACGCACACGCATACTTACATAAGTATTACAAAATTGACAGCGCCAACAGCAAAGCTCAGTCAAATGGATGTATAACAGTCTGTCGTATGGTCATATAACCCTGTCAAATGCAATGTATGGACATATACACACACACATACAAATAGGTATGGTTCCATATTTAGGTCCATGTGTGTGTACTGCGTGAGTTAACAATTTCGCTTTAAAAATTAAAATACATTACAAATTCCACCCAAAACAAACACACAGACAACCAGACAAGCTGTCACAACGACAAGCTTCGGTTTGTTGGGCGCGTATAATTTTCGCTGTCAGCAATTGACGGCACAAAATCAACAACAAATTACGCAAAAAGTTTAAAATGTAATGAAAACTGCCAGCTGAGTCCTGGCAGGCGGCATAAATGAGTGTGACCGAGCGGTTGGCGCGGCATCAGCGCCAATGCAAGGCATGCGGTCGCCATATGCGGCGCCACATTTCATGCCAATGTGTACCGATGCGTCCGTTCACGTAACCTTAACACACTCACACATACAATACAGCCGTACAACTGGCTTTGCATGTGTATTTGGCGCGCACTTTGCATACGCACTGGTTTACGCATTTTCATTTGTGGTCTGCTCATTAAGGGACATTGATTTTTCGTCCTCCCCCCCACCCCCTGCACTCACCCACACACACACGGACGACTAAAAGAAGGGCGTTTTATGCGCCAATGTATGCCCCGTAGAAATAGTTTTTATTAAAATCTGGAGAACCAAAGAGAGCCAAAATAAAAAAAATTTTAATTTTTTTTAATTTTAATTTTAATTTTAAAAAATTTAAAAAAAAAAAATGTTTTTCTTTGAAATTTATTTTCCCCAATAATTGTTTGCTCAATAAAACAAAAAAAAATAAAAAAATTAACAATAAAAATAATAAAAAAATAACTAATAATACAAATAGTTTCCTTAATTTTTTTGTATGTACAAAGTTTTATTTTCGTAAAAAGAACATTATAAATAAATAAATTTTTTTTCATTAGCATTTTGTTTACCTAAAACTTAAGGAGAGATTTTTGTAATTAAAAAAATTAGTTTTTTAATGTTAGTTGTTTTATTGTTTCATTTAAAATAGATTTTTGTTTCTATGCACATTTTACTTCAAACTTATAATAATAAAAATTGGTTTTTCTTAGAACTTTTCTTAGAATTTTTTTATAAATGGTTTCCTAGTAAATAAAACAAAGAATAATAAAGTCACAAAACAAATGTTTCCTCGATACATTTTTTCTAACAAAATTCAAACTTCAAACTTATAATAATAAAAATTGGTCTTCTTAGAACTTTTCTTATTACTTATTTTATAAATTGTTTCTAAGTAAACAAAACAAATAGTAATAAAGTCATAAAACAAATGTTTTGCTCGATAAATGTTTTCTAAAAGAATTTCTGTTAAGAAATTAAAACAAATAGTTTAAATATAATAATAAACAAATAAAAAAAAAAAAACAAATAATTTTCTTTTTATTAAAAGTCACATTTTGTTGACTTAGAAATTATAAAATATTTTCCCTATATTGTTTTTTTTATATTATATATTGATATTTGATATTGATATATTGATTCAAAACCTAAAACAAAAAATAACCTTTTTAACATTAAGTTAAATCAAATCTGGAATTACTTAAAGTTAACATTTTAAAAGCATTTTTTTAATTATGCAAACATTTTTATTTAACTTTGCTTCTAGTATTTTATTTATTATTCTCTATAACATTTGCTTTACCTAAAAAAACAATTTTTTTTTTGTTTTATAAGCATTTTTATTTTACAGATTCGGTTAAAAGTTAAATTTTTCGTTTTGCAAATGTTTTATTATTATTTTTATATACGTTTTTCATTAAAGCAACAAATTTGTTTTTTCCAACTCTTTTTCCAACTCTTTTTTCAACAAATTTTTTTAACCGGAAATGAAAATATAAAATTGAAATATTTTTCTTTTTTGAATTAGTTTTTTATAATTTCAGTTTTTATCATTTTCAATAATGTATGCATTTTCTTTATTTAAACAAATTTTTTTTTTCGTTTTACATATTTTTTTAAAAGAATTTTTTTAATTTCCAGACATTTTTAATTATCTATTGGTATTTTTTTTTAATTAATGTATCCACTTCGCGTTTTCTTCAATATTTGCTTTACCTCAAAAAAATTATTAAATAAATTACTAGTAACAAAAATGTCTAACAAAAAAATTATTAAATAAAATTTCCCTTGGAAATTTTCTTCACACCTTAACAGAATTCTTCTTAAAAAAATTACAAAATTTAATTGAATAATTGAAAAAAATCAACTTTGTTTTTTAGTGATAAATTTCCTACCGGGTAGTTACATAACCAGGGGAGAATCGCGTCGGTTGCTTTATTGTTTATTGCAGCCACAGCGGCAATGTTTCGCTGGTCGTTGTTATTGTTTTTGTATTTTGGGCACTGTGCGCCAGTCATTGGCGGTCACTGTCAGCATTTAATTTTTAATTGTTGACCGACTGATTGTGCAATTTAATTACAAATTTAATGCTGTTGATGATTATTTTAATGTAGTCGATTTGTCGCGCACACGACCGATGCGTATGCAAACACGCAACGAACATTGCACGTATAAAAAGTGACGCTGTACATGGAAAGTGCAGCAGTAATGAATTGTAAAAGGAGATTTAAATGTTTCGATAAGTGATTTTTGCGATTTAATGCATCTCAAAAATTTTCTTTTCGAGCCTTGACTAATGAGCTGAAGTTTTGTTTTGAGTTTGTTACACTCAAGAGGAGTGTTGACCGATATAATTTTGTTTTTAAAATATACAATCGAAATATATTTTGATACATCTGACTCTAGGTCTATCGATTTGTCCCTACGTCCGTCCATCTATGCGTCGAAAAGTTTGAATGTCCATCTATTAATTGTCTCTAATGCACAATAGCGATGGAATCATTCCAGATATTATCACGTAATGTGGATCATATTCTCCTGGGGTAGCCAATAAAAACTTGGTCAACTTTTCATTCGAATTTCCATATCAGAGTTTTTTTTCCATATAGAAAAAAGGATAGAAACAAGAAAATATGGCATTTATGTTCATATACTATAGATCACAAAATCGGTGATGAAATCATCATGAGCCAATATGAACCCATTTGTTTCAGTATACAATTTTGTTATACCTACAAATTTTAAGTAATTTTTATTTTGAAAACGCACCCAAGTGGGAGTGATTACAATGTTAACTAAAAACAAGTCGATTAAAACTAACTTGAACACGTTTACGAACCAATTCGTTTAAACACCAAAATGTATGCAAGGTTTTAATTTGTATAAATGACTCCCAACTGACAACAACTTAAGTGACTTCATGTTGGCCGCATTTAAAATCAGCAGCTACTAATTTTCTTAAAAAACACATAAAAATCTAAACCAGAATAAAATCATAAATAACACATTTTACTCTGTGTTAACAACACCCACACACAGCAAATCAGCAACGACTGCCTAGCTGGCAGCAAGCCTATTGTTTTCACTCGTTTGTGGTTGTTGTTGTTTTCCTTTGGCTATATTTCAAAACGTCTGCTTGTGAATGCTCGTACAGCTGCTGCAAGTCGGGCCAAGTAAAGCCATAAGCCCAGCTGACGGCTGCTCCAGCAAGGCGACTGCCCGAGATAGCAAATAAAACACCTGCACTTACTTTTTTTCGAGCAACGTTAGCCAGCTGGAAGAAAAAAGTATACGATCATATCACACAACAAGTACATAAATTCGCACCTTTCCGGACGTTGCACTGAAGTGGCGGATTGAAGTCGGTTTTATATTTTCTGCGGCACAAAAACGCGAAAAAGGCGGCCAAGAAAAGAGTTGAGCGCTTTTATAGCAAACACTCAATCACACACACCCACACTCACAGCATAGGAGGAAAGCAAGGCGCTTGCATGCGGTAACATGTGCTCACATGCGTTAACTACGTTAACTGCGTGTGTGCGTGTGTTTGTGTGCGTTACGTTGCGTTGCGTTGCCGTGTGTTGTGTTTATGAAGTTCTAAAGCAGTTAAATTTTAAGTGGCCTATAAAAATAAATGTTATTGCCAGCGCGACTATTGTTCAGCCGCTAGCATGAAGCCGTTGGCTGCTCGTTGTAAGCGCTGCCATTTGCCAAAAAATATTCCTTCACATGCAAACAATAACAATAACATAAATAAAACCCGCATAAAGTCGCTGAAGCAACAGGAAAGTCAACAGTAATAAGACAGAAAAACCAAATACAAATGCGCAGCATACAAAAAAAACGGCTTTAATGAAAGCTTCTGATTATGGCCACACAGCAGCACGTGACTGCGCTTCGTGTTGGGCGTCACTCGCCAAGAATATCTATGTCAAACGAACCAAAGCTATTTTTACATTCAGTGCTGTTGTGTCGAACAAGCCTTGATTGAGCAATGTTTGCTTTCGAATATGCTTCCGGAGAAACCATTAGAGGAAGACGACCTCGAATTTGGAATAAGTAGACAATATTGATTTTTGAAAAGACATTCGAAAAGTTAGATAATTCCAACCCGAAAATCTAAGGGTTTGCAGACAGTATGTTGACCCATTCGACAGTTCAATCCTAAGAACCGAAAGATACAAAGACCTAAGATACCACATGCAGCTACATATAACCAATATCGATCTTTGAAATGACAGAAGAAAATTCTGAGGATACTAGTTACTGTAGATACTAGTTCTGAAGAAAATCCTAAGGATTCTAAGTCTATTCGGTGCTAAAGTGGCCCATTCAGTGCAATACGTATTTCTTCTCTTCAACTGACTAGCACATTCAATATTCTAGAATTGTCCTTAGACCATAGGCATAGTCTCAGGATGGGTCTACACGCGATTCTAGCACCTGTTAATACCAATAACGAAATAAGAGCTTGATACCTCAGACTTTAAAGTTGATTGAACCTACTGCGACTAAGCAACAACCAAGTTTGCCTAGAGTTCCTTCAAAGATTTCCTCCATATTCTTCTCAACAAAATCAACTAAGCTATAGCTCATATATTTTAGTTATTGTCCTTCAAGATTAATCTGAATTCATCATACTATGGCTTACTCGAACTGAATAGTCAAAGCTGTCTTTCAAGCTCTCTGAGAGTCATTTTCTGCACCATTCCAAAAATCCTTCTCTACTGATTTCTACTGATTACTAAAATATTCAGATAGTCTTTGTCTGCTTGGTCTCCCAAAAAGGGGTCATTGGTCTTGAAAGATTTATCTGAAAGTTTCTGAAAATTATCTATTCTTGAAACCAACCACGATATTTTGTTTTAAATAGTTCTACCGATACTTTCTGCACATTCCAAAAATCCTTCTCTACTGATTTCTGCTCGTTTTATACTAAAATATTCAAATAGTCTTTGTGTGTTTGTTCTCCCAAAAATTGTTCAAGGGTCTTGAAAGATTATTCTGAAAATTTCTGAAAACTATCTATTCTTGAAACCAACCACGAAATTTTTTTAAATAGTTCTACCGATGCTTTCGGCACTATTCCAAAAATTCGTCTCTACTGATTTCTACTAATTACTAAAATATTCAGATAGTCTTTATCTGCTAGGTCTCTCAAAAAGTGTTCAAGGGTCTTGAAAGATCTTTCTAAAAATTTCTGAAAATCATCTATTCTTCAAAACAACCAAAAGATTGTATTTTAAATATTTCTACAGATGCTTTCTACACAATTCAAAAAATTCTTCTCTACTGATTTCTGCTCGTTTTATACTAAAATATTCCGATAGTCTTTGTCTGCTTGGTCTCCCAAAAAGTGTTCAAGGGTCTTGAAAGATTTTTCTGAAAATTTCTGAAAATCATCTATTCTTCAAAACAACCAAAAGATTGTATTTTAAATATTTCTACAGATGCTTGCTACACAATTCAAAAAATTCTTCTCTACTGATTTCTGCTCGTTTTATACTAAAATATTCCGATAGTCTTTGTCTGCTTGGTCTCCCAAAAAGTGTTCAAGGGTCTTGAAAGATTTTTCTGAAAATTTCTGAAAATCATCTATTCTTGAAACCAACCAGGAGATTCTTTTTTAAATAGTTCTACCGATGCTTTCTGCACAATTCCAAAAATCCTTCTCTACTGATTTCTGCTCGTTTTATACTAAAATATTCAGATAGTCTTTGTCTGCTTGCTCTCCCAAAAAGTGTTCAAGGGTCTTGAAAGATTTTTCTGAAAATTTCTGAAAATCATCTATTCTTGAAACCAACCACGATATTTTTTTTTAAATAGTTCTACCGATGCTTAAACATGTATCGAACATGTATTGGAGATATTATTGTAAAGTTTTCCAGAGATACTTTCCTGAAATGCTGAAAAGACTTCTTTCTTTTAAAATATTACTGAGTAGTTCTATTTGAAAGTGACTCTATGTAATTCTGATGATAATAATTAATCGAACTTGTACTGGAGATATTTTCAAGATATCTTCCAAAAACACTTTCTTGGAGTAAAGTAATGCTGAGGCTAATAATCGATCTTATATTGGAGATATTTTTAAAATATCTTCCAATAATTAACTTGTAGTGGAGATATTTTTGTAATGTCTCTCGAAGCATTTTCTTGAAGTAAAGTGATGCTGATGTTTATAATCGAACTTGTATTGGAGATAATTTTAAGATATCTTTCAGAAATACTTTCTTGTTTGATACTTTAAATTAAATTGATTCCAATGCTAATAATCTTACATATACTGGAGATATTTCTGATGTCTTCCAGAGACAGTTTCCTGAAGTAAATTTATGCCAATGCTTTGAATCTAACGTTTAGTGAAAATATTTTTGTAAAGTCTTCGTGAGACACTTTGTTGAAGTGCTGTACATACATTTTTGTGGTTTCTAGTGCTAAAAATCAAACTTGGCACTTAATTCCATGTTTATTTTTCACAATTTTCTTTACCACCAATATCAAAAATCAAATACTCCAGACAGGCGCATTTTATCACAAATCCTTTTAGTCTGTTTTGATAAATAAGAGGTTTACATACTTTGTTGCTCCATTTTCTGACTCGACTTATCTACTTTAATCTACAAATGTGCACAGCATGAAATTTCACACAGATTCAAATGTTGTCAACAACAAAAAAAATAGCAACTATCAGCAAAAATCGTTCCCTGATCTCAGATTCATGGCGCTCTAAAAAATTCTTCAGTCCTTCATTCTCAACTTTAAAGACTAACAACGAAAAGGCAACGCAACTTTGCCTTTGATTTCATGCAATCACACAAAAATAAACAATTCGGCACATTTCTATTTTCCAACCAACCTCAGGAAGTGCACTGCACTTTTTGGCAAATGGCAGTGGCCGCAACGGCTGTGACCCGAGCTTCACACAGACACACACGCACACACACACACGAGCGCAAATCTTTGAAAAGTAAGCCGAATGACTGTAATTATTGGTGGCTGGTGCTGCTGCAAGTCGCAGTGAGTTGACATGTGTGTTGTTTGTTCTTTGCATGTCTGTCTATGTGTGTGTGTGTGTGTGTGCTTTGGTAGCAAACATTTAATTACACTTCTCAGCTGCTGCCGCTGGTATATAAGCAATTTGTGGTAATAATTTGCTTTGCCACAACTGCAGTCGTCATAATGAAAAGCCGCCGCATGCAACACAACGCCACACACACACACACACACATACACAAATGTGCAAACACGCACACAGCTCGCTCGCCGATTGACAGGCAATTCTCACTGCGCTGCCATAGAAGTTCGACACTTTGCGTGTGCCCCGCCATCGCTTCACCCTCGCACACTCCACTCGGCTCACATTGAGTGGTGAAACTTTTTGCATTTTCTAGTTTTGTGCTGCACGGAAAATGCTTTAAGTAAACGCAGCCGGAGCGCAGTCGAGCGAGACGCATGCAAATTGCCGCTGTCTGTAAAAAGATGGAAGGATAAAGGGGCCAAGAGCGGAGGAAAGAACGCGTTCTCATGTGCAAACTGCGCAGAAAAGTTTCCGCATATCAGTGGTTCTACATCTGTGTGCGTGCCTGAGCATTGGTTGAGTAAAATTTTACAAAAATTTTACCAAAAAAAAAATCGAATCACTAATATTTGACTTTTCAAGTGACTGAAGCAGCTAAGTGAATTTTAATTACCCCATAATGATATTAACTTTTGCTGTTGTCCAAGTAATTTTATATGTAATGACGACTCGTTACTGACTTATTACTGAAATCATAATACTTTTCTGTGGAAAGTTAAATGCAGCAAAGACTGAATGAAAGGAAGAGGAGCGGAAAATAAATGTGCATATTTTTCTCAAATTTTCTAGATTTAAAACAAAAAAAACAAAAAAGTAGTTGACTTGAATAGATCCTTGTTTGCATATTAAACAAACAAGGATTACAACTTAATTGCTTTTAATTTATTACCTTAAATTGTCGCCATACTCGTACCTACCGATGCCAAAAACAATTTATGCACACTGCATTCCAGTGCAAACCACACGGCCACATATATATTGTACATACCTGAAAGTAGAATATAAGTCATATAAATATTTGAAAATTTGTGCAAAAATTATGTCAAGCTGAGAATAAACAAATTTTGCATAGAGTGAATGATGGTATTGTGGTTAGTTGGTAATTTAAACTTTGGACTAACGAAACGTACAAAATTATTTAGAACAATTAAGCTTGAGAAATTGTGGATATCTTAGAATGTTGTGGGATATGAAGAGGAACCAAAAAATTGCCTCCGAAATTGGTGGTTGCCCAATCACTTATGCCCAAGTATTTCATTATACGAGTATGTGAGTCTCAGAAAAGAAAAGACGGTAAGGAAAACTTGAACATTTAATGGATTAAGAATGCATACGAAACAATTTAGAACAATTGGAGTAATAGAATTTTTAATACTTTAAAATGTAGTTGGATATGAAGAGAAGCAAAAGATTGCGTTTGAAAACATGGTTACGAAAGTACTCATGGCTAAATATTTCATTATATATGAGGAAAATAAAGATGGTTTGAAATGAATGGAATTTTGTGTACCTTAGAGTGTAGTTGGATAAGTATTACATTATATATGAGGAAAAGATAGACGGTACGCGATGACTAGAATTTTGTATACCTTAGAGTGTACAACAAAATCAAATATTTTTTTTTAATTAACAAGGTTCTGACAACGGATTCTGGTAGAGGGGACCAAAAAAAATATACGTGTATTGGCGTTTTGAAAGTTTACATCTGAATTTTTTTTAGGGGGATCAAAGTTTTCCCCCTTTTGCACATTCTTATGGTGAATCGGCATACGAAAACCATGTAAACTTACATTTAAGGTTTATGATGGGTTCAGCAATTTGATGTAAAATAATACGAAGAATATTTTTTTGGAGCATTTTAACCCTATACCTACTATTTTTATGGGTCAATTTTACCCTTTTTGTCTAAATTACCAAAAATGTCCTGTAAAACAGGACTTTTTAAGGAAAAAATGTACCACGAAAATATTCGCCATAAAATTCTACTATAGGCCTCTGAATACATCAAAGCTCAGAAATTAATTTTAACGCCAGAATTAAGCCAAATCTGAAAATGTGTTTGTGTTTATTTCGTACTTAATTAAAATTGGTACTACAATGTCCTACAATGTGAAGGGTACTCAATCTTTACTATCTGATAAATTAAATCCGACCATCGGTCGTTGGTATTTTCTGCTCGCAAAAATATTCAGAAATTCAGCGAAATTCAAATTCAGAAATCCCAGCGAGTACACAATTAAATTCGACTATCAGTCGTTGGTCCTTTCTGTTTGTACGAAACATTCATTAGTTCCAAAAATACCTCGCACATAATTTAGCTGTTTTACAGCTTTTTAGATCATTTATAGCTATTCAATCCGTAGTTCCAGACATTTAAATCTAATTATTTGCCTTGGTTCCTGTAACAAAAGGCTACCCTTGTAATGTCTAAACTAATTTAAAATTTACTAACTTCTCCTTTTTAAGTTATTAAGATATTCTTCGAACAACAGATGAGCTCAGTAACTCACATGGACTCAGTTTTAAGGCAAACTAAGCATAAAATGAATCACCATCCAGCGGCTATGCTGGCCTGCCCAAATCTCCCGAATGGACAATGGAGCACCGGCGAAAAAAGGAATAAAGTGTTCGACGCGGTAGTTGGAGGTCCTCGGAAAAGAGGTAAACCCTGTCTCTGAAGACGCTCTCTATCAACTTTTGGTGTGATCAACGGAAGAAAGCGCAATAAAAGCAAAGAACTTTTGTGGCAGGCTGTATCTCGGTAACGGATTGGTATGGCCACGTAAGTAAGTTAAGTAACCTTCATGGAGCCATTTTTATAGAAATAAAAGTTATAAGTTATTTCGTTGGATTTGTTTATTTTTAATATTTTTTTAATATCTAACATTTTACAAACTTCTCCAATCTACAAGTATAATACAAAATGTATATTTTTAAGTACCCAAAAAGATATTCCAAAGCATCATCTTATTGTTTTCAAATTTCAAGCAAAATTTATAGTGTCAGCCGTATTGCTGTCTGTTTCCCTAAATGAAAAACAAAATTGGAAAGCAGCACAAAAGCAACAAGAACTTTGGCATAGTGCAACATATTTTGCAACAGCCAAAGCGTCGTGGAGTGGGTTGTGGCGGACGGTGGGTTGAATGTTAATCCGCTTTCTCTGACGATATTTGCTGCCGTGCACATTCCAAAACACTGATAAGGATTATACAAATCGTTGCATGAAATATGCTGACATATCGCAAAAATGTGCAAGAGCACAAAATAAAAGACGACAACAACAACAACAACAACAACAACAAGGAAAGCAACTACTATGGCAACAACAATAACCTTGCAATGCAGAGAGTGTCGCAAAAACTGCCAACAGCAGCAGCCACACGTGCCAACTGCCAACGTAAGTATGTAGCATAGATTTAGGCGTTGGGACAGTGGTGTGGTGTGGTGTGGTGTGGAGCGAGCAGCCCACGTAAGCTACCAATAATGCAGCAATATAGCAGCAGGTGAAAAGTACACACACACACACACATACAGATGCGCTGCTTAAATGAAAATAAATGCACTTTTAGGTGAGTTTATTTGTGTGTGTGGATAAGTGCATTGCCAAGCAGAAAATATTTTATTGCGCTGTATTGCCAACTGCAGGCAAAATGCACACACACAGACACACAAGCAACCATCAGCTACCTGCAATGACTACTATTTTTTAGTTCATGTGTGAGTGTGGGCTTCTGTTGTGTGTGTGTGTGTGAGTGTGCACAAATAATGCGCGAGTTATCTGCGGAGCATCGTGTTTTTAAGCTCAGCTGACACATTACAGCGTTGCCACAGTTTTATAACACATTTCCATATTAATGCATGTGCGAGTGTGTGCACACATCGTCGTTGTATAGTTTTTCGCAATAATTTTTTCTTTAGATTCTGGTTTTTATTTTTACGCCTTGTTGCATTTCACTTTCGTCGAGCGCTGTTCAGAAAGCAGCTCTCGGGTTTTCATTTAATGTACACTTACAGCTTACACGACAACCCATTGTTGTTGTTGTTATTGCTTTTCCAACGGATTGCTGTTGTTGTTATTGTTGTTTATGGCTAGTTGCGCTGTTGCTGTGGCACGACATTGTTGGCGCTGGCATTACGCAGCTTGAACGCCTGAAAATATGCAACGAATGCATTGCACATACAAAACAAACCATGCGCTCGTATAAATATGAAAATATGTATGTAATCACCACACGAAAAGGCACATCGTCAGGCCAATTCACCATAACGTTTGAATTGTTTGTCGCCGCTGCCGCATGCGGTCAACCGCACTTGAGTCACTTAAGCAATTGAATGTGCGGCATGCTTTCAGGCGAGCGCGCAAAGGAAACGAAACACCGTGAGCGCACTCACACTTACATACAGAAGCACTTATTTATGAATGTTATTTACTTAAGTGCACTTTTCAATTTTCCATTTATAGTAATTTTAAACAATTTAAATATGCAAAGAAATATGTCGAACGCGACGACAAGAACACTTGCACCCCATGCCGCAGTAACGGCCATCGTCGACGATGAAAGTAAATGCAAATGCGTGCAATTTTAAATAAACGGCATTCGCAATTCGCAAACACTTACGTCAGCCAGTCATAGTTGCTGTTGAAAGCATTTCGCATGCAAAGCAGGACAGAAAGTGGGGGAATAGCTGGGAAACATAAATAAAAACATTTCTCAGATAGACATTTACTGGATCTTTAAAGTGACTGAAGATAGTTTTGGATATAGCAAAATATTCCATGGCATGGAGTGTTTTCAATTTGTTTTTTATATCTGATAGAAAATAGATAGATCTAAGTATTAGGTTGTTAGTTGGATAACACCAATGCGAGGTGACGCTTTGACTCTATTTTGATCAACAAGAGTTATAGTGCCACCTATAAATCATTCAGGTGATGATCTGTGAAGACGTGATCATCTCAGATGTGAATATCCCAGTTTGAAATATTTGGAATTCTTTTCAACAAGTCGTTAAATTATTTTGGGAACATAATCACTTAATCACTTAAATGGTTAACACCGATACTAATCCTTTCCGGTCAATTTCCGCATTTCTTGAGATGAAAATTGTTCCTTCAAAATATTGACCCTCATTGAACACTTCAACAATAGAATACAACAAAATATCAAAAACATTATTTATGTAAGTATGTTGATAATTATAGCTCAATCAATTGTGTACGATATATCGTACAATGGTCCGCAAAGAAGTAAAAATTCCTAAAATTTTTGTTTTGTTGTTTTAAGTTTTATGAACAATTCATTGATTTTAAAAAAGAAAAACATAAATTATAACAACAAAATCAAAACGTGATTTCATTTTGATCGAAACTTATATGAATTATGTGTATATATTTAAGAAATTGAGTCGCTTTTATTCGATTGTTGTTGTTGCAAAGACCTTTTTCTTTAATAAAACACAAAATAACTTATCTAATATTCATAAAGCTTCACAGAAAGATACCGAATATAGCCGATTTTTATTAGCTTATGGGAGTGGCAAGTGCGCACGCAAGAGGAGGAGGGGATTTGAAGATCAACCCCCTCCGAAATATTTTTCGATTGGAAACATTTTGTGGTTGTGAACCCCCAAAAATTAAACCCTGTGTGGGCCACTGGTTGGATGATACCAACTAATTGATTACGCAAAGGAGTGAATTCTCTGGTTCAAAGCGAAGTAAACGAATTAAGGTTCCAGAAATCAATCATTAAGGGTTACTAAGATGTGAGTATCTAAACGTACACAGAGTTATTGTGTTTAGTTATGATTATTGACTATTGGGATGCAATTCGACAATTACGACAAACGCCTGAGTTGGTAGATATAAGAATTCAAAAAAAGAACGAAATGACATCTATTAGGTGATTTACTGGGTGAAATCTACCGAAAGCAGGTAATTTAAATCGATAAGAATCACTCCTGCTAATAGGTACCGGTTTATAAGTTTGTAGAAAGAACTTTCCTTAGAATCATTTTTTAGTTATTTTAATTAACAACTCAACAGTTTGAACTTCTATGAACCCATCTTTTATCACCCCTAAATCGCGTGGACCGATTTTGAAAATTTTCATAACACAGCTTTTTAGAGCCTCCGTATGCCATTTCTGCTTTCAAAAAAATTAAAAAAAAATTGTTTTTGGGCTGGAGCAGATGTGTCTTCAAAGACACGCTGGCCAAATACGTAAGCCAAATTCGGAAAATTCCACATGTTTCAAGTTTAAGTTACTGTTTCTTTTTAACTACGCATCGGAAGTAGGAGAAAATTGAATATAATGCGATTTCCGTGTCTTTAAAAACACACCAAAATACATATATCAAGTTAGAACACGCTTCAAACTTCAGAACACTGAAATTTTCATAATTTGTATGTCAACTTTGTTCTTTTGGTAAGCAGTATTAAGTGTTTTATTAAAAAAAAAATTCATTTTGTATTTTCAAAAAAAAAATTTTAAAACCCTTAAATAAGGTGGTCCTGTTTATACCAGTTTGACACTGAGTGAAACCCTAAAATTCGGAAATAGTTGTTCGCAGTTTGAGAGCCAACGAATGTAGCTTTCCGATAATGTAAAAATATTTAATATGCGTTAGAAACTGTTATTTTCAGAATTTTTCAAAGTTGCCGTGTTTTTAAAGACACGGCGGTAAAAAATGGGTTAACATTTGAGCGTTTTGACTAAAGTATTCTCATGACTTATTCACATATTTTTGGTATTCTAACTTAAAATTTTTCAGTTTGCTGTTTGTTAATGTATTTCAACATTTAAATCTTTTGACTAATGTATGAAAAAAAATGTCTGACCTGGGACGACAATACTTTTGATCCGACTGCCAAAAGTCAATAATTCTGAAAGTCAAAAATAAAAAAAATATTGAAAAAGCGAATCTACTTTTTCAATATTTTTTTTATTTTTGACTTTCAGAATATTCACCAGCCACTGGTTCAAATGAAGTGAGTGCTATGAAAGACTTGAAGCCTTCCTGCCGGCTCACATCATCAATGATCTCACAAAAGTGTGTCCTTTAATCGATTAAAGCAAGTGAGCCACACTACTCAACTCAGTCCTTGTGTAGTGAATATATGTGAATATTTGACTTAACTCTTCAATTCCCAGTGTCACCTGTAGGTGACAGATGCTTAATCTTTTTTTCCTACCACATAGGTTTTTATTTTTTAATTCTAACACTTCTATAGCAAAGTCAAGCCTATCTTTCAGATTATTAACAACTATTAATGCCCAGTGTCACCTGTAGGTGACCCCCCCCCCCGTACAAAAAAATGAGGGTAGGTGAAAAATGTTTAATGTATTTTTTTGTCTTATTCAAACGTATCTAAGCTATTTTATTTAAAAAAAAAATTTCCATTTTCACTATTTTGGGCATGGGAATTGAAGAGTTAATACATTATTTTTGTTGCTTGCCATACCTGCAGTGTGTTTGCTGCTAGCAGAAAGTTGCGCAACGGCGGTAAATACTCACCGAGGACGCAGTGAGGCAGAGCGCCGTTTTCAACGCATTGCACGCATATTTCCAAAAGAACGCACACACATACACACACAAATGAGCACACGGAACAGCAACCAACAGAGTAGCCTTGAGAAAATAAGTTCAAAAGAGGGGAAAAATAAGATGGCAATGTTATGGAACAAATTGCTGTAATTATAACGTACACACACACACACACACACACACATTTTAATACATGCATTCATTAATTTTATTATTACACACATCCACAAATATGTTAAGCGCAAAATGCGCATAAGCTAAGCTTAAAATCGTTGACATTTATCTCTTCTGCTACTCATTGTTTTCCTTTTCATTCTCTCTTTTCCTTTTGTTTTCAAACACAGCGCATCATTTTCAAGTCAAAGTACCGCTTAGCTCTTTAAGCTTGCATATTCGTATTTATTTATTAATTCATTGTTGTCACAAAGTACAAAATGAGCAAAGTAATTCGCCCTCCCGCTCCCTCTTCCTGCGTGCATGGCACAATGCGCAGGTCAAATACCTCAGAGCCGCCTTATAGCCGATAAAGCGTTTCACTTAAGTGCGCATTAAAAAGCGCATTAAATGCATTAAATATACAAATAACACACACACACATATAAACAAATGTTCATGTATACATGCATACATTACATGTGTTTGTGCATTGTACGGCGTCCTGATTACACGTCCAAGGTCTCGTTCTCGTTCTGCTTCTGCTGCTGTTGCTGTTGCTGTTGTTGTTGCTGTGCTGCTGGCGTATTGTGTGTCATGCTCGACTGAGCATCGAAACTCCTCAGTGCACTGGTGCTGTTTCCGCTTTTATTATTATTATTCTGCCATGTACTCACATATACAACCATACATAAACACACATACACACACACATGTTGGCTGGATTGTGCATACTTTCGCTTTCGCCGCAACGATTACTTTCGCTCCTCTACTTGTGTGGCTTGTTCGCATCTCGCTGAGTGGGTGCGTTGCTATTTGTATTATACTTAAATATATTTATATGTACATGTGTGTGTACATATGTGTATGCAAATATTTTGTTATTGAATTGCGTTTTATTGCAAAAGTTTTAACCCATTTTGCTGCTGTTAAAGCAGCCGATAACGTTGGCAACAACATACAACCAACACCATTTTGACGGTCAACGTTGTGGTTTAAATTTGTAGAAAATTTGTTGTGGATAATTTTATGAACATTTGCAGAATAATGTGTGTAGTTGTAAGATTTAAAAGAGGCATTTAACACTTTTAAGTGTGAATAAGTGTTGTTTAATTAAATTTAATGACACTTGAACACATTGCACTCGATAAAAGACGAATGTTTGATAGTTGTCAGTATTTTGGATGAATTATTTTTCAATATGTGAAAGTCTGGGAGGTGTTATGTTACATGGGCATTTATTAACAGAAAACCGAAATATTTTTATAAAAAGTGATAACGTCCCTCTCGCTATGATTGAATCGGTTGTTTCATTATTTCTCTGGAGTTTTTTATTTATTTAGTTTTACTTATTTTGATAGACTAAACAAATATGAGGTGAGATATCGTCTCATTGCGATATCTGCATTTATTTGCCATTTTTGTAGCACATTGCATTGTCTGACTTTGTATCGATCTACTTTGAAAATGTCATAGTTTTGAGTTGTCAAATCGTTGCCGCAGAAAACGAATGTCATATGTTCCATTGAATTTAATAGCGCATACGGCAATCATTTTCTGAGGCGACAAAATATTGTTATAGGTTGAAATTTAAAATCAAATCTCTCATGGAAAATATATAAGACTTGTTCGTATTAGAAGAATCTCTGTAAGCCTTGTCAGTGCAAGCATCCCATAACCAATTTCTATGACTTTACACTTACGTATCAAAAATGGAATCTCTTTCTTGTACATCTTGATATAAAAATTTGCTATTACCTTTTCTTTTAGTTGTTCATTAAGTTTTCCATTAGAAAAGCGTCAACAATGCTTTGACCTTTAACCCATTAATGCCCACAGCGATCTAGCAGTGCTAGGGGCTTGAAATTTAGAGACGTATGATTTATGATGCACAGGAACATAAAGAAGAAAAAAAAATTTGTATACCTTGTATGGATTGGGCTGTGGAAGCCGTTACATATATGTAACAGTGGGCTATTTCCAGTACTTTTTGGTGGAACAAATTTTATTTATTTTTAATGACAATGTTACAGCTTAGTACTTAAAAATACATGAAAACTTTGTATACATTGAACTGTGAATGTAAAGGTGAATGAAACACATATGTGGTTGATACAATAAATTATGGAATTGTAGCATAATGGTACTTTTCGAAGCATTTGATGCACAAACCAACATTACACTTTTGCACATAGAAGTGGGATGCGATTTGCAGTTCATTCCAGCGCAGCGGCGCCTTTTTTTATCTATTGTTTCTACAATAAAATGCCCAATGCAGTCATAGCGGCTTGAGAAGTCGGTCTCAGCCGCAGTTGTTCGATGAAAAATGCTCTGAGGTGGTCTTATTGTGCCAAGAGTTGGCAATGGCTCTGCGGAAATCAAGTTGCGTCATACTGCTTCCTCCTTTACGATGCAAGATCCACGTATTTGAGCTTTGAAAAAATGGAAAACCACCACTTCTTTCCACGAGCGCTAATCCTGTATGCGTTTACATTTTGGTCCATTCTGTCGGTTCCCCCCACATGCCGATTATATTGCAGTACCGAATTTTGTAATGGTACCATGATTGTTTTACGTTCTATTCGGGAATATTTTCCAATTTTAGTGATTGGAAGTTTTCCATGTAAAGTAGAAGCCGACGAAAGTTCATCACTAGGCTCCAATGGCTCTTCTTCTGAAGGTTTATAAAACATAGGCAGTGAAATGGCTCCTCCACAAGATGGCGACCCAAAAGACGTTGATGATGTAGTACCTGGTGACTCTATAAGATCTGTATTTAAGTTTGCGAAGGAATTATTTATCACGTCTTCAAGAGCTTGCTGTAGTACGATGTTTTCGTCGTTGTCGATTTCAACCTTTGTTGTCAATTGCCGCACAATAACCTCACACGGTTGCATTAATTGTGTTCTCGGCAAATTTGTTGTCACTCCACCGCCATCTTCTTCCACAGAATCCTCTTCAGATCCCAAAATATGGCCACTAGGCGGCTTAATTGTCAACTTTTCCACTGCATTATCTTCTTCCTCATCACTTGCAATCTCTTGCAAATATATGGTGGCCTCATCCAGTGTCAAATATCCGTATCTAAGCATACAAAAATCTTACATTTATATTTGAACTTACGTTAAAAAAGTACTGAGAATAGCCCACTGTTACGTATGTGTAACTTAATCCAAAAACACAAAAGTACTGAGAATGGCCCACAGTTACATATACGTAACAGTGCAATTGCAGGCTGCTCAGAAAAGCCCACGGGCACTAAAAGTTTAATTTAACATTTTTTAATAAAACTGTAGATATTTAATAACCACTTTTCACAAAAAGTTTCTCACAAAATACTTTCACTAAATTGATATAAATTTTTCTTACAGTTTGCGTGTCGCCATATCGCAATTTTTACTAATTTGAAATATACCTCATTACAAAACTTGTGCTCGCGACGAAAATAAAAGAGTTACTGACCTAATTTTAATTTTACAGCATTCGCTAAACTATTTTCAATGTCATATGAGGTATAAACATGAATAGGCATGTACATGCAACCTGTAAATAACATTTTAAATTATCGTTGCTGCCGTTACGTATATGTAACTGTGGGCATTAATGGGTTAATCCAATGTACAGTCAAATAGTTAAATAGGTAACACCGATATTATGGAGTGAACTGTTGGCTATAGGCTTAGCGGAATATTTTCGCGAGGTATACTGTTACTATCGAACAGCCAATTAACTCTTAGGGCTCTGAATGAAGTTCAAATATCATCAAATACTGTTCCCAGTAGCAAAAAATCGTTTAACGAGACTACCCAGCAGCTTCATATTAGAATATGCTGGGTCCTGGGATATGGGGACTTTCCAAGGAACTGTCGAGCAGGCAAAGTCGCTCGACAGGATGCTTCTGTACAGTAATGTCAAGACATGGTAACACTTGGAACTCCTCTTAGGGCCTGTAAGCTTCATAGTTACTCATGCCAGTTAAACACAAAAAACTAACACAAGATGGACTGAAGGCAACAAAGGATTTACTGTAAACTTATTATAAACGTTCGTCGTTTTAGAGAACTTATCTCACTAAAAGGGGACCAAACGAAAGCCCAGATTGGGTCGCTGTTTAATTGGTTGGGTTGGGAGGTTCTGTCGAAGCTCTATAGACAAGCAAGCGGAAGAAAACTCACTTCTCCTTGTCCTGCATTATCAAAAAGTAGGAAGACTCGACTGAGCAAATTCTTTTTCAGGAGGGTTCGTTAGGGGTTCCTTAGAAGCTCAAACTGGTTCAATGAGTGAGCGAACTTATTCATTTGATTGTAATATCAGAATGGGCCTTCATGGTCTAAGTGGACTTCCGCTGGGGCAGCCTCTCCTACCTACCTACCTACCTACCTACCTACCTTGGTGAACTGCTACTGATTGAAGGTCTTTTTGATAATTATAAAAAAGTCTACATTCAACTGATGAGCTAAAGTTCCATTGATCCCTTCAATTTTTTTTATTGTTATCTATCTATAAATTATTTTACCAACTGTGAAGTCTGCGTAGTTTTTGTTCCATAGACTAGAATAAGATAAAAGGAAGAACTAGGTTTGTGGATAGGTAGGTTGTAGTGGCTGCTTCTTTATGGCCCCGTTTTGACACTACAAATTCCACCTATTTCAAATGTGTATACAACACTGTTTTTTCGGCATATGTTACAACACAGAGGGGAACTACAGTTTAACGACGAACCCGAATGGCGGTCTTGGCAATTTTCCTTTCACACTCACTCACGCACACACACAAAGTTTTTGGCATTTGCCTGACCATAAGCGCACTTGTGCGATTCCTATAATTCTCATCTATTTCATGTGGATAGCGATAGAAGTAGACGAGTGTTCCACAAGCCTGCGCCTGGGATTCGAACCTAGAGGGCCTCTGGCATGAGAAGCCAGCGCACTTCTCACTGAACTATCGAGGCCAGCAAGGAATAAATATTTAATTTAATATATTTTTAGTCGCTAATCGATCTTACCATGTTGTTTGTTGTTCTCTTTCAAGGTCTTTCAGCGCATACGTATAACTCAGAACATTGTTGCCAGATCAGGAGATTTCCTCCTAGATTTAGAGAAGCCTTTTAAGAGAATTTTTAGGAAGAAGAATTGTTTAGGAGATATATGTCAATTTTATGTTAGGGAATTTTTCCGATCCTTAGTGGATTTTTGGGAGATTTTTGGATAACGAAGTATGATGTATTGGGAACACTGGCAACAAGACATATTTTAAGGCTTACAAAATGTAGGCTCGTTCTATTTCGTTCTTACTTTTTGCTATCGAAATTAAATCCCGCCAAAAATGGCACTTTTTGTTGAATTCATTTGTTATATGTTTTGTATTTGTGAAGTTTTTGTTGTTAAGTTTAAGATGAATAAAAAAAAGGCTGCATAAAAAATATATGTACATATTTTTATTTTTTATGAGAAGTTTCATTTCTTTAAAATAATGCAAATTATATAAAAAAATTTAGGAGATTTTTTAGCTTGTAGGAGGAAATTTCAGTATTTTTTTAACCTTTAGGAGAAAGACATTTCAGGTATCTGGCCACACTGACTTAGTAAATTTTTACATTTTTAGTTATATTTACAATTAAGGTACTATTTGTTTATAAACCACTTTCAAAAGTATATAACTCTTTAAAAATATTCCAAAAAAATTGTAAATTTTTGTTAATGCCCGAAAATGAATTAACTTTATTCTTTTCCCTACATTCTTGAGTTTATTTTTCTTTCTGAAACTCGTGTGACAATCTACACAACTCCTGCCAAACATTTGACATTAATTGTAAAACAAAGTTTTAACTACAATAAAACAACACTAAATCTTTATCCCAAACACAGCACAACTTTTCAAACCTCTTTTCCACTACATTTCATTGCTTTTTGCAACACTTTTTGTATAGTTTTATTTTTGCAACATTTTCTTGACATTGCAACACTTTCAAGTGTACGCCATCAGCTGCACTAAAACACCAACACTAGCACAATAAACCACACACACACACATTGCATACACGAACAGCCGTTCGTTGTGCAACATTTTCGTGCACATTGCAACATTTTAAGCCACAACAGCAGCCATCGCCCTTGCAGCGGCCGTAAAGTGTCTGAAGTGGCGGCACGGCTGAAAATACAACAAACGCCGGACGAACAAAATAACACGCTTTGTTCGTGGCAAACAATTCATTAAATCTGACGCTTGTCAGCGCTGCCAAATAATGGTCAGGCAGCGCACTAAAAAAACAATTGTCGTGTCGTGTCATTTCGCTGTCAGATAGCGACGGCTGTTGGTGTTGTTGGTGTTGCTGCTGTGTTCAACAGCTGTCGCTGCTGCTGATGTGTCACAACTATTGCCATTGTCATAGCCGCTTTTTTGTCGCTCAAGCATTGCTGCTCATATGGTTGTTGCTGTTGTTGCTAGTTTTTTTATTGTTGTCGAGCTAATCAAGCGTCTGTTGACATTCATATCGCGTTGCCGCCGCTGTGCTTACACTTCGTCCTAGCTGCGCATCCCACATCCTTTGCCCCAAAGTCCACACTCGCTTTGTCGCTGCGCACTGCGTGAATGCGCATTGTTTTTGTGATCTTTGTTACTTTTATGTGACAGCGCCACACTGCGACTGAATGTGTCTTTATCTGTGTGCATGTTTGGATGTGTTTTTTTTTGTAATTTTTTTATTTTTACTGCTGCCGTCTGCTCAACTATTCTGCTGGCCGCATGTTGCGCGTATTTTAGTTTTACTTTCGTTGCGTTCCCTTTCAGTGTTGTTGGCGGTTTGGACGTATGTTTTTGTTTTTTGCCTCAGCCAACGTCCTTGCTGTCGTAAAATCGCAACTGTTGGCATGCGCGGCGTTGATTTCTTTTGAGCATTTCCTCGTCGTCGTTGGCCGCTGGATCGTCGCATTGCATTTTGTTGATTTTTTAATTCCTTTTTATCTGCGGTTTGACTCGTTCATGCCATTTTCACTTTTATCGCGCTGCTGCCGTTTCGATTTCCTCTTTGCGCGCGTATGTGTGTGTGTGTGTTTTATTGCTCAGCTTGTCGTCATTTCGTTGGCACTGTTGTTGGCCTGCGCTGCACTGTGTCGGTCGGTCGGTTAGTTGCGTTGCATGCAACTTTCGTCGTTAAGTATTCATTTGAGTTTTAAGACTTGTCTTCTTGCGTCTGGCTGCGCGGATTGTTGCCAGTTGATGGCATTTAATTTTAATGCCGCAAAAAAAAACCAACAACAACAACAATGAATAGCAAACAAGCAGCGGATGCTGTGACAATCACGCTGCTGCTGGTGAGTTGGAAAAGGGGGACAGTTAGAGAAAAATGTTGACATTTGTTTTACGCTTAAAAGCTTGCAGACATTTTACAACAGCAATGGAGCATTTAATGGAACTCAGCAGAAGACTGGGGCTGGAGGGAATGCATGAAATTGAATTTTATGCGAAGAGAGGGGAAAATAAATTGGCAGTACATGTTACAACAATGAGGGCATATTTATTCCAGAGGTTTAAAAAAAACAAAGTTGGAAAAGAATCAAATATTTGAGTCTTCCTTGCATGGGAGAGAATACTAAGTATTAAAGCCAATCCGCATTTTGCAGATGGGACTTGATGGGTTTCAGTCTTCAGAGACTATTTCCTAAGAAAATATCATATCAGCGTAACATCTCAGCTTGAAATTTCGTAACCAAATTTAAATTGTTTCTTGAAAATTATAATTAACCAATAGACAAGTGAGCACACAAATTCAATGCGGGCACTGACTCAAAAAATCTACAAAACTTAAAGACTATTAATATTTGAGAAAATACAATCACGCTGTCTGCTATTTAGACATATAAAACCCTTTTTAACTCTGTAAAACCCAGAAGTTAATATTAGCATCGATGTTATAAAATAAAATAAAATAAAATAAAATAAAATAAAATAAAATAAAATAAAATAAAATAAGATAAAATGAAATAAAATAAAATAAAATAAAATAAAATAAAATAAAATAAAATAAAATAAAATAAAATAAAATTAAATTAAATTAAATAAAATGAAATAAAATTAAATTAAATTAAATGAAATTAAATAAAATAAAATAAATTAAAATAAATTAAAATAAATTAAAATAAAATAAAATAAAATAAAATAAAATAAAATAAAATAAAATAAAATAAAATAAAATAAAATAAAATAAAATAAAACAAAATACAATAAAATACAATATAATAAAATAAAATAAAATAAAATAAAATAAAATAAAATAAAATAAAATAAAATAAAACAAAACTAAATAAAATAAATTAAAATAAATTAAAATAAAATAAAATAAAATAAAATAAAATAAAATAAAATAAAATAAAATAAAATAAAATAAAACTCCGTGCGGAGTTTTCCAGTCTCCCATCGGACGCGTCCCCAGGTGGCGGATAGGGGAATGCTCGGTAGATATACAGGGTAGGTGGGAAATAAAATACCACCCGCGGACCAAAACTGGAATCGCAGTGAGAAGAATGAACTCTTTTCGTGCTCGGCAAACACGCGAATCACAGCCAATACCTCAGAGAGGGCTAACCACCCTTCTGAGTGCAAAACGGTTCCTATCACGACACAGGAAGCCTCGGACGAGCGTCGTAACGGTCAGGGACGGCGCGGGACACTGCAGCCTGATCAATTCACTGACGAAAATGCAACTAATTTGGCAAATTCTCAAACAGCAACAAGTGTTTTAATGGTTGAGCCATTAACCACCAGAGCTGTATCCCCCACGCAACGCATGAAATGGACAGTAGAAATGAATGAATTTATCATGCGGAGCTACTACAAGATAACCCAAAATGAGACGAAAACTAGCGGATATAGACCACGGCTACTTGAAGCCTTTCAACAAGCATTCCCAACTATAAAGGTCAATGTGCAACGAATAGGCGACCAGCGAAGCGCAATTATTAGAAATAAGTACATACCGGCGCGCAGACTGGCGGAAATAAAGCAAGAAGTGGCTAAAGATATAGAACGAGAACGTGTGTATCAACAAGAAGATGAAAATCAAAGTAATTCCAATGACAACTTAGCATCAACCACAGCAAGTGAAAGTCCAAATGAGACACTAGACAACCGACAACCTGATTTACAAAATGGACCAGCACAGAATAATCAAACTGACACCAACGAACTATATACAAAGCTTAATTTCGAGTTTCAAGCTGCAATAAATGAATTTGATGGAACTGATCCACTACTTCGGCCACCTGTCCCGAAACAGAGCTCGACAAGAGCAATAGCGATAGCAGCTAATTGTATGAATAGCCAAATACTGCCAATATATCTCGAAGCAAATGTCGATACTTTTGACAAACTACAAACATCGATTTATGCTGCAGCTGTTGCAATTGTACGTTTTGTAGGCGGGAAGATTAAACGACAGAACGCATCCACCTCACGCACACGGAACGTTACACCAGCCTGGAAGCAAAGACTCATGCGCCAAGTCGAAGATCTTCGGGCCCACCTTGGGCGCCTGACTCAATATATTGCAGGAAACAGGAGTGCAAAAGTGGTCAAGTGGTTTGAGGAGATCAAAGTGAACTACAAATTTCACTCGAAACATGATCCACCAAACAACACTGCTGAGCTCTTACGCGATACATTGCGACAAAAACTGCAGTTAAAGGCAAATCGGCTGCGTAGATACACTTTGTCTGAAAAACGCAGGGAAGCGAATACAACCTTTCAGAGGAGTGAAAAGAATTTTTATAGACGGCTGCGGGAAGAAGATACAAGCGCAATCGATGAAGTGCCTGAGATAAAGAATATTGAAAGCTTCTGGAAAGCAATATGGGGTCAAGCTGGTGAGCATGCGGCAAACGCAACGTGGATTAGTAATCAATATAAACATGCGGAAAAAATTAATGTTATGGAAAATATCACACTTGTAGAGAAAGATGTAAGTGATGCCATCAAGGAGGCACACAACTGGAAAGCCACAGGCCCTGACAATATCCATAACTTCTGGATCAAAAAACTCACTTGCACTCATGTATATATGGCAAGGTTCTACACAATATTTCTCCAAGATACCTCACAAGTACCGAAGTTTTTAACCAAAGGACAAACATACCTGCTACCGAAGGACAAAAATAACACTAAAGACCCAGCAAAATATCGACCTATTACGTGTTTGTGTACGCTTTATAAATTATTGACATCCTGCATAGCAAATAAGGTTTATCGGCACTTAGAGACGCATAAAATCTTGGCGATCGAGCAAAAGGGTTGCGTAAAGCACGCACAAGGCTGTAAAGAACAGCTGCTGATAGACTCGGTTGTAATGGAGCAAGCTTATCATAAGCAAAGGAATATATTTACAGCGTATATTGACTATAAAAAAGCTTATGATAGTGTACCGCATTCATGGCTCCTAGAAGTGCTAAAAATCTATAAAATAGCACCAAATATCATAAATATATTACGATATTTAGCCAATACTTGGGAAATAACACTCAATTTAAGAACTAACAAGGGTCTTCTGAAGTCTTCCCCAATATGTATTAGAAGAGGCATCCTGCAAGGTGATAGCCTAAGTCCCTTATGGTTCTGTCTTGCGCTTAATCCGCTTTCCTCTCTACTAAATGCAACTAAACTCGGGTTTAATGTGAAAAGTGCTGATGCAAACCCTTACAAAATCGCGCACCTTCTTTATATGGATGACATCAAATTGTACGCAGGATCAGAGCGTCACATAAATGAACTGCTTCAAATTACAGAAGATTTTTCCCGAGATATTTGTATGTCATTTGGACTGGACAAATGCAAACGGTTTAGTGTTGAGAGCGGAAAAGTCGTCCTGCGAGAGTTTCCGTTAGCAAGTAACGAAACTATAAACGCAATGGATGCTGATGATGCCTACAAATATTTAGGCATCATGCAAACAAGGAGAATCCATCATAACAGCGTGATACGAAATGTTACGGACTGCTTTTTGCACAGAATTAAGGCTCTCTTAAAATCGCGCCTTAACGGGAAAAACTTGTTTAAAGCAATAAACACGTATGCTGTTCCGGTGCTAACATATACGTTCGGAATATTGAAATGGTCCGACACGGAATTGGAAAGCGTCAAGAGAGCGACGCGCACTTTGCTTACAAAGTATGGAGCACATCACCCAAAGTCAGCAATCGAACGAATAAATCTACCCAGAGGCTTGGGAGGCCGTGGATTAATAGACATTCAGCATCTTTGCAAAAAACAAATCTCAAACTTGCGCCGATATTTTTTACAACAGGACACTGCGTTACACATAGCGGTATGCAAAGCCGATGACAAATATACGCCACTGAACCTAAAAAATGCGACGCCCCAAGACGAAGCAACAGACATCATGCGCATTGACAAGTTATTAGAAGAATGGAAGATGAAATCGTTGCATGGCAGACATCCACATATGTTAAGTCAAGTCGATATCGATGCCCCCGCCTCAAATCTGTGGCTTAAACAAGCGGGCATTTATGCGGAAACGGAAGGACTCATGCTCGCGATCCAGGACCAGGTTATTGCAACCAGAAATTATTTAAAATATATTGCACGCGCTGACATTAACAACGACAAATGCCGGAAATGCCAACAACAGCCGGAAACGATACAACATATCACTGGAGCATGTGTAATGTTAGCGGCCACCGAATACTTGACGCGCCATAATAACGTTGCAAAAATTGTGCACCAAAGCCTTGCAATACGCACCAAGCTGCTAACAGAAGAACTACCATATTATAAATATACGCCCAGTGCAGTGCTAGAAAATGACGAGTTCAAGATTTACTGGGATCGTACAGTATTGACGGATAGGAGCGTTCCGCACAACCGACCAGATGTTATCCTGCTCGAAAAGTTGACAAATAACGCTCATCTAATTGACATCGGAGTTCCCAACACACACAACCTCCAGGACTGTATCGCGGAAAAAAGCAGGAAATATCAGCAACTGGCCCAAGAACTGAAACAGATGTGGCAACTTGACAAGGTAGCGATTGTACCAATCATCATTTCATCGACAGGGGTAGTGCCCAAAACATTAATGACGACACTGGAGAGGCTTCAATTAGCGGACAAATTTTTGACTATACAAAAATCTGTTATATTGTCAACAACGTCAATTGTTCGTTCGTTTTTAAGTATAGAAAGTTAAATTGTATATAAGTTTAAAATAATATCATGTACCTGCAATAGTTTTATGTATCTTGTTGTTAAACAACCGATATGTAATATGTAACCCTAAAGGAGTTAAATAAATCGTAACAAATAAAATAAAATTTTAAAGTCAATGAAAAGTGTAGACTTATTGTTCTGCCTGGGATTAGAACAACGAAAAGGCGTTTTTGACCAATCCTTGTATTTCCTCAAATCAACAATTAACAGTTGACCCCATAACAAATTTTAATATTGCTTCATACCACAGATAGGTGGATAGTTAGACAGAAGTTTCAGCTGTCGGATAAGAATTCTATTAGACAACGTTAGATTCACTGTGTTTGCAGTATCGCTCAAGTGCTTATTTTAGGTCTCAAAGTAGGCTGAAGAAAATATGAAGCAAACAAGGCCTTTGATATCAATCCTTGATGTGAGATGAGGTTAATTTTCAGTTTCTTTCGAACAAAGTCATAGATCTACGTGCGTCTCATTCAACCTAACCTCGAGGTTTAGTAGATCTTTAGTGATCTTCCCATACAGGTTTTTTGAGATGTCTTGCATGCCTTTGAAGCCTTGGACACCAATTCTACTACTTAAGTCAACTTGCAGGCGGCTGCCAATAATGCAATGACTCGAAACAACAACAACTCTGAGCGTTCCCTTAAAGTTTGTCAGACTTCTGTTGTGTCTTCAACAGTTCGTTGTGTTTGAACAGTCCGGTTTCGATCAAATTTGTTACACTGTTTTCCATTTCTCTGAGGCCACATTTGTTGCCAATTCCTCTCAAACATTTCAACTTGCTGGTACTTCGTAGAATGACCAAGCTTCGCACATAAATTTCTAAACACTCACACATAGATACATTTCTAATATTTTTGATTCATCACTTTTGAATGACAAATATTACAAATTTTAAAACTTATTAATATTCTTAACTTACTTTTCAAGTTACTTTAGTGAAAAGAACGGTTCCATAATTTTAAATATTCTTAATCAAAATTGATATTATGATTATATATGATTATAATTCATGGAGCGCACCATCAATAAAACGCCATTAATGTATGCAAAGTAAGAGCACAACTATTCTGCATGACTGTCGTCTTGGGCGACGAGCTTCATGTCGTTATTATGGGCCAAGTGCGCTTAAGTGCAGCCAGACATAGAGCACTTTAAATGCTTCATTAACTTGGGTTATTCGAAGTAAAATATTTCTGCTTCTTTTTAATACACACACTCACACAAATACACACCGACAAAACACATTGATCCATATACACAAATTTTTTTACGCTGCACACCATCACTTGAAGGTCAACTACAGCTGCAAGCACTGCAATTTTGACAACAACAATAACAACAACAATAGTTAAAGCAACACTACACTAGAACAACAACAGCAACACTACAGCACCAGCCATGACCATAATGATAGCACAGCAGCCAACTCAGCAATATTTCATTCAACATGTCGTATGAGTAACTTTTGCCTCGTGCTTCATTCACTGCTCTATTTGCATATTTTTTCCAGCGTTATATCTTGTGCTTCATTTTGCTTGCTGGCACAGCTAGACTTGAATATATTTACTGTAGTTTACCCCTCCCCTCACTGGCGATGCCAATTGGAGCCGTAAGTGGCCGTTTTGTTGAACAAACAAACGAATGAAAATACATTTAAAGACAACTTTTCTCTCTTTTCTTGCATTTGCTGCACTTTCTACAACGATTTGCATATTACAGCGCCTTCTCGCTCGCTCTCTTTTGCTTTTTGTTATTCTCTTTCTTTCGATTTTCAAATAGCATTTCAAGTGCAAACGTTGCCAGCGTTTGCCGTCGGTTCGTTTGGTAAATTGAACAATTCTTTTTTTTTTGTGCTGACTAAACGTCTCTGCCGCAGTTAATATTGTTTTCTTTCTTTCTGCTGCTTACATTTATTTTTAATTTTTTTATTTATTTTTGTATTTTTTACTTTTTATTTTATTTTGTCTGTTTGCTATTTAATTCATTTAATGCCACTGTCGTGCGCTGCGTATGTTCGGTTGACACTAATGCCAGCTCGTTGCAGCAAAATGTTTTTATTTTCCACGCCATTGCTGAGCGCTTATGCTATTTGCTTATGTGTTTGTGTCTGTGTGTGTGTGTGTGTGTGTGTGCGTTGTTCTACGCCAAACTACTTAAGCTCCAACGTCGGTGGCATAACTTGGTATTTTTCGTTTAAAATTCTATTAAATTTGAGTTGATGCGCATTTGGCTAACTGTATGGTACGAGTGCCAAGCGCAGCGCCATCCTATCTATGTGTGCGTTTGTATGTGTGTTTGTGTTTGCGTTGGTGTACAATTGGCAGCCGAGTCAGCAAAACGGCAGCAAAGTGTCATTGTCATCATTGGGCTGGTAATGTCACTTTGTGGGCGCTCAAATGTCTCAAACGCACACTCCTCCCATCCCAACTCGACCACACAACGTCGAGTCGTTGCGGCTCGTCTGCAGCGAGCGACTGCTACTTGGACTAACATTGCTTTTCCGTTAACTTGTTGTTGCTGCTGCTGCTGCCATTGTAATCTTGTGATCACTGTTGTTGTAGTTTTGGCATTGGTTTTGCTCTGGTCGCTGGTTTTTGCGTTGTTTTCATGCAATTTTTATACCCACCAACTCATAATGACTTTCGAAACCGCATTCTGCAAAACGACATTTTAATCTCTCGCTCTCTCTCTCTCCTCTCTTATCCTCATCTACTTCTCAGTTTATTTTCAGCCGACTGTCTGCGCCACATTTTCACTTTGCTTGCACTGTCGCCGCTTATTTTGCTTGGCTTCTACTCCTTCGCTCCTGTGCTCGCTTTGTTTCATATATGTCTGTGTATGTGTATGTGTGTGTTCGTGTAAGTGAATGTGTGTGCTTGTGTTCTGTCCATGTATTTGTTATGTGGGTCATTTGGCTGTTTTTCGCTTTTGCACATTTTTATCTGAAATGTTTGCGCACCCAAAAAGTGATTTTCAGCTGAGATTGTCATCTCTCAGCAGTCCGTGCAATGTCCGGGCCATCGTTGGCGCTGCTACTTGAAGCTTCGAGTTTTATTGCAAATAAAAAATTATGTGCATACTTTATACAACTCAACTTTTACCAAGCAATTTCAATGAAAACATAAAGTACACACGATTTCGTTATGTTTGTTTGTTTTGTGTCTTGTTAACTTTGCTTTCTTTGTTTCTTTTTTTTGTAATAAAAAAAACCTCAAAAATAAATTTTATTTTATTTGCATACAAAAGATTTTAAGGCATCTTTACTGGGCCATTGCCGCACGCACTTTTCAGCTTAATTGCAAATTATAAAAAGCCAAGGAAAATTTGGCCTATTATGTGGTCACGCACACACACACACACATACACATGTGCACATTTTGTTAGACTTGTAAAAATGAATTTATGCAATAATATAAATTCGAAATAATGCTAATGCAAAGCAAGTATTTATGACATGTGTTGGTTTGTTTGTTATCGCGTCGGAAAGTGTCCAAGTTGTGTGATTTATACAATAATAAAAAAAATAATAATCTTTGCCGTGAAGATGTGGACTTTTTGTATGAAATATTAAATCAATTTGGCTCTGAGAGTGAGTAAAAATTATATAATTTCAATGACACTGCACTAACAGGGTTGCCAACTAACACGGTGTACCCTGAGACAAGTAAGTTTTACTTAAACTTACAACGAATTCTTTAGTAATCTGTGGCATTGTTGAATAAATTAAATTAAATGCAGAAATAATTGAAATTTTTCAATGTTTGAATAATTTTTTCTTCTTTTTTTATATTTTTTATATTTCCTTAACATTTCCAAATGGCTATTTTAAAGCACCTGTCCGGGTTTAGAAGACAAAATAGGTGACAACCGTGTATCACTTCTGTCCCGGAGCAACAATGAGCTATGCTAACCTCCCATTCAACCAATGCACTCAGCAAAGTTTTTGGCTTCTACTCCTGGCAAATTTTTAGTAGTTTCTATTCTGAATTTCAAATCCAGTATTAAATTTCAAACTAGAATGTTTACAGTCTGTTTGGTTGAGCAGACCAGTCATACATTGCGCCTGAAGCGACAAACTGTCACCCATACATCAACTGGTTGGTTTTCCAACGAACCAACTAATTTTGTGGTCTCAGCAATTACTTTTCACGCTGTTGTCAACACTATGTAGAAGAGCAGAGCAGACTATTTAGTAGTTTCAATCGCTATCGGTTCAGTTCATCTGAACAAGGACTCTTACCCAAAGGAGAAGGAAAAGAAGAAAGAAGTTGGCTTTGCTTTGTAAAGAGTAATTCATTTATTGTTGGATTGGTATTAATGGGTTTGAACAATGTGCCACAAACATTTCAAGTCATAAATATTAATTCATTCAAAAATCAAAAAATTTCATGTGTTCAATATTAAAAATTGGCATATTTCGTAACTATTTTTAATATAGAAACATTGCATAAGGGTGGGCAGACTCTTCCCAGATGCGTGGCAGCACTTAGTTGAAACAAAGCAACACTTATACCAAATCTTATCATGAGATCCTTTTTCTCCCTTGCAAAACGTTTCAGACAAACTAGACTAACAAACCAACAGATAGACGCACAAACGGAGGGACATTGTCAAATCTATTCTCTTTATGATTTTATTTAGGTTTATACACACTTTTTCGCACCGATTGCGGCTTTTTCTGAGCGTTGTAAGATGAGTTCCTGCCTGAGTAGCTGCCTGAAAGCTTTAAATAGTCACGTATATCTAGAACCTTATTGGTTCCTTAGCAAAACCACAAAAAGATGCGCTCAAGAGTGCTTTTGGTGAACCCTAGTAGAGGCTTGAGTCCACATCAGAGAATTCCTTGAGTCTAATGAACTCATAAACCCACACTGTAGTCAAAAATTGTCCCGAGATTACAAGCCAAGAGCGGAGAATGTGATTCAAAGCTTCTCACAAGGTCTTCACAAACTCCTAGTTAAGGCACAGGTGCATGCAAGGAGGGGTTTTTTTGGTTCAAAGCCCCCAAATATTCATTTGTTGCACAAATTGTGGGTCGCAACTATGATTTCAAAATGGTATTGGACTCGAAAATTGTTTAAGAAGAAGAGATTACTTCAAACTGAAATACTGTGTGCGCCACTGGAACTGTAACTTTATTGGTTCGAAAGTTATTAACAAAAAGGCGGAAGTACAAAAATTCGAATTTATTTGAGTATCAGTATTTTAAATAATAAAAAGATACAAAATCAATGAAGCGAGAATAATGAAATTTTGACACGTGATCAAGGAGACTTTGGGTTTTAAAATACTTACTTTTCAAGAAAATTCTATATAAATTATCAAGGATATAGAGGATTAAAATTTTCAAAGAATCTTTTTCATATCCCTTTTTTACAAATAGATAAAATATCAATTTTATTTAGATTCTTGAGTCTTTCCTCTTTCATTTGATATACATATCGCCGTATTTGAACGTATTTTTTATATTTTTTTATTTTTTATCTCCTTTAAAATTTAGAAGTCCTTTTAAAAGGACAAAAGATGTAGAAATAAAAAACTGAGTACGCAGTACTACAACGTTTGGTCCCTAGTTTCACGCCCATATGGATTTTTGGTGTTAAATTTTTTTTTGTCGCACGGTGTAATATTTCGAAATCCTTGACATACTCAAATTTAAAAAAAATTTTTTCAAAATCAATATTAAAATTATAATTAATTAAAATTGTATTTCGGCAAAGCATGAATAAATTTGTATTTAACTGAAAGCCCTGGCAGGTATTGCTTCTCTCTCTTAGTTATAGAATTTTACATTTTAAAATTAACAATAATAATAAATAAATAATATAGTTTTGCTTTCTTTCACATTTAAAGTGCTGAAGGCGAATATTGTTTTCTACGAAAACAATAATTAAAAATTATAAAATTATGAAAATGAAATTGGAAAGAATAAAAACATGATTTTTTAAATCCTGGAGAGTTCAAAATAATAACCCAATCCGCACCCCACTTGACTACATCCCTGTTTTATATAGATTAAAACAACAACCACCTACATTCCTGCACCAGAACACTGCATACCAACCAACTGTTACCAATGCCAAAATCGCCATAAAATGTCGACCATTCGGCAGTCCTTTTAATTTACACCTTGGAACGTTTTTCGCTGCGACACACGCAGCAAAATTGGCAGCAACCGTTTTTCTGGCTGTCGTTTTTGTGCGCTGGCCCACGACAGGGGAGCAGCTCTTGTGACACGTTTTTATTTTTATTTTAACATTATCAGCAGCACTTTAGGTGTTGCCAACTAGGCTGTTGCGGCTGCTCTTGACATTTTTTTCGCTACCGACAACTTTTTGTCTTTGTCACCTTTGCGCGTTCTGCAGTGCCATGTCAAAGTCACACACACACACACACACACAGACGCACATAGCAAACGCGGTTAATACTCAAAGGACCGTAACGATGCCGCTGCCGGGCATAATAAAAGACAATTTTCTCGTACAGCAAAAACGAGCAACAGAAAAAATGGACATGAAACTGAACTGAACTGAAATAAAAAGCAACGCGGCTACATGAAAAAGTTAGCAAGCTGGCTAAAAGCGCACAGATGGGAGGAGGTCAACAGCTGCGTCCGCAAGGACGTTAACATGGCGTAACGGCGCGTCAATCGTCAACGCCGTACACGCTCGCCAATGTGTCTGCCGAGAGTTGTCATCCTGACCGGCGCGACTCAGCCTTGCTCGCTGCCTTTTAATTATTTACGCTTTTCCTTCTTCTGAATTCAAAGCGCAAAGGCAATGAGGAAACAGCAACAACAACAGCAACAAGAACAGCACAGCTGCGGGCTCCGGAGCGCCGACCACACAGCACCAACCTACGAATAAGTCGAGCGTTCAATGCGTGCACGCTACACTGGCAGTCAGCGAACATATGCTAATGTCGGCCACTGCTTTCCGCTTGATTCGGCAGCCACTGTCGTTGCTGTCTGTTGCTGTATTTTTTGTGCTGTATTCCCTAAAGTGATTTGTTTTAAAATGGTCCTTATTCGGCGTTTAAGACACATTCGGTGGCTAACTGGCCAGGGTCACATTTAATTAAAGCGCCTCGCAACGCTGAAATGTCTGCGGCAGCTAGTTGGCAAACGAGCTCGTCGTTGCTAGTGTGAGTTATGACATTTTGATGTGAGGAAATTTGTAGATACATAGCGTGCTGCTCAAGCCTGAAATTAGGCTAAGAAAATTTGCGCATTTTCATATCGTTGTCGGGCGTTTGCGTTTCCGTTTTGTGTCACCTTCTTTCGCTGCCAACTGATTTTTAATTAAAGCAAAACCTTGAAAAGCGCACGAGTTGTGAACGTGTTCCGAGCTCAGGCAGAGGACGAGGGAGAGGGCAGCTGTCTAGTGATGAGCGACAAAGTTTTTAGATGCAATGAAAACGAAACCCTGTAGAAAAGTTGCTTCTACTTGAATTTACTTCAAGTTTCCGCTTGAGGGTAGTGGTGTCAACATTATAAAAAAACGATAATGTGAAACGTGTACTATTAGCTTTTTCTGAATTTAATATTAATTTTCAAAGTATCAACTTGTAGCCCACAAGTCGATTTTATGCGCTGGTGAAGCTAATCTTAGTTCACAATTCTACCATTTGAGGTGTGATTTGTTTTATTTCGAATAAAATTTATTAAATAAAGCTTATATAGCTTCACAGACTTTGAGCTACTGAATCTAATGTAAATCTCTGGTACTTTAAGGGTAAGAACACTATTGACAATTGAAGCAATCAATCATCAATCACAATATATTTATCTATCTATCTGTCTATCTATAACAGAATGGAAGTGACGCTACTAAATCTGGACAGCATAAACATTAGAACGAAAAAAATCCCATGATTCCGTACTTATTTGTTTAACCCTTTCGACCCCAAAGTTGCCTGAGGGCAACTTGACTTAGTTGTCATCTTATAGCAAAAGCTACGATTGATTTATGGGTTTAATTTAAGTAGGGGCCAACAAATTAATATTTTTAGAAGTGAATTCAAAGCAATTTAAAAAAAGTTTACTGTTATCCCCAAACAAATATCGAATAATTTGCAGCGACATCAGAAAAGTTTGTATTCTAATTGAAGTCTACGAATTGGGCGCATTTGATCAAAACCCTCTTTCTTTAATAATGGTTAAATCAAATCAAAAAGTGATTATTTTGTATTTTTCCATAAATATTAAATAAGTTTTCTGTAATTAAAAAATATTGATACCAAATTTATTTAACCCGTTTTAAGCTAAAATTGTTCAAAATTAAACTAGGTCTAGGACTTTAACCCATCAAAACCTGACCCCAGAAAGGCTTGTGCGATTTCCATAAAATTTTACACAATCTTATTAATTGACCTAATCAAGAAAAAAAATCAAGCAAAAAATTAATACCATTTTTTGTATCATGTTTTATTCACATTACACAAATAAACAAAATCAAACATTTGCGGGAAATAAAATGTGCCAATAAAATATCAGCTGCTTGGATTTTGACATTTTCACGCGTTGCGTTGTATGAAAATTGGCCCAACGTTGCATTCGCGCAACACAAAACTTAAAGCATATTTTTTGTTTAAAAAATCAAAAAAAAATTTTCAAAACATATTTTTAAATAGTTTAGCATTGTAAAATGTAGCCCACTAAGCGATTTTGATAGGTTTGAAGAATAAGTATTTTTGATTGAATTTCAAAAATTCCCCAAAAAAAACCTTTGACTTTGGATCGAAAAAAACGTATGAATATTTAAATAATTTTAAAATTTGAGTATGGCAGAATCTAAACCGATCAATTCTACTCCAATTCTACCCATTTTCAAGTCTTATGTCATTATGAATTACTTAATATAGCGAAATTCCCAAACGTTGCGCAAACGCAACGCTCAGGGCTTAATGGGTTAACACAGAGGCGTGGCGACTTCAAATATCGTATGCACACTTCTTAGACAAGTGTTTCATGATTTAAATACCAAAAAGTAATATCGAGACACAGAATAAAATTCGGGGTCGGAAGGGTTAATGAAGAAACTCACACTGAACGGAAGCTCAAAGTGGACGTGCAACAACCGATTAACCAACCAGCTTCGTACGAAAGACTCTCTCTTAGCCTTTGATCTGTGTTAAATTTGATCAAACACACTACCGTTTCAAGCATTTGATATGCTTCTAGGGAAGAAAAGTTCTCCTACTCTTACTTGAATAACCACTTACATAAGTTTAAAGAAAATGTTGTTCCAGAACCATAAATAATCAGTACCCACGAAAGCTTTGCATTGTCGCAAAATATCATAAATTTGATCAAACACACTACTATTCCAAACACCTTGAATCACTAACATTAATTCAACTCAACTTGAATAACCACTTTAGTGCTTTCAAAGAATATTTAGTTCCTTAAATCTTTTTTAAACAAAAATTTCAACACCCATGAAAGCATTGAGTTGCCAAAATTTGCCATGCTGTCAATGACATGAAACATCCACACATAAGAACTGACGTTGCCTTGGACGAGCTCAGCCAAGACCGAATCATTTCATGCACTACGCATCGAATTGCACAACGGAAACCGCATGGCAGCAGCCGTCGGCGGCCAGCCGTCGCAAATAATGCAGCCATGGCAACACTTTTAGTTGCCTCATGCTGTGTCATCGTTGTTGGTCGACTGCGCGCCGTTGCAGTTACTGGATTACTGGCTTTAGTAATTACTGATGTTGTTGCGTTGGAGCATTGCTTTGTCGCTTTGCTCAACAAGTACGCGCACGCTGACCATTCGTTGCGTCACTTCATTAACATTGCCAGACATGCGTTGCGCTCGCAGCCACCATTTTCATTCATTTATCAGCCAATAATTCGTTCATACTCGAGTCAGTCCCTCACTGACTCGAGCCTTTACTCGTTCACTACAGAACTCGCAGACGGCTTGACCAAACGCCATATTCCATCAAGCTGTGCCCGACTTTTGACTTGGTTACGTATACGCCCCGTTGGGCGCACTCAACACTACTCCTGCTGCACTCGCTAACTTGTGCGCCACACTGCCGAAAGTACGCACGCAAAGTGTGCTCTGTGTTGCCAGTTGTGTTGTTATAAGCGCTTTAAGTAAAATTAAGCCGATTTTCCGGGAGTATTCGGTGCGGTGTGGCACTTGTCGACTTGTACATGAACCAGATTTATTTGCTGCTCCAGTATTTGTTTGTGCAAATGCCAACTGCAGTCCAAAGCAAAAGATAGCAATTACGCTATCTGCTGCTAAAATTGGCTCAACTGTTGGCAACCCATTCTAGAAATATTTTTTGCAAAATAATTTGTCCTACTTTTGCTGAAAGAATCTTCAGTAATGGCTCATAATCAACAAAAATTGCCTTGGCTCAAGCCAAACGCAGCCACAAAAATATCTGTGTGTGTGTAGGGTTAAGCACAAAATTATCAAAAGCTCAATAAACAATTTAATGCACTGTCGTTTCAGTATAAGAAACCCAATTAAATGGTTCAAAATTAGTTGAAATTAAATTGCAACACAAGTTGTGCTTAAAATGGCATTGTTGTTCTTTTATTGTTGATGCTGTTTTTTTTTGTCACGGGCAACAATTAAACGTGACAAGCAACCACCAGAAAATATACAGAGTTAACTTAGAAAGGCCAGCCATTAAATTTTTTATCACCACAAAAGCGTGCAGCAACAAATAAAAAAAAACAGGCAGAAAATCTTCTCTTCCACACGCACACTTCATATAAATTTTTTCCTTTATGCTTTTGTGCGCTTTTGTTTGCAGTTTTCTAACGCAGTGACCCGCGTACGCAGTGAACGTCAACTCGGTGTAAACTTATAGAAATTTCTAGAAGTAGTGCGCGAGAGTGGGGGGTTCGAGAGGTTGTGGTGCCCTTCAAAATGAGAAACGAGTTCAGGGCCGAATTTTTTTCATTGTAATGAAATGGAATGTAACACAAATTGCTACCCATGTCATTAGACAGCAAAAATAATAGCATTGTCTATGAGAAGAGACAAGATTTAAATTCCCTTTAAGACTGGTTGATGAAATTTTGGTTTTTGCAGAAAAACTTAAGGGCGATGATAGTTAGGTGATGCAGCAAAAATTGGGAAGCGAACATTACGTAAATAGACTAGATTATCTAATGAGCTATCTGAGAGTTGAAAAAAGGTCAAGAAGAGAGTAGGAAACTAACTCAGATTCATTCAGATGATGGATGGTTGGTTGATTAGAGTGGTGACGCCCACTGGGCATTCAATTAGTGCATTTTTACTGTTTTGCAACTACTTTTATTAGTTAGAATTGTTCTATGTAGATGGTTAACCCTATCGGTAATCTGAGCCTTCTAGTCACTCTGAGAGGTTAATGAAGACAAGAAGGGTCTGCCTTAAAAATCTGTAAACCATATCTTTCTGAACGACTTTTACCTTTTTCTCGAAAGAACCGAGTATTCATAGAGGAAGTGGAAGATGGTTTATTTTGGGTCCGGGTTTTTGCAGCTGTAACAGATCACTGATGGAGAGCCATAATAATCTTTTGAACACACTTGCACCAACTAGAGGCCAGAAGAGTTATTTGGAGACAAAACAAAGACTTGATACTAGAAGCGGTTCACATACTAGAAGCTAAAACAGATTCTTTAGACAGCCTTAACTTCTAAAAATAACACAGCACAACAAAAAACACTTTTTTTCTGTTGCATGGAGTTTTTCAACTGTTTCTTACTAATTTGGGTGCGCTGATGTCGAATCTACCCTCAGATTTCTAGCAGCTCTAGTTAGTGGATATAGGTACCGTGTCATTTTTTCAGTTTTTCCTCTCCTTTTTACCATATTTTTGATCGTAATTTCTAAACCAAAAAACCGCATTAGCAAATTATTTGGCGGAATGCACATTCGCATCGAAATAATACCAAAAATGTACCATAGTCATTTTCATATTTTTTCATACTTTTTCCTTAAAAAATTAGGAGCCTCAAAATATTCTCTTTTATATGAAATACAAGCAAAAAACAAAAATATTTTGAATTGCCTGAAGCAAAAAAATTAAAAACTTTGCACATTTTGAGCCCCCAAATTTTGTGATGAAAGTGATGAAAATGCCTATGGTACATTTTGCTATTATTTCGATGCGAATGTGCATTCCGCCAAATAATTTGGCTGTGTTGTATTGTTTGATGTTTCTTCTTAAGATATTCATATACTTCGTAACTTGATTTATGAAACATCTGTACAATTTTCACCATCAGAAAAAAACGCCGTGAAATTCAATATTTTCCTACTTTGAAACCTTATTACAACGCCAATTTAAAACGCATAAAATTAATTAATGTCAGAAAAGATGGCGTGAGATGTTGTTAGTGCAACTATATAAAAATCATGTCGATAGGATTATTGGTTCAGAAATTGCAGTCAAAAACGAGAAAAAAGCCGAGGAAAATTCGAAAAAGTGACACGCTCATTTTTTCCGAAAACTAGAGGTGCTACATAAAAACGGAGTATGGTTTTGAAAACAGCGTGGAAAACCGATTCAGATTCATGTAAAAAACTCCATGCAACAGACATGCTGTTGTGCATTGTAATCAACTCAAGACCCAAAGTAATAAAGTATAGCAAAGGTTTGATTTTTAAAACCAGCTCTGGATTTTTTTAAAATATCTTTAATATTTACATAAAGCTAATAAAATATTCAACAATTTAAATAAAATATGAACCAAACAATAGCAATTAACTTAAGGTATAAATTTTCAATAAATGAAAACTTCAAAACCTGGAGCGTACCTACGCAAAAAATACTCGCACCACGCGCCACTGTAAGAGTTCTGCAACTCACACCTACACACACACCTACACACTCATAGCTACACGCCTATGCAATACGTCAACAGCACGATTGACACAAACAGGAAGTTAGAACAAAAGGCGAGAAAATAAGACAAAGTGTGTTGTTATTGCGTTGCGTTGACGACCGGAATGAAACGAGGCTTTGACGGGGCGCAGTGGACGGCCGCTTCAAACACTCATACAAACATAATGTGAAATTTTTGCCTTTTCAGTTGGCACTTGTGCGAAAATATTTAAATGAATGGAATGAGTAGAAAACAACAACAACAACAACAACAACAACAAAAATAAAAACAACAACAATGGCACAACTAGCACACGCTGCCAAGTGGTGTTTGGTTGCGTGCTTTCAGGCGTTCAGGCTCGCCGTCGCTCGCATTGCCAAGTCAAGTGACTTCTTGAGGTCTTTGCGATGAAAACAGCAATAACAACAACAACAACAAATATTGTATGCACAGGAGCAATGCAAACTACTGAGTGAATTGTTTACATTCATTTCCAGTGCGTTGCCGTGTCGTTTCGCATTTGTTTGCTACTTTTTCCGTTCTTAGTTTCGGTATGTAGTTTCTTTTCTCGGCATTTCATGAATTCTTTTTTCTTTGTTTTCGTTTACGTGTGAGACTTTTGTTCTCGTTGGTTTGCATTTTTCAGCTCATTAAGAATAATGCGTTGGCTCTTTTGATTTTATTTATGATAGTTGTTTGTGTTTTATTTTAGTTTAAGTTCAAAAAGGAAACTTAATGTTCATGAATTTTCATAACAATGTGAGTTTGAAGAAAAAAGAACAGCAAGAAAGATGGACTTTTAAATAAACAATGAAATTTTACGGAATGTGAAGTGGCGTTGGAGTAAACAAAGTGTGAATGGAAATGATGGCAGCTGTAGTGAAAGAAGGAAGAATGGCGGCAATGAAAAAGATTTGTGTTGAAGGTTTACCTATAAAAATGGATTGTTCTTTAGTTATAAACAATTTTCTATGAAATGAATTGGTACTATGAACCTTTTTTAAGAAAATCTATATACAGTAGACCCAGGAAAGATGAAAAAAGTTCACATGAAATAAGTATTCAATGAAAAATTTGATGAATGACATTTCCCTAAGATTGGATCACTTATTGAATAGCAAATCGAAAGAAACTCTATTTCCGGCCTGTGTAACCAGATGAAAAATATACCTTTAAAACAGATATAACTGCGAACAAGTGTTAAGGCCAACTAGATTTTTTATGTTTTTACAGATTTCGTGCAATTTTTTCACCGTCTTGTTCAACCAGATAAAAATACATCCTCGAAACAATTATACTTAGAACAAAATGTTGAAGCCAACTGAAGTTTTGAAGTTTTTACATATTTTTTTAAGTTTTTTTTACCGTCAAGTATAACCAAATGTCCTCGAAACAGATATATTTGAAAAAAAATATTGAAGCCAACTGCAGTTTTAAGGTTTTTACATATTTTTTTAAGCTTTCCTTACAGCCATTTGTACCCAAATGTCCTCGAAACAGATATATTTGCAACAAAATGTTGAAGCCAAATGAATTTTTTAAGTTTTTACATATTTTTTAAAGTTTTTTTTAACCGTCATGTGTTACCAAATGTCCTCGAAACAGATATATTTGAAACAAAATGTTGAAGCCAACTGGAGCTTTTAAGATTTTTTTTTAATTTTTCCAACGTAATGCGTAATCAAATGAAGAAGACATCCTCAGAGATGTCTTGGAAAAACCCTACTAAATTTTCTGGATTTTATACATTTTGTGGCATTTTTCAATTGTGTTGTGTAACCAGATGAAGAAGACATCCCCGAGGCAGAGTTGCTTGGATCAAAGTAGTGAAGTCTACTGGAGTCCAGTGCCAGGTTGTTATAGCCAAAATTCAAATAAACCGCTTGAAAGCTGAGAAAATGCTGTCTCAAGAATCCAAAGCAGATTCGTAATTGTCAGAAATTTACAGAGGAGATGCTCAACGGTTGCCCTGCAGTTTATTCATTCCTGCAACTTCTACTGAAGTCAATGTATAGCAGACCGAGTCTTTTGGCTTGTTGATCGTTGGGGAGTGTGCAGTTATGGGTCCCAGGATAATCCCTATGGAGTGTAAAGCATGTTGGCCAATGAGACAGTGTCCACTGAAAACTCCCAAAACAATCCCTATGGAGAATTTTCTTAATAGAATCAATTCCCTGGGTCTGCTATCATCGTTAGAAGGAGAGATCTGTCTTACATGTTTGTTCATGAAGCCATCTCTCTAGCTCTGTCTAGGTATGCATTCCTCAGATTCCTCAGTTGGGGGGTTCAAACCAAATACACCAAATACAAAAATTGCTGTTGCAAAAAATTGTTTCAAAAATCAATCTTCTGTACGCCACTGGAGCACTGTGGCCTTGTGGCTGCTTGCCTGCCATCTAAACAATTTCCATCAATGTCTTTGTGCCCAGCAGAGGTGAACATTGAACTGTTCGAATATCTCATTTAAAGATAAACGGCAGTAAAGGGCTGTTTTTGAACGAGGATCTGCGCAAAGTAAAACTTGTCGGTATAAATGATGATGTCCCTAAAAGAGATAGCATTTGATGCAATCGAAAACTTGGCTGGGAAGATGCTGCAAGGGTCTGGTAATCTATACGACATGCAAAGGTTCGTATTCCTCAACGACTTTGTCGTTCATCTTGGAATCATTCGCATCGAAAGTAGCCGTTTTGTAGGTCTCTTTCGAAAGCTTGCGGTGTGTCAGTTGTCCTTTGAGAGAATTTTTGCACTGCAGAACACATTAAACATTATTTTTGTATAGTTTGTTTATCTTTTTATTTGGTTTTATAAGAAGCTTGACCCAAAATGTGTTTATTTAATTACTTAAGGCCTTTCTACATTCAGAAAAGAATGTATTTGTGCATATGAGGTTTTCCTTCATTGAGAAAGCGACATGTATGCACACACGAATTTCTCCTTAACTATGTTTGTGTGTCACATTTCCATTTTCTTTTTTATTACACAAGACAGTTGGCTGGCAAAGCGCAAAGCTCAAAGGCAATTTCGCTAACAATCGCTGTGAATGTACAAACGCTTCTCCAACTGGCCATAAAAATATCAATAGGGAGTTCTGAGGGTACTGACTTTTGGACTTTTTGTTGTAAACATTGCAATAAATAAAATAAGAAATGTTTAAGCTGAACGCATTGCTTTGCATTGCAGAAATACTTAGAAATTGAATTAGTGGAGAGCATGAAAAACAGGAAGCAAAAGTTGATCAAGAAATTAAGCAATCAAGAAATAAAATAATAATTTAAAATTTAATGACATATCTAATTTAAAAATAAAAAAATAGAAATAACATTTACTACATGCTTAACTCCTATATTTTAAATTATTACACCGTGCAACAAAAATTCAAAAATTTTTTCGCACCGGAAAAAATCCATATGCGCGTAAAACTTGAGATCAAACACAGTAATACTGCGTACTCAGTTTTTCATTTCTACATCCTTTGTTGTTTTAAAAGGACTTCAAAATTTTGAAGGGGATAAAAAATTAAAAAAATATAAAAATACTTATCCTGGTTAGAATATGGCGATATGTATATCAAATGAAAGAGGAAAGGCTCAAGAATTTAAATAAAATTTCTTTTTTATCTAATTGTAAAAAAAGGATATGAAAAAGGTCCTTTGAAAATTTGTTCCTCTATATCCTTGAAAATTTATATCGATTTTTCTTGAAAAGGAAGTATGTTAAAACCCAAAATCTCCTTGATCACGTGTCAAAATTATATTATTCTCGCTTCATTGATTTTGTACCTTTTTATTATTTGAAATAATGGTACTCAAATAAATTAGAATTTTTTTACTTCATTAGAATTGCAGCTTCCGCCATTTTTTTAATAACTTTCGAACTGATGAAGTTAGAGTAATGAAATTTTGACACGTAATCAAGGAGATTTTGGGTTTTAACATAGTTCCTTTTCAAGAATATTCTACTTAAATTTCCAAGAATATAAAGGATTAAAATTTTCAAAGGACCTTATTCATATCCTTTTTCTACAAATAGATAAGAAATTAATTTTATTTAAATCCTTGAGCATTTCCTCTTTCATTTGATATACATATCGCCATATTCTAACGAGGTTAAGTGTTTTTTTATTTCATATCCCCTTCAAAATTTTGAAGTCCTTTTAACCCATTGCTGCCGGGTACCAGTTCCGCCCATACGATTTTAATAACATTTCATACACGACCTAGAAGTGACCCCAAATGATCAGAAACAAAATTTCAGCTTTATATCTCTGCACGTTGCTGAGATATTCATTAGGTATTTTTACCCATTACGCAGCAATAGTAGCTTTTTTCCATACTTTGTGAAGTTATCAGCTAAGCACGTGAACAAAAGTTGTATTTTTTACAGGTGAGTTAGGAAGCAGATTTTTGTGAAGTTCTAAGCCCACTACGTTTCGCCACATTTTCCATCTCCGGAAAATTCACGATTTTTGGAGTCTGGTAACTCTAGCTAGATGGCGAAATTGTAGGGTGACCTTCACTAGATTAAGGTAGTTCCATCTTCACCCTAACTATCTCTATCAATGGTTTTGAGAGATCTCAAACATTGACTTTTTTGTGATTTTTTTTAAAATCAATTTTAATTTTACCCATTAGGCAGCAATGGGTTAAAAGGACAAAGGATGTAGAAACGAAATGTAGTTTCACGCACATATGGATTTTTCCCGGTGTGAAAAATGCTGTCGCACGGTGTTATACATGAACTAAATAGTTCCAGAATTTATTTAGTTTACAAAAGTTTTTATGGCATAATTTTAATGGTTTCAATTTTATGGATCCATCGTCTTCTACTGTTGTACTACGACAACTTCACATGGAATATACAAAATTCATGAATAAAGCCAAAATGTATGCAGACTTTTAGGCGCAATGGCATCAAAATCTTCTATTAACAAATGTATTATCAACTTTGTCTTTCTTCCCTCCCTCCTTCTTTCGCATATCTCTCATTGTTGTGTTTAAAATTAGGTTTGCACACTGTTCAAAATGCTGCAAATCAAATTAAATCCACGATATTCAAATTGAATGCATAAATTATGTAAGCAATGGGCGAAAATATGCCAGTGGGAAAACGCCCCAAAAGCTGACTTAACATAACTTCAATCGGCATTAGGCTCTGCTTAATTTTTGCTCAATTACTGTTAATGAATGCCAAATTAAAAAAAGCACAGAAAATAGTAGAATAATAGAAAACAAAACACAGCTACAACATCAGCACACAATTTGGCAAATAATGAGAAGAAAAATTTCACATTCATCACATTGGCGCACTGCGTGAATGTCGACATTTATAAGCGCTTTTGCAGTCAATCGGAGGGGCCACTTAACGACATTGAAATCTTATTTAATTTATTACACCAATTTCGCTACGCTACTGCCGAAAATATGTCAAATGGCACGACACGACAATGCGACGAAAAAATGTGCAAAGAAAAATGCCTAAAGCGAGAACTGAGCCAAAGTCACAGAAGTATACAAATTTTAAGCAAGAAACAACAACAACGAGTGGTCTGGTGTGCTAAGTGCGCAGAGCTGAGCCAAGGGAGCCGTGGCAGATGCGGGTGTGAGGGATTCGCTGATGAATGTCGCAAATGCGTGTGTACAAGAAAGGGAACATTCATCAGCGACGGCAGTTCGAGTGGTGGCTCATTCGGCTAACCGGAGCGTCACACGCCACACAAAGGACGTGTTGTTAGCACAGCAAAAATCAGCAACGACTGAGATTAGCGTTTCTCTTCGAGGTCACGAGACAGACGCATTAAAGCCACAATAAAACACAGAAAATTATGAAAATCGGGTGTAGAAACAATGACAAATTAGACGCTGACCAAGGCGGACAAAAAGTTGATTGCGTTTTATGGCATAAACATTGAGTGACAAATGACTTCCGTTTCCGTGAGCGAGTTGGCAAATGCGAGTTGCAGGTGCGCCAACACGACCCCGTCCGATTGGCATTGCAATTCGTTAACTCCGTTGCCTTGATTTGGTTTTCTGTTGCTGTTTGCTGCCAGTGTTGCCCTCTTTAGTTGTATACGCAATTTACATGTAAACGCCGCTTGACGCCTTTTTTGCGCCCACAACATACAACTTTCTCAAAAAGCTGGGCGTGCACGTGTTATGCGACATGTAAGAAAATTAAAGAAAAAAACAGCAAAACGCCAAACAGTCTGCAGCACATATGCAACCTTGCCTGACATCGGCATTTGACCGCACCGGCAGTCGGCATCGACAGCAGCAAAGTTCGCTCTAAAACTTAGTCTGCTTTTGGGCGCTTGTGCCGAATGCTGGCCAAAGTTGTTTGCCCACTTCAGGAGGCTTTTTTACATTTTCTCATAACCACAACAAGAAATAGCAACATTGCTTTTATATGAAAAGGAAATGTCACAAAATTTCTTCCCCTCCCACCACTGACTCTTGGCATTTTTTTCCTCTTTCTGTTATACATTTTGCAAATGTCACGCTGTCAGCGCTTTTAAAATATTTAATACGATTTTGCATGTTGTTTTTGCCTGCCTGCGCGCCTTTAGTTATGCAAACAATTTTATTATTATTTTTATTTGCCAACGGATTATTATTGCTTAGTCGTTAGGCGGCGCTGTCAGAATCCAATCTCATGTCGGTTGGTTAAGGTCGACGCTTATTGTTGTTGTGGTTGGTTTTATTATCGTCGCGCTGATGGACCTTTGGTCGTCAGTACGGCGGCCGATTTAATTCGAAATGTAATTCACCGAAACGGCGCATTTCATTTAACAACTCACTAATGACTGCAAAGGTGAGCGCAGTTAAAGTTCGCTGAGCCCCTGCCGGATGATTGCGCCCAACAACAATGGCCACCAGTCATTGGCCAATGGCTATAACAATAACGGGTTTTTCGCACTTAAGAGCGTTCGGGGAGAAATTAAGTCGTAAGGTAGCAACATTTGATGACCGAATAGCGCCAACTGAATGCCGAATATTAACAGTTTTTACACCAATGCGCGCACAATTGAGCAGCTTTAGTGGCGCTTAAATTCAAGTCGAAACTGCAGTGCATAAAAATGTTAAGCCCCCACTTACATTGCAGTAGCTCTGCCAACGTTATCGCCAAACACAATTAATGCGCCAGTCAACGCTATTCAATTACTTTAATTGATTAATCCAATCATTTTGCTAATTTGCTAGAAAAAATGCTTTCCAAATATCCAAAATTTTCGACCGCTTTTTGAATAATTTTAGCTGCGAATTGCGGCGTAATTTGCATAAAACATTCTTACATAAAACTAATTCAATTGCAGATAATTCTTGCAACACGCGCACACACACAAAACATGCGTATAAATATTGCGCAATATTAATTTGGCCGCGCAATAATTTGTGTTTGCTATTGGCGCAATTTTAATTGTGTCGGCACTGCAAGGCGCAATATTGACTGCATTACAACCGGCACAACAACACTGAGCACACACACAGCGCAACAAATATGTGCATATTCAATATATGCACACACGCACACATATACATAAATGTTGTATGTATTTGTGCGCAGCTTTGCTGCATTGTGCAAACTCATTGCGGTTATGGCCGCTTATATCCACACGACGCGTTTACTTCGCTTTCGCTGCGATTATGGCCGCACGTCACTCGAACAAGCGGCCGTCGGTCGTATTTGTGAAATGCGCGAAAGCCAATTCTGAATCCGAAATATTATGCAAATATGGCAAACAAAAATTGCATTGCATCGATTCCAATTATTTGCCACTGAATTAGTTCAATTAATGCAGCAATCAACTTTTTCTATGGTCATAAATTTGCAATTTATTTTATTTGTGAATAATTCTAAGCCAACATTGCATAAAGTTAAAATGTGCAAAATATATAAACAAATAATTTCAATTAAGTGTATTTTTAATTGCCAAACCAGTTGACTATAAAATTCTATAAAATTGGTATTTGTAATCATTCAGCAATAATGACTGATGAAGTTGGATAAAACATTGTTTAGAGAATTTTAACAGTTGAATGTGAAAGTCGATTGAAAATATTTATTATTATTTGTATATTAGGTATTTATACAAATAATTCAGTAGCGCATATAGGACTATACTTTGAAAGGGAAAGTTCTGTACCCAATTTTGGAGTGCAATGCCATTTGAAACAATGTTTGCCATCCACAAGTAGCAAACAGATATTTGTGGAAATTTTAACCCCAAAACGACTCTTACATGTGTCACTGATATTTTTGTATATATATCTAAAGTTGCATCTTACAAGCTACTTATTCATACCCAGCAAATCGAAACTGCAGAAGCTATAAAGATGAAGTTTGGAGAAGATCGTTGCAATAACTTTAGTCAAATCATAGCCTTGGTGAGGATGAACGTGTGACGGTGAGCAGGAAAGACAACAGGGGCGGATTCAGAAAAATATTTCGGGGGGGTTTAAAAAAGTAATTCTTTGGTATTCATAAAATGCCAAAATATGCATTTTAATTTGTATGCAGTTTAAAGTCGATCCTAATATTTCGGGAGATTTAACCCCCAAACCCCCCTGAATCCGCCACTGGAAGACCAGTTGTAGTGCAATGACTGAATTCTATGGAAGGACACTTAGTCAGAAAGAAAGACAGGAAACTTGAAGTGTAGAAAAAGAGGCCCTCGTCTTTTAGTTAATTGATATGCTTTGGGTTCGAAACCCCATCGAAGCTAATATCAAAAGCGTAAGAAAATATATTTTTTTCGGTAACTTCCTTTGGACCTCGGCCTCGAAAGTCCAACGGGTTGCGCGCTGGCTTCTTATACCGAGGCCTTAGGTTCGAATCCTAGCTCGGGCTGGCGAAAACCTCGTTTACTTCTATCGCTATCCACATGAAGCAGATGCGAATTACAAGAATCGAACAAGTACGCTCTTGGTAGGCAATGGCAAACCCTCCAAGTGTGAAAGGAAAATTGCCACAAATCGCCATTTGGATTCGGCGTTAAACTGTAGCTCCCCTCCCCTCCCTTCTCCCATCCGTTTCAAATGTGTGCTCTAATACATGTTGAAAAAACAGTGTTGCATACACATTTTTCAAAAAACGGGTGAAAGATATGATATCACAATGGGCCTCAGAGGCCTCCCAAACGGGAAATATAGAGGCAACCATCATAACCTAACCTACCTTTGGGATTTTTTCATAGGATTAGGCAGGCAGCTAGCCGATAGCTCCACTAGACCACTCAGTGGCCTCTGAGGCTCATTGTGATACCATAAAAGAGTATGACAAGCTCTTTTTAACAATTGTTCAGTAGCGCTTGAAACCAGCCCGAGCTTCCGAAGAATCTGGCGAGTTCCTTCAGTGGAGCAAAAAAATCTTTTCGTAGCTCAACGTAGGCTCATTTGTCAACGAGTATCCGGTGGCACCATCCCATCGATGATTGACAAGCTATCTGCTTAACCTAAACAAACCCTTTCTGCTATTACTTTACTCCCTTTCACTTTATTTTACTTAGCAATCACAGATTCATACAAGAAACCCAACACTCCTTACAACCGAAACGAAAGTCCTTCATCCCTAAAATCGAATCACCCTAAAACCGAATCTCTTTCACTTTATTTTACTTAGCAATCACAGATTCATACAAGAAATCTAACACTCCTTACAACCGAAACGAAAGTCCTTCGTCCCTAAAATCGAATCACCCTAAAACCGAATCTCTTTCACTTTATTTTACTTAGCAATCACAGATTCATACAAGAAATCTAACACTCCTTACAATCAAAATGGAAGTCCTTCATCCCTAAAACCGAATCACCCTAAAACCAAATCTCTTTCACTTTATTTTACTTAGAATTCACAGATTCATACAAGAAACCTAACACTCCTTACAATGAAAACGAAAGTTCTTCGTCCCTAAAATCGAATCACCCCAAAACCGAATCTCTTTCACTTTATTTTACTTAGCAATCACAGATTAATACAAGAAATCTAACACTCCTTACAATCGAAACGAAAGTCCTTCGTCCCTAAAATCGAATCACCCTAAAACCGAATCTCTTTCACTTTATTTTACTTATAAATCACAAGAAATCTAACACTCCTTACAACCGAAACGAAAGTCCTTCGTCCCTAAAATCGAATCACCCTAAAACCGAATCTCTTTCACTTTATTTTACTTAGCAATCACAGATTCATACAAGAAACATAACACTCCTTACAATCAAAACGAAAGTCCTTCGTCCCTAAACGCAAATAACTACCAGTTTTTCGAATTCCAGTCTTAACTGCCAACATTTCCTTTTAACTTGCAAGCACTTAAACAAATGTTTAGCTTAATTAAAAAATATTTATCACACTTTGCCAAAGTTCAATAACAAACACAACTCAACACCTCTAAACAAAAACCATGCTGCCACCTGTTTTTATTTGCGATAGCATCTCCTAAATGTACCAGCGAACTTTTCCAATTAAATATCATTATTGCATTGGACTTAATTGACTTTTCGATTTGCGCAGCCATAAACAAATATTTACAACTGCAGCGCATTTATGTACGTCTCATTAAAACGTAATCACATAATCATTTAATTCACACATAACTATTTTATTCACAAAACTGCGATACAATAGTTTAGGGATTAAAAACAACACGTTGGCCAACTTTTTATGTATTTTTTGTATTTATTTTATTTTTTCATTTATTTACGGTCTATGTTTATTTACATTTGACCGGTTGTAGCTTTGTGTGTTGTGCTTATAACGAAATGCTGTTAAGCTAATAAATGGTCGCAAAAAGGGATTAGTGAGAAAATAATGAAAATAGAAAATGTGAAAAGGGACAGAAGCGGCCAAACTTTCACACTTTTGCACCAGTCGTCGTTGGATTTTATTGCTGTCACCAGCAGCGGACTGTTGATGGGTTTATGGCACACAAAATGGGCCGCAGACACGAAACGATTTTAATTTGTTTTGTTCGTAGTGTCGTTGGTATTATTAAAAATTATTAAAGTTATTAAAGTTTTTTTTGTATGCTTAATTGCTGATATTATTCGCTGCTATTCATGTGAAGAATCCATATAGATACGAGAATATGATGACATAAATATTTATATTTAGAGAATAGAATAAAGTTTTTAATGCATATTTGTCACGCAGTATTGAAATCCTCGGGTTTTAGTATGATAATTCGGTGAAAACATATCACTCACAGCTGGTTAATGAAGTTATAAAATAATATTTATTCAGAATAAATAGTTGCGCTGGATTTTTACTCAAGTGGAGAGTGTTTGGATCCTGCGCAATGGGCCAAGGGTGGAAGCTTTTTTGAATTGAAATATTATGGAGAAATGGAAAGAAACCGTCCATCACTTTCTCTCTGCCTGTTCGGTCTTAATGGGAAGAAGGTGGAAGACTCCAAGCAAGAAAATACATCAAAATCTCGTAGGGATAGCGAAGTGCTCTGTGAACTCGTTACTTTTCTTCACATAGTTCATACCCAAAAGACAGTATGCAATATCTTTATACCACACAGCATAACGGGAATGGTGAAATCAAACCGGCGCATACGCGTTGCCGAAACATCGCCACTGGAATCAACCAACGCAACCAACACTCATTAACTTCTCAAAGTGCTCACTGTTACGAGGGTCTTTAGATACCTTTTCACCGATTCAAATGCGCAGGAAAGCGTTTCAGTCTCTTCTTCTTCTTCGTCTTCTTTTTCTTAATCTTCTCCTTCTTCTTCTTCTTCTTCGTCTTCTTTTTCTTCGTCTTCTTAATCTTCTTCTTCTTCTTCTTCTTCTTCTTCTTCTTTTCTGCTTCTACTTCTTCTTCTTCTTCTTCTTCTGCTTCTTCTTCTTCTCCTCCTTCTTCTTCTTCTTCTTCTTATTATTATTATTATTATTATTATTCTTATTCTTCTTCTGCTTCTTCTTATTGTAACCTTATCCTTCTTCTTCTTAATCTTCTCCTTCCTCTTCTTCTTCTTAATCTTCTTCTTCTTCGGCTTCTTAATCTTCTTCTTAATCTTCTCCTTCTTCTTCTTCTTCTTCGTCTTCTTCTTCTTCTTCTTGTTTCGAGTTAGTGAGACACAATTGGATGCTTCATTTTCCTTCTTATGTCAATCATCCCTAAGTACTCTAGGCGCCTTCTTGAGAAAGTTTGACACAACTGCCACAAATGCCTTCTCCAACCAAATCTGGGCACGCAAGACGGTTTCCTTAGATATAGTCAATATATAGTTCCTTAGTTATATTGCCGTCGTCGTCTTTAGTTATTCTTCCTCAGATATAGTCGATACCTTACCATCGTCTCAATCAAGGAACCTAGTCGCTTTCGTGAGATAGCAAGATCCAACTCAACTAACCTCACCTATACTAGTAAATTTCTTAAGATTTCGAGCTACGATTGTAAACGTCCTCTAGTTTCTGAGTTCCAGACTGGTCAAGTCGTGCTCTTCACATAACTGGGAACAAAATTGTATAACCCATAACTATGTATAAAGCGAGCCCCAGGTACGCTATTTGTACGCCTGAGGTGGTGAGTCTTTCGGTTCTTGACCCACGAAGTCAGTGGCGCATACAGGACTTCATTTTCGGAGGATTTGCGTACAACTTTTGAGCCGAATACCATACGAAACCATAGCAGCAATATTTTGTGTTTGGGGGAAGGGGGAGTTTGAACCCCCACTGCTGCACGAAGCCGTGTTAAGGCTATTCGAGTTCTTGAAATACGAGTGGCCGAAAAATTGCATATCTCCTTCAGTTCTTCAATTTGAGGAATCCAAAGTCATTTGATACATACTTCTTGAAAATATTTGAGCAAAACTGTAGAGATGTTCGCAAGATCCTTTTTGTTTGCACCTATCTTCTGTTTAAGTCAGTATTCATTCTCATGGATGTTCTAACAGAATGCTCTAAGAACGATTCTAAATTAAAATCCTTGATCAAAAGAGATTTCTGGCTGCGTTACTAAGAGGAAGAGCACGGATCTGTAGAAAACTTCGCGAGATCCTCTTATGACTAGAACGTCATATTTCTTTGCACCTATCAACTTCATGTTTCGTTGAATCTTCTGTTTAATTTAAGTCAGTAATCGCTCCCATGAATGTTCTAAAAGAATGTCTGAAGCGAGTACATTCAAATTCTAAATAAAAGTTTCTGGTCGGAAAGGATTCCTACTGAAACTACGAAAAGGAAGAGCACAAAAATGTTGAAATTTTTTAAATAAAATATTTTGATCAGACTGTACTCGTATTACAGCAGAGACTACAAAGAGGAAGAACAAATAAATTTTGAATCATTTAAAAATCGCCTATGTCGATTTCCAGCACTTCAGAACAAAAGTTTTCGCTTTCCTATTGCACGAACATCTGGCAAGTTGGACTATGATGACTTGTGTGCCGCTAAATTTCTATGAAATTCATATTGGTTTCTGTTATTGAAACTGAATTGTTTTGGTTCTGAAATACCTAAAAGTATGAAAATAAATTCGAAAAAAAATAAGAAGCTAGAAGCAAAGATTTATATGAAATTAATGCTGATTTCTGTTAGTTCAAAAAAGAAACGCAGGTTGATTGAAAATGAAGGCCTCTGATTCTTAAATGCTTTAAAGTATAAAAAAAAACCCAAAGAACAAAATTGGAAGCACAACTTTTTGTGAAACTAAATAATGTTGTCTTCTGTTATTCTAGAAAAAAATTCGAAGCAACTGAAACTGAATTCTTGTGGTTTCGAAACAGACATATAAGTTAGGAAATGCCTGAAAACATGGAAAAACTCATAGATCATTTCACTTTTAGGCATCAAATGAATATATTTTGTGGACATAATGAGCATGTCCACAAAATATATCGACCAACCGAACATATAAGGAACATCCAAATGTATGGAGCCGACTTTTCATATGCAAATATTCCACACCTCAGCCGTACAGTCCCTCAATCATTTTCCATTATCGCCGTTCGTTCGTACATTCAATCATATTTCTAATGACGATTTTATTTTTTTTCTTTTCAAAAGCCCACATCAACAACACTGCATCGTTAGGCCGACGCAGTATTGCGTGCTCGCTGATGGATATATCAAATTTTAATTAGTAAATTAATACGAAATAAAATATGCGCAAGTGTTAACATGTGTCGGCATCATCCGCGCCCCCCAATGACAAATGAGGACACATTCGCGCAGCGGGTTGACAAACGACGCGGTTGCTAACGTTGCGGCTGTCGCGTTGCCGTCACAGACGCGGCGTGGCCGTTGTTGAGTTCGTTAAGCGATTAAAGTTTTAATTAAAACTATAATAACGCATTTGCGTGACGCGTGCGCGTTATCGAGTTGAATGGCAAAATATTTGCATTTAATTTAAGGTTATAAGCTTACCTCACACACACACACACACACACAAAAATACTTACGTAAGTAGTTGCCGCATTCAATAACGTGGGCCAACTCACCTGTAACGAAAGAAGCAGAGGGGTTAGTGGTTCGTTGGTTGGTTGGTTGGTTGGTTGGTGACTGAGAAACAGCAAAGTATTAAATGCAAATAGAAAATGTTTACTTTCGTAGCGAAAAAACGGAAATTACATAATCTGCACATTTAGGCACACTTTAGTCTACGAAGCACTTAAAGACATCAAAACAGCCGCCAGGCCCCGACACAGAGGTTAATGCGGTTCAAATTGCATGTCGCTCAAGGCAGCGGCCAGCAAATGTATGAGAAAAATGTCAGACTGTCGCACTAAGCTGAAGAAAATTATGAGTGGAAGCGTAGTGGAAGACGTAGAAAAGTGTATAGCAAGGACACCCTTTCGCCCTATTTTGCGTCGCGCACCAGACTCAGCTCCAGTTCCAGCTGCACGCGTAACGCCTCCGGGGCGGCCGATGACCAGCCAAAATAAATAAGTGGCGACCCTTTTACAAACGCCCACCAGCGTCCAGAAAAATATATACTTAAATAAATAAATAAATGCCAGCAATGTTAGGAAAAGGACACCAAATGTACAGAAAGGTGTGTTAGTGTGTGTGGGTGTGTATCTGTGCAAAAGTTTCGACTAAAATGGAGCAAATTGTAAGGAAATCCATTTATCTACGAATGAATGCGCCGCTGCCGTCGCTTTGCCCATAACAATGTTGTCCATTTTTCTTTGTTTATCTCGTAAATTTGCATGCCTTGGCGCTGTGTTGTGGCAGTTGTTGCTGCTGTTGTTATTACTGCTGCTTTCTTCCAAGAATAACTCTTCCCAGTATAACTAATACAACGTGCTGAAAGGCGTGGATACGTCTGTGTGTGTGTGTGTGTGGGTGCGTTGTTTATTGCAAAATGGGGTTTGAGTGTGAAAGGACCTAAATGGTTAAGCTGCAAGCGTCGCATCTAAATTATGCTCGTGAATTATGTTGCCAATATTCTGTGTGTTGTTGGTTTATGCGTTGCAGCGTAGTTGGTTTATTATTATTCTTTTGTACAAGTACATAGTTCTTCCTTATGCTGTGGGCATGTTTATTGTTTTCCTTAGATCTGCTGCTATTGTCACACAAGCAAAACAGAACAGCATAGAAATGACCAAGACTCAGAATATTTCCCTATTGCTTTAAATTTAAACAGCACACAAGGCACAAGACATTTCTATAGGTTCTTCCAATATAAGTTTGGGATTTAGTTTAAAAATGAAATGAAAATTTAATGAGCGAGTGATGATATCTGTATAAAAGCAGACATATTCCGAATAAGTATGAAATAAAAAATGCGGCAAATGGCCTTTGTTCCTTCTCGCAGTAAATCCAAGAAGTAGCTATGCAGATATAAAAAGCGACCATATAAGAAAGATTTGAAATTGAGATGAAATTGGGAAGATGTGAGCTATCAAATTGATTCTGACTGACGAGCACATCATTCAATTAGCCGCCTGGGCTTTGTTGGCAGTGTTTCAAGCGGTCAACGCAATTTGTGATAACTCGGTCCAATATTCGCCGGCAATGGCGTCTCTTCTTCAATACTTCAATAATGTTAACTTTACTTTACATCAATCTCTGTCTGATTGATGGCTAAAGGTACAGAAAAGTGTTCACCCGCTCAAATTTTTCAGTAAAAAGTGCCTGCAAAATTCACATTGCGTACTGACAACACAGTTGGCATTTCAATAAAATTTTTAATAATTTTCACATGTTCAGCAAGAGTAAAGTACACTTAATATGTTGACATTCAAACGTCATTGATGCCTTTGACAGTTTCTGAGACATGCCTATTAAAAAAAACTATCATCACTATCTGGTCATTTTTTAGTTTCAGTTTGTAAGGGAACATGAATCAGTTTCTCAATTCTACCTCTTTTACAAAAGTCATTTAAAAAAAATTAATAACACTGTGCGTGAAATTTACCCTCAAAAATTCAGACATGGGGGAGACCTGCAGAGCGACTTTCTATAGGTATACTGAGTTGAGGTCCACCAGCCGTTTGGCTGGATTGGCTCTAGTTTAAGAGAAATCCGACTTTGAAGTTTGCTCATTTTAGTCGAGTTCGTCGCTTAAGTCTTCGAACGTTTAAATGCTAATAGGTCCTAAATCGTTCCGAATATCGCTTTACTGTCTTCGGCAAGTTTGTAGATATTTTAACGACCAACAAATTTGCTTAAAACACCAATCCAAAAAAAATACATTCAAACTGTGTAATTGCGATATATGCATTTTTTTGCGCAGCTCAACGTGGCGTATGAGTGTCATTTAATTATAATACACTTATACATTATTATTATTAAATTTATTTTTTGTTTGACTGGATTATAAATAAATAAATAAATAAAACCGTAGGCCCCGTTTTCTATTTTTCTGCCAGAAGAGACAGTGTCACGTGAGGAATTATAAAGTAGACCTAGTCTTCTGGCATATTTGTCCAAAAAGACAGTGTCTTGTAAGGACCCCACATACGGTGCGTACTTTTTCAGTCACGTCTTAGAGAAATCTCTTGTTTTGAGCGCTTCGAGTTCAGTTTTGGCCAATCTTTCCACGCCATGTGTCCTTTGCAGCTCTTGCACCATCTTTTATTCATTTTAATTATCCAGGTAACCAGTGGCGCACACAGGATTTAATTTTTTTAGGCTTTTGCATACAACTTTTGAGCGCAATTTCATTTGAAACCATCTTTTGCACCAGCAATTTTTGTTTTTGAGGAGATTTAAAGCCCCCAAAACTCGCTCCTATCTGCACCATTCCAGATAAGGTTCGTAATTAGTTTACTGTTAATGTATAAATTTTACCTAAAATTCTAACTGGTCACCTTAGTAGCGCATCCACTGGACGCTGAAATCATCCACTGATTTATATTCTCTTCCTTTCTGCTTTTCCCACCAATTTAAATTCTCTTCGTTAATGCTTTTTATTTGATTTTCATATTAAATAATAAAATAATTCTGAATTATTTTTTTTTGCCGCAAATAAAATTGAAAAGCCACAATTTTCTTTGCCAGCAACTCAACAGGCCATTACGTTTCAACGCCCACGTGTTCGGCTCTTTGCAGAAACAACACTTTTTACGCTTGCAACTGTTGCATAATTGTGTTGCTCTGTGTTTGCAATTTGAATATGTATGAGTGTGTGTGTGTGTTGACTGGACTGCGGACAGCTGCACGCTGCGCCACATGTGTAACACACTGCAACTTTTTGTGCGCCTTTGCTTTCTGACTGCATACACACACTGGCCGCGTCCACTCGTTCGCACGTTTGCATCCATGTCCCTGGCCTGAAGCCGCTGGCAAGAAATTAAAATTATGTTGCCATACAATTTAAATATTAAAACAAAAATGTTAAGCCAACAATGCAGTCACGCACGCATTCAATGGAACACAGCGCCGTAGCAGAGACACAGGTTACGTATACGCACTGTGGACTGGAGCAACGCATTTGATGCGTTCGCCAATTGCAATTTTTCAAAACACTAAAGTTTTGACTGCTGGCCGCAGCACCGTGCACCACTGTGCCAGTTCATTTATGTTAAACGTTTTAATGAACATTTGGCTTAAAAACGGCATAAAATAGACTCTTCGAAAAACTGTGGCCATAGTAAATAAGTGGCAGCGAACGTGGTCGTGGCTTTGTTGCCAGCCACACATGACCGTTCCCACACTCGACCAATGGTGCACGCCCGCCGGCACAGTCGTCGCTGGCGTTGTCCAATGTTAATATGAGTGTTTCAATGTGTGTGTGTGTGTGCGAGTGGGTTTTATACGCCCACGCCGCACTGGCACGTCGCGTGCAGCGCGCGCTCTACGTTCCCCTTGTTTGTTGATAATGGTTCAATTATTTTTCCGCCCTATTAAACGGCAAGTAAAACGGCAGCAACGTCGTCGGAAATGTTAAACAATTTCCTTGTCTCACAAATGCAGTGCAGCCGGTTGAACAGTGAGCCCGCTCGGTTGCCCGCTTAGTTGTTCTCCTGGTTCGTTTGTTGTTTCGAGTTTTCGTTGTGCTGTTTAATTTCGTTTTTGTTTTGTGCTACAACTTGGTCACAGTAGCAGCAACAATGGTCAGCAACATAATTTGTGGGGTTTTTTTTTGCGTTTGCGGTACAGTGACCCCAGCAGCAACAATGGCCACAATAAAAGCCCCAGCAGCAGCAACAACAAGTGGCACTTGCCATGTAGCAGCCACAGCCCCAACTGTAGCATGTTTTCGACGATCATCATAAATTTCCATACAGCCCACCCGGCCAGCGAACATCGAACATGGCGCTACTCCTTTCGTTGCTCAGTCGTTCGTGATTGTATTTTTCGTGCCGCTGCTTTTGCTGCCAGTAGGGGTTGTTGCTTCTAAGCAATGCTCCTGCGACACGCTGTGCTGTGGTGGTGGGGTGGTGGTTGTGGCGGCATGCAGCCACTCGAACCATGGCTAAAATTGTTTGATGTCAGTTTATTATTTAAGAATTCGCCTTCCCTTTCGATTCTTTACAGGTTTTTTTTGCAACTTTGGCTCTTTCGCCTTAAAGTATGCATCCACAAATTTGCGGGTTTTTTAAATTCTCATCACTTGTGCGATATGTGGCGCAATGTTGCACTTCCTTTAAGTAAACCCAACAAAAATGTCAACTTTATTTGGGCGTATTTTACCGCTCGGCCATGCCTATAAAATGCCAGCCATTCATTGTTTTGTGTTGTTTTATGGTTGTATTGTGTGCATGTGGGTGTGTTTTTTCGGCCCTTGTCACTGCAAATAAAAAGTGTAATAAAATTTATGTGCCTATAAAATGTTTAACTTGCATTTTAGACGCTGCCGCTTTAGGCCACTCGGCTCGCTCGCCCACACTTGCCGCTTCAGTTCGGGGCTTTGGACTTTCTTATTTTGGTTGTCGGAATTTTTGTTGGTTTTTTGTTTTTGTGATTGCCAAATGGTAATTGTAATAAATACGCATGAACCTCACGTCCAGTTTGTAATAAATTGTTTGGAGCCCGTTTTGCTCGGCCCTCTGCGAATTAGTTAAAAATTTATGGCCGCAAATTGTGTGTTGTCTAATGTGCGACGAAATTATTTTCATTGCGTTAATTTTGTGCCATTGCAAGGATATGGTACGATTTCTCTTCTATTTTTGTTTTGCCTATTAGTGGGGAAATAAATTTATTTTATTTAGTTTTTAAGGATTAATGGGTTTGTTGTTTCAAGAGTTGGTACTAGAATCGCGTTGTAGTTATTTAAAGAAATGGTTGTTGGTTCATTATAGAAATTTAACTCAAATGAATAATAAATTAATAATATGAATAATAAATAAGAATAAATAATAAATTTAGAAAAACAAATAATAATAAGAATAAATTAAAAAAAAAACTCGAAATTGAATGTAGTTATTTGCAGTTTTGAGTCTGGCCTTTTTTTCATGTCAATTTTTAATTTTTAACGTTTTCCTTGCACTCAGAAACCTAAAATAATTGTTATCCATATTTTTTGGGAATAAAAAAAGTGCCCTAATTTAAGACATTTCTACAATTACGTCGCCTATAACTATTATCATGTAATAAATATTTCGAGTTGCATAATAACTCTTATAAGTAACAAGTATATTTTTCGTTGTCGATAATTATTATCTTCATTGCTTCATAACCAGAGAAAGGATTTTGAGGACCTTAAAACCTACAAAAAAGGCAAAATAAAATAGCAAAAAGGCACGGAAAAGCACTAAAAACTGCCAAAAAGGCAGAAAAAGGCACTAAAAACTCCTAAAAAGGCAACATAGGGCATTAAAAACTGTTAAAAAGGCAAAAACAGGCATTTAAAAATTTAAAAAAAAACTAGGAAATCTAAAAAAAGGGGTATATATTTTTTAATAATTTTATTTCATCTGACGTTGCAACATACAATATTTGTACCTCGTTTTTTTATAAACCAAAAAGGAACATCAAGGTTTTCAAAGATAGTTTAAAAACTAAAGCTAAGATATTTTAATTGAAATGTAGGCACATATTTTAATTTCATATTTTAACTTCTCATATAAAAGTACGAGTACAAGTACGGCTTTTAGTACTTGTATCACAAAAAAATAAATAAAATTTTGGCGCTAACCGAACTTTTTGATTTTGGCATGTTTTTTTCTTTAAATTTTCCACTGCACAACAAAAAATAACGGCTTAGGAATGATCAAATCAATGTAAAAACATCGATAAGTTAACGAAATTGCAATGTTGGCACTTAATTTTTTTTAGTTTAAATTAATTAATTTTTTTGCGACCAAACGGGGAAAATATTAAAAACAAGAAAAATAAAAAGGCGCTCTTGAAAAAGGCATTTTGTGGCATTTATAAGTAAAATAAGCACTAAAAAAGGCATTTATGGGTGAAAAAGGCAAGCTGCCTTTTTAAGGCAAGCTGCCTTTTTAAGGCAAGCTGCCTTTTTTAAGCAAAAAAGGCAAAATAAAAGTGATATATTTCTAATCAGGAGGACCTAATTCGTCCTCATTTTCAATCAGAAATGATCTATCTAGCAGCAAACAAAAAAGGCAATTTCTACAAAATTATTATTCTGACAAAACTATTATTTTGAGAATTTTTTTTTTTACGTTGTTTCATAACTTTTATTTGTGATTTTTTTTTCATTTACGTTGTCGATAACTATTAATTTGAAAAAAAAATTGGTTACGTTGAATTTCCACATTTTGAATATGAATTTATTTGTAATTGTTTTAAATTGACAAACGCAAATTAACTGCAGAAACCTAATTTCCACCAATAACTAAATAATTAAAAATCAATTCATACTCAAAATGTGGTAAGGCAACGTAAAACAAAAATTCTTTCATAAAATTTATGTAGCAGCGTTAAAAAAAATTGTCTTTCAAGTTATAGTTATCGACAACGTAAATAACAAAATGTCATAAATAAAAGTTATGAATTGACGTAAAAAAAATGTTCTCAAAATAATAGTTATCGGTAACGTAAATAACAAAATGTCATAAATAAAAGTTATGAGCAACGTAAACAAAAAAATTCCAAAATAATAATTATCGGGAACGAAAAAAAACAATTGTTTCTCATAACAGTTATTACGCAACGTAAAAATTAATTGTCGCAAATAATAATTATAATCAACAAATAAAATTTATGTTGCATTGTAATAGTTACATTGCAATTATTTTCTTAAAAAACTTATAATAGTTAAGTCCCTGCTTGCACTTTGATCTTTAAAATTAACCTTAAAATCAAAAATTGTTTGATTTGACCACATCAAATGATTTTCACTATACTTTTGAATATTTTATTTTGATTTTTTTCTTTAAAAACAAAAAATTTTACATTTTCCATCGTTTTATTTCTTATCTTTGAAATTTACCTGCAAGGGGATAGAAAATTTGTTGCATATTTTTCTAAAATTTTTACTCTATTGAAGAATTAATATAAATATTTAATTTTCTAGTTTCAATTCAAGTTTAAATTTATAAGTAAACAACATGATTTATAAGAAAGTTTATATATAAATTTTCCATTTCAATGTATTTATTTGAGCTAATTTCGAATTGCTGTATTTATGGATGCAATGAAGTTGGTTTTTATTAGATTAAAATTAATAATAAAAATACAACAATTTTGCAGCTACAAAGCTCTCAAACACTCGTATTCTCTCAATTATGCCAAACGAAACTGCACAATTTTCATATATTTTTTCGCTGTCATCGTCTGCTTTTATCTCAATTAATTAACGAAACTCGATAACACCTGCTGACCACGACTGCCAACCGGCCAGCTGCATAATCTGCTTAAGCCATCAGTTGTGCGCCTCGGCGCCCAACACTTGACTCGTCATAACAGTCGCTCACATACGCCTCCCTCCCTCCATCCCTCCCCAGCTCCGCTGCGACCACATGTGCATGTATGTGTATGTGTGCGTATGTGTGAGTGTGCCATCATTTTTCATAAATTAACGTTGCGTGCAACTAGTGCTGCATGCCGCTTTTGCCATTTCATTCGTTTTTCTCATCGCCCACTCGCCGAATTTTAAAATCCACATTGCCAGCACAGCCCGCAGCGCGGTCGATGTTGTCGAAGTGGGGGTGAGTGCGGGAAATATTTCACTTGGCGTAGCCATCATTTCAATGGGCTTTTAATTAAGTTTTATTTTTGATATATTTTTTTCGTTTATTTCTTATTCGGCTTTTCCGCTACGTTTATATCAACCAACGAACAGCGAAAATAGTCCATTTAAGTGTGGAGCAACAATTTAATTTTACGACATTGTTTGGACCGAGTTTTTGTTCGGATTCACTGGGCTTTTCTTCGGCCTACATTCCAGCACATGCGAGCGCACCGACCGCCACTCGAGTTTCCTTTTCACATTTTACACAATAACAATAACAAAAAATGGAATTTCATGTATGTCGAGATTTTTGAATTGTTGTCAGCTGCACGATTCAATTAAATTCAATTGCGCACGAGGTCATTTAAACATTTTTTGGCAGAAAAATTCATATTAAAATTTTAATAGATTTCGTTTTAAATTTGTACGAAAGCAAAAACAAATCAATATTATGAACAATGGATATTTGGTTGGATTGCTTTTAGAATTTGGTGATTAATTAATTCATTCATTTGTGTCATTCAAACGTTACAGTGAATTTGCATGGTTTTATTAATAAATCAGGCTAAAAGTATGCAGCAAACAATTTCAACACTGTAAAAAGTTAAAAGGGCCACTCAAGAGTAATAAGTTTCATATATGCATGGCATACTTTTAGACGAAATCTTAATGTATATAGAATGTCACACTTTGGCTCTATCAGTAAGTAAACAAAATAAGCTCAACAGATAAGTAAATATTAACAATCCAAATCCAAAGCAAAGTGCACACGATTTTCTACAACTTCCCATCAACTGTTTCGCCCTCGCATTGAACTGCAGCCCAGTGTCCTTGAAGGCTCTGCACACAAAGCCTCCGAGATTAATGGACACGTGCCGCACACAAATTTCGACCAGCTACCATATCATGCAAATTATTGTCGAATTGCCAACCTTAAAGCAATGCACTCGGTCCAACTAAAAAGGTCTGCGCCGCACCGCTTCCACTTCACCGCGTGCGCCGGGCACTTGCCGCTGATGGGCAGCAGGGCGTGCGCAGCACACAAACTGATAAGCACAACGCTTACGTGCGGCAAAGTGCACTTGAGCTGGCCACTGCTAACGAGAAATCGAACCACTTCGAAGCATGTTTGACGCATATTAACGCGCAACGAAGTGGAATGTTGGCAGCCCACATTGACTGCACTTGGAACAACAATGCCTTCAAAGTCAACAACAATGGCTTCTATTGTGGCCGGACTGTGTCGGGCACACGGCAGACCACTTGTCGGCATCTAACGAACGCTGTCAAAAAATTTAATTGCTTAAAATTTAGGAAACTGACAGTGAAGTCAATAGAAAGAAAACACAAACAAACGTCGTGAAAATGTGCTGTAAATTTGCAATTTTTTTATTTCTTTGCACAGAGTTGCCAATTCGTGCTAAAAATGCAAAATAAAATTTCAATTTCAATTGTTTTTAGTTGTGCGTTCAAAAGTGCCATTGAAATGAATTAATTTCAAAATTATTCAACGACCATTTCTACACTTCACTTAAGTCTTCAAACAGTCACTATTCAGTTTTAGAAAAAGTTTTTAAAAATTTCAAATGAATTTAAAAATCATGCTTTATGCAATGTTATTTCTATTTCGCTGAATATGTTTTCATCAAACCATAGTAAAATTTTACTGCGCACACGAAACGTAAACGTTTTCAGTGTAGTTAAAAATATGGTCGGAAAAATACTTGGCGCAATTTTTCATAGTAAACTTTCAAATTTCCAGCAACTGCTCTCAGAAATGCAATAAACCAATTCCAAGAATTTATAAACCACAAATATTTAGCTGACGAATACTGCGAAAACCTGCTGTGTTTTTGTCTTTTATTTGCTCAGAACAATGTAGCCACCAGACGTTTTTAATGAAAATACATTTACTTTTAAAGAGATTCAATCAAGAATTAAAAACTAAAAAAAATTAATCTATTCGAAGTGCCTTGATTTGTGTGAATTAAGTAAAAAACCTTACGAAGTAAACAAAAAACGTCTGTTGCTTTCAAGGAAATTGAAATAAAGCAATATATAAATTCTTTGAAAGCTGCTACGAAAAAAACAACAAGTGTACTTATGATTACAGTAAATGTTGCAGACAATCCTAAAAAATTGTTTTTCGGCAATTTTTTGTATCCAATGAAACTAATTCGGATATGAAAATTTGCTTTAACCCTTTCCGACATGAAAATAAACCCGTTCTGTATGAATTGTATGGGCTGTAGTCCAATATATTGGACATTGTGACTGAAAGGGTTAAAATAATTTAAATGACTGGAAATTAAATTAATATTTAATGCCAGTTTAAAATTAGAGTAACAGGAGACTTAAACTCATAAAAGTAAAATGTTGTTGGAACACACTGGGTTACTGAAGAAACTAGTTTCCTTCCCAAAGGTAGTGGTTTCGATTCCCACTTAACGTTTTCCACTTTTTCCAATTGTTCCTTCTTTCCAATTGTTCCTTCTTTCCAATTGTTCCTTCTTCTTTATAATTGAATCCCATAACATTGAAATTTCCCAGTCAAAACATTTAGCTTGGGATCAGTGGCGCACACAGGATTTCATTTTGGGGGGAAGAGGGGGTTTGTGTACAGATTTTGAGACGAATTCCATTCGAGCCCATATTTGGCAGCAGCAATTTTTGTTTTTGGGCGGTTTGAACCCCCAACCCTTTCTTCCTCTTGGGTGCGCCACTGCTTGGGACAAGCTTCTATACTTCCCATTCTATTCAGTGGATGAGCAGCACGAATCATATTATTTTCAGTAGTTGTACAAGCAAAACAAAAACACCATCAACAGTGCCAGTATGGACTAATGGAAAAATACGCACTGCTCATCTATGACATCAACCCTTTGCGTTATCTACCGTCAACCAGCAGCAGATGCACCTTGATGTGCTTGCCGGAACAGAACAATATTGAGGGCAACGAACAAGAATACGAACCGGGCCCAAAAGATGCTACGCTTTTGATGTGAGTCGTTGACATTGCAAGCTGCAATGTGTAAAATCAAGAGAAATTACTAGAAGGCGTAGGAAGCTAGTAACTATATTCTCAAATCTGTTGTTGCTTAGCATAACTAATTACAGTCTCAAACTAATATAAAAAACTAAAAGACCGTTCTTTGCTTTAAAAAATGGCATTAATAATAACAAAATGGCGCTCGAAACACCGCCACTGTAAACTAACCAATCAACCATTCGAACAAACGGAACCGCACATTTTCGGGTTCATGATCCGCACTTGTAAACTTTGCAGCTGGTCACTCTAACTATAATGGCCATGAGCATATGACAAGGGCCCACAAAAACAAATCACAAAATCACAAAATAACAAAAACTAATTTTAGTCAGTTGTTGCAGTAGCTGTGCTATTTTTGTTGAAAACAATTCAAGGAAAGAGAAGCAGCGAGAGAGGCAGAACTAAAGGAAGCCTGCACAAGTATGCGCAATGCATTGTTTGTGGTTTTAGTTTGAAAACAACAACAAAAGCAACTGCTGACTTTACTAGTGCTTTAAGCCGAAGCGTTTTTGTTGCTGTCATGGCATGGCAGCTGTTGGCATTTGGCGCTGATGGTCAACAGCACCTTTGCGCCAGCCACAATAAAGCACATTCGAGCTGCGGCCAGGCCACGACAAACCAAAAAAACTGTTAATGAATTTGCCTATTCAACCGAATGTACAATATGAATGTATGACACACACATACATACAGACAAACACAGAGAGAGTTACAGCCCAAATCTCAAACCAGTAATGCCACATCAACACTTTTTAGGGGTAAGCGGGAACGCAGCATTTCAACGCTTGCCGTGCCGATCCATCGAGAGTAACAAATTCAAACGACAGTCACTGTGTTTGTTGTATTCATTTCGTAAGTAACAACAACAAAAAAGCTGAACATGTACTTGAGCGAAAAACAACTTAAAACAAGCATAGCAACAACAAAAACCATGCCACAGCTAACATAAACAACAGCAACAACCACGCGCGCCCATTTAACATTTCAAGGCAGCACGAGCGCTACGACCACGAGCGCTGATGCCAATGAGGCGCTGAAAGGGATGGAGGCGACGAAGGTATGCTCGTAATTTTTGGGCAACCAACGAAGCAGCAGAGTTTTTACGCTGCCAGTGATTAAATGTGCTGGGAATTGTTGCTGTTGTTTTTGTGGTTGTGCTGTGATTTTTAGCTTATCGAATTTGTTGTGATTGCGCTCGTGTTGATTGTAGACTTGAACGTGACACCGTTTCTTGCGCACACAAACAAAAAAAAAAAACAAACAAACCGAAAAATGCGTAAAACGCATTAGGTGGAGTTGCGAGAATTCGAGATATAATCGTTACGGTGTTTGTTGTAATCGCTAAGGTAGCAATAAAAACATCTGCTCCCTTTTAACAGATAATCTCATGCAATTATATTTTCAGTGGCTTAAAGAATTATTGGCATTCCAGATGGGACACGAGATAGAAAGAATGAAGAGAAGTTTCTGATGAAATTAAAAACAGAGTTGATATTCTGTGGATGTGGAATTAAAGAGAAATTAAAATAAATAAAAATAAGTATTTAAGTCTTAATTTTTGGTATTTCTTTTTGGTATTTTCTAGTCTAGTCTAGTCTAGTCTAGTCTAGTCTAGTCTAGTCTAGTCTAGTCTAGTCTAGTCTAGTCTAGTCTAGTCTAGTCTAGTCTAGTCTAGTCTAGTCTAGTCTAGTCTAGTCTAGTCTAGTCTAGTCTAGTCTAGTCTAGTCTAGTCTAGTCTAGTCTAGTCTAGTCTAGTCTAGTCTAGTCTAGTCTAGTCTAGTCTAGTCTAGTCTAGTCTAGTCTAGTCTAGTCTAGTCTAGTCTAGTCTAGTCTAGTCTAGTCTAGTCTAGTCTAGTCTAGTCTAGTCTAGTCTACTCTACTCTACTCTACTCTACTGTACTCTACTCGAAGTCTACTTTTCAGCGCTTTAAGCGTTTAGAAGTATACAACGAGCTTCAAACTTTCAAACACTTAAACACTAAAGACACTTCACTTATAGATCTAAACTTATCTACGTTTAAAACTCAACCTAAGTGGAACTAGCTCAAAAGTTTCGATGTTCAAGGACACTGGATCCAGGGAGTGCAAACAACCATGTTTGACCAGTAAAGCAATGCAACATTCTCATACTTCCTTTTGCAACCTCTCACTCTTCCTCCGAATACTACCTGTTCAGCTTCTGGCAGAACATTGCTTCAAGGACCCCAGCATCCTATGAAGCTTTGCATAAAAAATGAAACTCTATTCTACTAACATTGTACTAAAAAGGTGATACATTCAGTAAAACTGAAACTGAAATTCTATTCTTTAAAACCTACATTAATGTAATGTAAAAACTATACATATAAACTATGTACATACATACATATATCAAATAATAAATTCAGCGTATTATTTAATAAAGGAAAATACATAAATCTCTCGAATACAGCAGACCTTCTCAGCACACACACAACCTGCAGCACAAACAAAATTGTTAGCTCAACAGTTTGAAATTTTTCACTGGACTTTTCTTTAAGCTTTAAGAGAGACAAAAGTAAAAGTAAAAAAAATGCCAAATCTGCGAACCAATGCAAAAGCAAAACAATTTGCTTACAATTCAACATAACAACAAAAGCAACAACATCGAAGCAACAACGCCACAACAGCGCAGCAGGAGAAATATTGCTAAGAAAGAAAAATTGCCTATGTTACAAAAGAATTTTCTCGACTATATTTGGGGTCTTATGTGATGGGAGAAACGTGTGTGCGTGCACCTAAACGACGCTACCGACGGTCATTACTGCGTGTGTTAAGACAACTACAACAACAATAAGTAGTAATGCTATTGTAGCACACATTATGCCAACATTATTTAAATATAACGAAGGAAACATATGCTGTGCAATATATACATACATATATGTACATTTGTATATATGGCAAGTGCACGCATTGAGATATACAAACATGTACTTGTATGCATATTACAAGTATGTTTGTATATCTCATGTAAGCATGTAGTGTTGTTTGGTATCATGTCCTTGCTGCTGTCCTTGCAAACACACTCTGGGTATTTGTGGAATGTGAGTTGAAATTTTTGATAGCGCCGTTGTGCGTGTCTAGTAGAATATTTGCATTGACTATAAACAAAGTGTGTACATGAAAAATTTTGGTCTTATTGCAAGCGTAGCTATGACAACGTGAACTATTTGAGAAACTAAAACCAACATTGAACGGAATTGAATTGAATTGATTTTCAATTGAATCGAAGTGAACCTACTTGAAGAATTTATTCATTAAAGCTTTAAGCAGTTCAAAATTTGAACATACATTTTTATTGCAGGAGCCTGTAATTATTTATGAAAATTATGGCCATTAAGGTTGAGGTAATTTTCAACAGCTTTTGAGCAAATGTTGGCTTTATTTTGCCATGAATTTACAAATTTTGTTCTTTAAACTTTCAAAAGTGAAAGAAATGTTCGCATAAACACAAACTTTTGATTATTGCCACAAAAATTAGTGCAACACTCTCAAAGCCAACTATCATGGAGACATTTTAAGTATAAGAAAATATTTCCAAAAAAAGTTTACTTATTATTATTTCCAACTTGTAGAGAGTTTTAGGAAATAAAAACCCTCAAGCTTATTCGACCTCCGCAGACATAATCTATGGTTCCAAAACTAGTTTTTGATAACAAAATATCTGCAAAAACATCAGTAAGAAGACCTCTTAGCCATACCTAACCCAACTCTATACGCGTTATGCGTATGGACCCAAGTGCAACCAAAGTTTTCCGTGTACATGCTTTCTGTTTGTGTATGTGTCGATGTGCTTTGTTGTAAATTCAGCCCAGTGGCGGTTTTACATTAAATTGATTAAATTTGTAAGTTTGAAAAGGAAGCTGGCTTAATTATTGCAGATCGAATGCGACGGTCCCAACTCTCACACACACACACTCACACACACACATACGAAGGGCAACTCAGCCATTAAGTATGCGGCCAGTGCCACAAGACTGCGGCACACTGGCAGTGTTCCATGATGATGTACGACTACATTGAGATGATAAATTTCAATTGATCTTGTTAAATCAAACAGAAACAAGACCAAATTGGTTAAATGCGTTAGTCGAGCGAAGCGCCGAAGCGGCGGATAGTGAATATAAAGTAACATTTCGAGCAAATAGGATAAACATATACAAGCATACAGACAGACAGACCGACAGACAAAGAGACATACTGGTATTTGTGTGTGTGCGGCACTGTTTGCCAAGTTGATTGATTGACGGTGGCAGCACTGGTGGGAGTGGTGACAGCGCTTTGGGGTTTTGGTTGATTGGTTGAATGGCTGATTGCTTGCCAGCTTGCTTACTTAGGGTGACTGCTTTAAAATGCCTACAACAACAGTAAAAACAACAACAACAACAATCATTGAAGCGAAAAAACGTTTTAGACTTTGAGTTGTTATTCCATTTAAATTCCGCAGAGAATCTCAACAAATCGGACGCACAAAGCCTGCTCGTTAAAGCTAAACTAATGAAGCTGCAATGTCGGCTGACAGGTTCAACACAGACAGTAAAAGGACACCAAGGTTGTGTGCGGAGTCAGCAATAGAAAATACAAAAGTACCATAAAAAATATGGAATTTTTTTGGGTTCATTCGAAGAATGCATAAATTGTGAGGGCTAGTTAAGGGTTAATTGTAAGAGTGGAAATTTACAAAAGTTAAATTTTGTAGACCATCAAAAATATGGAATTTTTTTTGGGTTCATTCGAAGAATGCATAAATTGTGAGGGTTAGTTAAGGGTTAATTGTAAGAGTGGAAATTTACAAAAAGTTCAATTTTTTGAGACTAGGCTTTTATTTCAGCTATACCTACATACCAGTACATACGACGCTGGTTTGAAAAGCTTCCAATCTAAAATGGATGCGAGAAATTATTTCTTCAAATTTATATTTAGTTGTCTCTCAGCTTTAACAGGGAAATATATAAAAAAGTATATATATAATACATAACAATAATTATTTGCCCCGACTCATCCTATTCAAGTCCAAATTACTGAGCTACAAATTACTAAAAAAAATTTTGAAATAGATTTAAAAGTACATATTCCAACGACTAATTGACTAACTGACTTAATCTGAACAGCCAACATATACTTGTAGTTAGGAGTCAAAACCTTTGGAACTTAAAATTCATACGATTCCCATCTCTTTGGCTATTTTTGAACATTTTCTAAGTTGTTGCATCTAAAACTAAACACAAGCTGCACATGGGTTAAACGTTCGCTCGAATTCCAATTTAATATATTTTATTTTATTTTGTTTTATTTTATTTTATTGTATTTTATTTTATTTTATTTTATTTTATTTTATTTTATTTTATTTCATTTTATTTTATTTTATTTTATTTTATTTTATTTTATTTTATTTTATTTTATTTTATGTAATGTTATTTTATTTTATGTTATTTTATTTTATTTTATTTTATTTTATTTTATTTTATTTTATTTTATTTTATTTTATTTTATTTTATTTTATTTTATTTTATTTTATTTTATTTTATTTTATTTTATTTTATTTTATTTTATTTTATTTTATTTTAATGTATTTTATTTTACATTATTTTATTTTATTTTATTATTTAATATATTTAAAAGTACATATTCCAACAAATAATTGTGGCAACTGACTCAATCTGATCAGCTAACATATACTCGTAGTTAGGAGTCAAAACCTTTGGAACTTAAAATTCATACGATTCCCATCTCTTTGGCTATTTTTGAAAATTTTTTTAAGTTGTTGCATCTTAAACTACACACAAGCTGCACATGGGTTAAACGTTTGCTCAAATTCCAATTTTGAAAAAATTTAAATGCTGTCACCGGGTAGCAACAGCATAAAAATGGGGCTAATAACAAACTCATAAATAATTCGAGACAATGCGTTGCGCTGTTAGCAACGGCAGCAACAACACAACACGCAACGGATTGTTGCTAATAGCAGAGCAAACACACTGGCGATTAAAGCGATACGCGCGCGCGTATATTACACACATACATACGCACACATGCATACCAGGCGCACACCGAGTCACTCGTACTTGGGCCAAGAAAAGCAAACAGAGGCGCGCGACAGTCAACAAAACCGACAACGTTAACTGGAATGCAAACACAATGGCGCGCCTCAAATTTAGCAAAAACAAAAAAAGCGACACAAATTTACAGCATTGCCACTCGAAGAGCAAACAGCAAATAAATAACACACACACTGCTGCATACTTATAGGCGCACGAACGCATATCGCTCCCCCAGCGTACAGACAAATATTAAAGCGTGTCAAATTTAACCCGTGAACTTTGCCAAGACTATTCCCAATACACACTTTGGCGTGACAACAGCAACAACAACAAAAACAATAACAAGAACAATAATAATAACAATGATAGCAACAACAACAACAGCAGTATCTAGTAAGCACAATAACAACATACGCGCACTCGCTAATAGGACGACCGAAATTCTGCTGTGTTTTACTTCAAAAGCAACAACAACAACAATAACAACAACACAATCGAAAATTTCTATTTTGTCTGACATCGCTTAGGGGAAATACAAGTTGCCCCCGACTGAAAGCCTCCTAAGCGATGGCAGTTGGGCTTTTATGAAGGCGTTTCGCTCGCCGATTGGGCAGGGCTTGCAGGTCTTTAGTGTTAATTTGTCAGCGGAACTGCTGACACACGCCACACAGCACACACTCGAATAGCAAAAAAAATAACATTAACAACAACAGCAGCGTGACAACAACAAAGCCATTTTGAGAACTGACAACTGTGCGGCTCCAAAGTCGCAACATATGCCGCAGACATTGCAATACGCCAATGTTTTGATAAACGAAATGGCTTACTTGACTTGAAACGGCCTAACATACTTGACAGCTACTTAGGAATGGCAGATTTTAATGATTGTGCTTGATGCAAAGCCTAAAAGTATGCCTTAAATTTAGCAACATTTTTTAAGGCCACTTTGAACACAAAAAAAAATTCAACTTCTTTTGTTCTTAACATAAGCCGATCAGAGTAAGAAGAGCATATGACTCTCTACCAATGCTAATACATTTTAAAAGCTTCTTAATTCTGACATTTTTAGCAGCATTTCTAGTTAAATATTGTAAGTTATAGTTTAAATTGTGCAATTTTCGTTGCTTTTTCTTGGCATAAAATTATTCCTGAATAAAGTAAATAACTCATTGACTCTGAATCTGTGAACTTTTATTGAATCTTTTTAAGATTTAATGCACCTAAAAGTATGCAAAATTAATATTTCATTATCCACTGAAGAACAAATGAGAATTATTGTACTTAGATGAGAATTGCTGGCAGATGAGAAAATAAAATCAATCAACTGTGGTTTGCATGCTTGATTACACTTGATTGAAATTTTGCATTTTGAATTGCTTGATTGTTGAAATTTATTGTATAGCATTTGGTGTGGTTTAGTTGGGATCCAGAAAACAGTCAACTAATAATTGCATTCGTAATAAAAAAGTATAAGTAGAAAGTGTGTTTGGACACAAAATTAAATTCAACTCAAATTAGAAGCAAATATAAAACAACTTTGTATTTGTACGCCGTGACACATGATTAACAAATAGTAGCAATTAAATGAATTCTATTCGTTACACCAACATGAAAAGTTCATGGAGTTCTTGTGGGCACAGCTGGACATTATAGATCTGAAAGACATGTGGATTCAGCATTCAATTCAGCAATGAAGCGAGAATAATCAAATTTTGACACGTGATCAAGGAGATTTTGGGTTCTACATACTTACTTTTAAAGAAAATTCTATATAAATTTTCAAGGATATAAAGGATTAAAATTTTTAAAAGACCTTTTTCATATCCGTTTTTTACAAATAGATGAAAAACCAATTTTATTTAAATTTTTGAGCCTTTCCTCTTTCATTTGATATGCATATCGCCATATTCTAACCTAACCTAAGTATTTTTTATATTTTTTTTATTTTGTATCCCCTTCAAAATTTTGAAGTCCTTTTAAAAGAACAAAAGATGTAGAAATGAAAAACTGAGTACGCAGTATTACTATGTTTGGTCTCTAGTTTCACGCCCATATATGTAGATTTTTTCTGTGTGAAAAATTTTTTTTATTTTTGTCGCACGGTGTAACCAGTTCTATGCATTCATGGTTCTAAATAACAACTCTCACTACAGAGACCAGCTGAGAGTCTTGGTTGGCGTTTTAATGGGTCACTTTTCGATAGATACCCATTGAACAAAGCTAAGACTGTCTTCTAAAGATTTCTGCAGGAGTTACATGAACAAGAACGAAGAAGAACGAAGATAGTGTACTTTAACTTCTACAAGGTGCAACCCAAAGTAAACAGGACTTTTATAAAATAAAGAAAACGGATGATTATTTTTGTATAATTCTTTTTATTTATTCAAAATACTCTCCTTCTGCTTCGATACAACGTTTTGCACGGTCCAAAAGCATTTGGAATGAGTGTTTTAGGTCATCGGCCGGCATCGCCTTCAGAATGTTGGTACAAGCCTTTTGGATGTCCTCAACGTCCTTATAACGGTTTCCTTTCATCGGCAAATGCAACTGACCGAATAAGTAGAAGTCACAGGGAGCCATATCAGGCGAATACGGTGAATGATTGATGGTAAAAATGCGATTTTTGGTCAAAAAATCGGTCGTAACTAGGGCTCTGTGAGCCGGTGCATTATCATGCAATAAACGCCAACTTCCTTCCTCGCGATATTCTGGCCGAATACGACGAATGCGATGCACCAAACGCTTCAAAACTTCAACATAAAACAAAGCGTTAATTGTTTTTCTCGGTGGAACAAACTCTCGATGAATTATTCCCTTTGAATCGTAGAAACAAATGAGATGAGTTTTGATTTTTGACTTCTCACGGCGGGTTTTTTTCGGATTTGGCTCATCTGGGTGCTTCCATTCGGCACTTTGATGCTTTGTTTCGGGATCATATTGAAAGCACCACGTTTCGTCACCGGTTACGATGTTGAACAAGAAATTTGGATCACGTCTGGCTTCCCGAACGATGTCTTTTGCGTGCTCAATTCTCTGCGCTTTTTGGTCGTCGGTTAAAGTGTGCGGAATGAAGCGAGAACACACTTTACGGAGACCCAAATGTTCGGTTAAAATGCGATCAATTGATGTTTTGGAGATGTTCAATTCCATTTCCATCAATTCCAATGATGATTTTGGCTGCATTTTGATAAAATCACGCACAGTTTTGATGGCATCGTCAGTAATCACAAATTTCGACTGGCCGACGTGTTCGTCGTCATTCAAGTCTTCACGACCATTCTTGAATCGATTCAACCACTCATTAACACGGCCACGGGATAAACAATCATCACCATAAACTTGCTTTAACAATTTAAACGTTTCGGTAAAAGTTTTACCAAGTTTAAAACAGAACTTAATATTAGCTCTTTGTTCGATCGACATTCTCGTACCAAAGTTAAAAACTTACTGTCACATTGAGCGGGATATTTCGGCGTCTACTAGACCAAATGTCATGAAATTTAGACAGTATGTGAATGAAAGATGTACCTTTCCAACGCATGTCCTCACACATAGATGGCGCCACCAGAAACGTCCCTATTGCAAAAGTCCTGTTTACTTTGGGACGCACCTTGTATGTACCTCATCACTTGTGAAATTTTGAGTAGCTGAACTGAAACATGGCTGTACCAAGTTGGGAGATAATGAACGTTCGAGAAGTCTAAAAACTGAAACCACTGACAATAACATCGTTCAAACACACCAAATAATGCTGGGCCACCGACGAATCAAAGTGAGAGAGCAAAGGCTCTGAATAGCAAATATGTCCAAACAACGTGTTTATGTAATATATAATATTGGATTAAGATTTAGACATGAGACCAAAAACATCTTCGAGTGAACATTTTCAACGCTCTGCAAGCGGAATTTAGGCACAACAAATCATAGCTGAGAGAAGTGTGGTGACTATTCAGAAAATAAAATAAATTTGAAGAAAAATTTCTTGTATCTTTATTAGGTAGGAAACTTTTCATACTACCTTTTTCATGAACATTGAAACTTTGTCGGAATGGCAAAGTGATCAAAGTACCAACTTTTGTGTTGAGCTGCTCTTTCGAGCTACCATTTCTATCTAGCAAGAAACTTTCTGTCTATACGACTTTCGAGTACTACACTGATTTAAATCTTTACTCGTAATATCACAGCTTCGTTGTATATAAAACTGCATATTTATTTAAAACTTGTTTCCTATTTTACATTCAACACAAAGCTACATTCTTCCTCTACAATTTGTGCAGCTGCTGCTTTACTTTGCGCACCAAAATATGCAATAACTATTTTATGTTATATTATTTTAATACCGAACAGTTTTCGCAGTGGTTTCTATCAAATATTCATAACCAACTTTTAACAAAACATTTTGGCCTCCCAGTTCAAATCAACGCAACTCGCTTTCCACTTTTCATGCCACCCAAAGGCGCCTTTCTCCCACTGTTGCAACTGTCGACAGTGCTTCATAACTAACTGAAGTTGCACTGAGCATGCCACGCCCACAGCTGCCGCAAAAATTTTTCACCAATTTCTAAATATGTGATTTCTGTGGCCTGCACAATTTCTGCAGGCAGCTGGTGCGCCACTTTCACGCCAATAAACCGCATTCACACACATACTCACTCACTCGCACACATACACACACACACACACATGCGCCACGCTCCAGTTTCAACTCGTTTGGCAGCAGTGGAATGCGCCGTGCCCGAAGGCAACCAAAGACAAAACGAAGAGAGATAACAGCGGCGAGGCGAAAAAGGGCCCGCGGCCTGGCTTGATTTTATATAAATTCAATTATTACACAACTGCAATGTAAATATTAATTTTGCGCAACTTGCCCGAAAACTGAAATGCAATTGAAATTCAAATGGATTCATCAACACCATCAACCAGCGCGGCCAATGCCAACACCAACGCCAACGTCAGCAGCGGCCGTCCGACAACACGACGCAATCGCTGGCGGTATCACAAGTAAAATTGAAATTGAAATTGCGATTGCAATTGCCCGATGCGAATCGGATATTTTTCTTTCAACTGTTGTTAGTGTTGGTAGTTTTTTTTCATTCTCTTTTGCGTTTCGTTGCAATTTGATTTGCGTTCGTTTGTTGGTTTTTTGCTTTTTTGCATTCTTTCCTACGTTTTTGTGCAAAAGTTCGAAATAAAGAAATTGAATAAAGCGCAAAATTGTTCACTTTGGCAATAAATGCACCACACATGGCTAAAATATTTTCACAGCTGCATTGCGTGTGTGTGTGTGTGTGTGTGTTGTTTTTTATATGCGCATATATGTGTGAGTATGTGTGCAAATAGTGTAACGCAATGCGCACTTACACAAATATTGGCTTGCAGCCAACTGCAACAACAACAACAACAATCACTATCACAAAAGTGCAAGAAAAAATAAAAATCTCATATTCAAAGAGAAATAATTATGAGTTGTCAAAGTGCTGGCCACAAATTTGTACAATGCAAAGCGCAAATGTAAACAATGCCGACAACGCACCAACAACGAATGCTGTTGTGTGCAGCTGACAGACATTTCAAAATCGACTGCAACAACAAAGTTCAAAAAGAAAACTACTAAAGCGTTGATGCTTATCGACCGCGTCTTTAGGTTGGCTATTAAAAATTTTATTTCTGTACTTAACAGCGACGCACAAAGTCTCTGAGTAAGCATTAAGCAAATTAAGCAACTAAGCGCAGAGCGAGGAAAAACCTTGCAGAAAAAGAAAATTAAAAGAGATAAAAAAATATAAAAAATATATAACAAAAAAATAAAAATGTAAAAATTAAACAAAAACCCATAAAGGAAGCAACTACAATGCGCGCCAGCTGCAAAAGTTGTCGGTAGTTATGGTCAGCTGAAAGGCGCGCGCGCGCACCGACGCTGCACGTAATGGCGAACATCAAATTAAGGCTGTCATATTTAACAATGACAAATGGCTGCCTGTGGCTGACAAAGGAAAAATATCAAAAAAAAATATTACTCACAAAAAACCACAAAAAAGTGAGAGCAAACAAGAGAAAGTGCCACCGCGCTTTGACTTTGCTTCTCGCTCGCTCCATCTCTTTCACTCTGTATGGCAGTGTGTATGTTTGCATTTTCATTAAACGCTCGTAAGACCTTCGTATGTCCAAAAAAAAGTAAATCGAAAAAATTGCAAAGCACACAAAAAATAGGCCAGAGCCGAACAAAGAACAGTGCAGCGAGCATAAGTGAACAGCAAAAGCACTCAAGGACTTCTTGGATTTTAACCCCTTGAATTGTTTTATTTTTTTAGCTGTACCAGTATACTTTTTTGCATGTGTCTATGGTCCACCTGACACGTGTGCCACAACGCACGTGCGTCTTTACATCATCCGACACCGAGTTTTTTTACTACCCCAGACTACTAATTCCAATAATGCTGAGCTGTGTTTTTATGCGCAACGAACGCCCATAAAAAATACACAAGTGCCTACAGATCAGCAGACACGTAGCCATCGAGACTGATGTATGTACATGCAAACCTCATACATTAGGCTGTACATACATACATACATATGTCGGGATGTTTGCGTGTGCGTGGGATTTTCGGTTGGCTGCAGCAGGTGTGTTCTTAATTGAATTCAATCCGCAAATGGGCTGAATGCCCAAAAGTATGCAGGCAAAACAAAAACACAATCAACTAAAGCCGTAAGTAGCAAAATACTTAAAACAAAAACAAAGCACAACAAAACGTTGGGTACTTTAATACTTAACGGATTTCAGGCAATTGCTCGATAATAGAGCAAAAAAAAAGGTGCTTAACAGACTTTAAGTCAAAGATGTTTTTTAATCAGGGACAATGTAAGATTAGTATAAAGGTGGCAATAAATATTGAAATTTTAGAAATACCTACTAAGCATTAAAGTATTAATAAATAAATATTGAAATTTTAAAAGTACCTACTAAGCTTTAATGGAATTTTACATTTTACTTTATATACAAAAATATACAAATTTTTGCCGCTTTGTTGCACAGTGTTGCACAATATTTACAATTACTATTAAGAATTTCGATTATCTTTCACACTTGACACCTTCAATTTTGTTTTGCAATAAACAAATTCTAAATCAATTGCCATAATTTGTAGCATAACTTGGGGCGTTTGTTGTTGAGTTTCCATTCGCAACGCTATCAATGGTAAATAATTTTAATGCAGATTTTCATTAATCTACGCATACAAATTAAATTTGATTTGCTTTATTTGATTGGGTTCATTGATTGACTGGGCGAAAGACAGAGCGGAAAAGAGCGGAAAAGAGGGGGAAAGAGAGGCGTTGGCTGTTGATGATGCGGTGGGAAGCAGCACATATGCCACAAGCCAAGACTGCTGCACAGCTAAAACTCAAGTCTGTATAAGTGTGTTTGTTGTAAATGTATGTATGTGTATGGCTTGCTTGCGTATGAGGTTGTGTGTGTGTTGTCTGTGTGTTGTATGCGTTGTGTATATGTATATACAGTTGACTTATGTACAGCAAACAACTGCATGGCAAACCTTACATACGCGCACTCATGTGTCATTAATTGCAGCCACTGACGTAGCCATGGGTGGATAATTGACATAAATATTATGAACGAACTATTTTTTAAAAATTCATTTATAAACATAATTAATGATAAATAAATATAATTAACAATTTCATCAGTAAGAATAAATGGATATTAAAAACAATCAATTGAAATAAATTCTTATCAAACAGCACCCAAACTCTGATAAGGATTATCTGATAAGGATTGTTATGTCTCAATCACATCTAACACCGAATGGACATTGGTTGCTCTCACCTCAAGTGGTGATGTCCAAATCTATATGGAAGGATCCAAGTTGCTTGGAAATGTGGCCTGTGGTATCTATTCCAAAAGAATTAAATCTCAGTTTTAAACTCCAACCAACACATCACTGTCACTGCAACTGCGCAGTTTATAATTATCTTGGGTTAAACAGCATATCGGCACAAGATACTGGCACAAGATATTCTAATACTATCGGCTGGCTTTCGAGGTATTAGGGACATTACAGAAAACTATAGCGCAGACAACTTAACAGCTAAAGCAATAAATGACAACGTTTGGTATGCCTCTTCTAACCTGTAAGCTTCGTACTTATATCGGGTGTTTTTTTTTAGAGGTATAGAACTTCGAATTGAAATAAAACACAAGAAAATCGTTTTAATGTCCATCAATTTGGCTTTATTGGAAGAATAATTTTATGCCATTAATGTTTAAATATGATTTCGGGCATGTGGCCGCCGCGGCTGGCTCGAATAAAGCCAATTCTACAGGTCCAATTTTCAACCACTTTTTCGAGCATTTGGGGCCGTATGTCGCCATATAACGCCACGAATGTTGGCTTCCAAGTCCCCTAACGTTTCTGGTTTGTTGGCGTAGACGAGCGACTTCACATATCCCCAAAGAAAATAATCCAATGGTGTCAAATCACACGATCTTGGTGGCCAATTGACAGGTCCATTCCGCGAAATTATGCGCTCATCGAATGTTTCCTTCAATAAATCGATTGTGACGTGCGCTGTGTGGCATGTAGCGCCGTCTTGTTGGAACCACAACTCATCCACATTCATGCCATCCAATTCGGGAACAAAATAGTCGGTTATCATGGCTCTATACCGGTCTCCATTAACGGTAACTGACTCCTCTTCTGACTGGGTCCTCTTCAACATTTTGCTCTACAGCGGCAATTGTTTCTTCGGTGCGCACTGTTCGACGTCTCTGCGGATGGGTATTATCACATAGAGTAAACGTAGTGCGAAAACGACCCATGGTTAACCGAATTAATTGCTCTGATGGACGATTATGTCGACCATAAAATGGACGGAGCTTGCGGTAAACTTCGCGAACTGAACCATTATTTTCGAAATAAATTTGCACGATTTGCAAGCGTTGTTCTTTTGTCAACCTGTTCATGATGAAATGGCAAACCAAACTGAACATAAATGACATTAGAGTTGCCAGATTTGACCACAAAATGGCAGTTTTATCTCTATTCGAAAAACAAACCTCTAAAAAAAAACCCTATACCAGCTTCATCTAAGAAACTAACCGAAGATGAGCTAAAACCAAGACAGGATTTGCTGTCGTTTTACCATCAACTTCTAGGGAACTTTTCTCACTAAAAAAGGACCACATGAGAAATATGATTGATGTTTTGATGGTTCTAATGATTTCTGCCAAACCTGTATGGGCGAGGAAGAGGAAGAAAACGTACTCTACCTTTGCATTTGTCCCACATTAGCTAGAAGAAGAAAGAGGTCCTGGACCACTTCTTGTTCGACCATCTAGGGAGACAAACCTATAGTACTAATTACACCGTGCGACAGCATTTTTCACACCGGGAAAAATCCATATGTGCGCGAAACTAAAGACTAAATATAGTAATACTGCATACTAAGTTTTTCATTTCTACATTCTTTGTCCTTTTAAAAGCACTTCAAAATTTTGAAGCAAAAAGCACTTCAAAAACTTTTAAAAGCACTTCAAAATTTTGATTTTTTTTTCGTTAGAATAAAATATATAATAAAGTAAGAAAAATAAAATAAGATAATATAATATGTATATCAAATGAAAGGGGAAATGCTCAAAAATATAAATAAAATTAATTTTTTATCTATTTGTAAAAAAAGGATATGAAAAAGGTTCTTTGAAAGTTTTAATCATTTATATCCTTGAAAATTTATATAGAATCTTCTTGAAAAGTAAGTAAGTAAAAGTAAGTAAGAAAGTTATTTAAAAAATGCGGAAGCTGCAAGTCTAATGAAGTACAAAAGTTTTAATTTATTTGGGTATTTAAATAATAAAAAGTATTTTAAATAATAAAAAGATACAAAATCAATGAAGCGACAATAATCAAATATTGACACGTGATCAAGGAGATTTTGGGTTTTAACATAATTACTTTTCAAGCAAATTCGATGTAAATTTTCAAAGGACCTTTTTCATATCCTTTTTTACAAATAGATAAAAAGTTAATTTTATTTAAATTCTTGAGCCTTTCCTCTTACATTTGATATAGATATCGCCATATTTTAACGAGGTGAAGTATTTTTTATGTTTTTTTTTATTTTTTATCCCCTTCAAAATTTTGAAGTGCTTTTAAAAGGACAAAGAATGTAGAAATAAAAAATTGAGTACGCAGTATTACTATGTTTGGTCTCTAGTTTCACGCCCATATGGACTTTTTCTGGTGTGATAAATTTTTTAAATTTTTGTCGCACGGTGTTATAGTCTAATAGACTTCCTAGCGAGCTCAAACTGGTTCAATGAGTGAACGAACTTAACTTCGATTGATTGTGGTATCAAATGAACCTTTGTGGCACAAAAAAAATTCAACATTTGTATTGTAATAAACTAAAAAATTAAAACTATTTCATATTTTTCAAATTTATCGCCACTGTTGGCATCCAAATAAACAACCAACGCAATTACGACTCGAACTCTCACACATACACAGGCACACTTTTTGCTAAATACATTCATTTACGTGCCCGAACACATCCAACGATCGACAAATCGAGTGCATGCGCCCAACGCTGGTTGTGTAATTATTGAATTACACAGCTGCAATTGGGTTTCAATTTAAATGTATCCACACCCACAACTTTTCCCACATATATGTTATTGTTATTGTTGTTGCGATCCTTGTTACTTCCATCCACCTAGGCAGAGGCCAGCACAGCCAGCAATAAATTGTTGTAATTTGGCCCGCTCAGCCATATAATTATGTAGGCAGCAGGAAGCCTCATTAGTGCGAGCGGGTGCAGGGAGCGGTGGCTGGTAAATGCGCAGGAGTGGTGTCCAATTGCAATTACGCAACGCACACACACACATGTACGCACACACTTATCATTCAATGAGCAAGGTGAGGCGTGCCCCATGATTTCTGACCCGAAGTTCAGCCAAGTGGGCTTTTTGAAATTCCCTCGACATACTCAAAATTGAATTTCACCGCCCTCCCCCCACCCCCTGCCGCTTTGACACAAATAAGCAAAGGCATGCAAACAATTGTACAATCATGCATGCATGTATACAAAAGCACACCTATTAACTGAAAACGCACACATACGCAGGCCAGAAGTTGCTCGCATTGCAACACTTGTGGGACTTTTTACATGTGGCATTGTTCAGCTGCCAGTGTGCGCTGTGCGCTACATGTGGCCCTCATCTTACCCAACTACATGCCTGTCTACTCACATGTATTGTACATACATATACGACGCAGTCACATGCAAGTACCAACAATAACATTAAATTTAATTTCAAAATTTAGCTTAATGTGTAATTATGCACGCACACAGGCACACAGGCACCCGCACAGTTTCACCAAAATACACACACATACACGCACACGCACCCATACAGGTTGCTGCTGCTGCCAAATTGCTTGCCTTATTGCGGTCTCGACACTTTGCGTGCGCCAATGTGTCAGTGGCCGCAGCTGTCACTCGCAGCCGCTGCCACTGTCAATGCCAAATGCCAGCGTCGTGCATGGGCGCAGCTATGGTGACACATATGTACACGATACACTAAATTTTACACAGTGAAAATCGAAGGACATTAAACATGAAATTCAACTTTAACTGCAACAATAATCGCAAGCACAGGTCAAACGACACTTTAGGCGTTTTTTTTTAGCACACCCGATTGTCGTCAAGGCTACACGCCCATAATGTCGACCACTTGAAACTGAAACCGGCTGTCATTACTTATTGATGTGCTTGGCTATTTTAAATGTTTTCAGGTCAGTCTCTATTTATAGAAGTGTCAGTATCAGTGTATGTGTGTTTGAGTCTGTTTTGTTCTTGCTTATCGATTATATGAACGGCACTCGTCTCGTTTTTGCTCATTTGTGGAAATAGCTCGACTTAATGTGTGCCTACTCGTACGTAAAATTTTAATCATTTCCTATGAAGTCAGTTAGAAAATTCATGCCTATCTTCAATGGAAGAAATATAACTGGTATTAATTTTTTTTATTTGATTTTTTTTATTTTATTTTAGTGTTTAGTGGGTTTTACAACAAGGAAAGGAGTCATGGGTGTTCGAATAGCTATTCAAAACAAAAGTGCGTCGTTTAGCCTTTTTTCTCTCAGCAGTAAATGAATGAGTGCGAAACTTTTACCTTGCAGATGGAAAAGCATTTTCAGTCAGAGTTATTTTGTTCAAGAAGTTTTTTCTACTAGAAGAGACAATCTTGGATACTGCTTGAACTAGTCCCCATGGGTTTTCGACTAAGTGGGGGGGGTGTAATTTTTTATTGAATGAGCTGCACGAGCTGTTTAAACACATTGACAGCAAATCAACATTTAACGGCTACACTGACTTGGTCATGTCTGCCGTATGGACCATGAATCTCCGTTGAAGTGTTCAACGTGGTAGTTGAAGGTCGATGACATAGAGGGAGATCGCATCTCCGATGGAAGCATCAAGTTGAGGATGCTCTATTAACACTTGATATGACCAACTGGAGACTGGATATGACCTCGAGCCTAGAGAGAACATTTGTGGCAGGACGCAACGTTAAGTTAGTACAAATGTTTAATGTTTGGCTCGAGGCATGAAATATCCGCCTCACTTTAACATAAATACATCGTACAAAATCTCAGACTTAACGCTATGGCAAAAGAAAAATTGAGACTAAGACTTAAGATAGAAATTAATACTTAATTGTAGTCTTAAGTATTAATTTCACAATTAAGTATTAATTTCTATCTTGGACCAGATTTATGCCTCAAAATAAATTTACGGGTTTTCCATGCACGCCCTCTGAACCTAATCAAACCTAACACTAAACTAAAGTTACAATTATATTCAAAATGGGGAGGTTAATGAGGTTTCACCAATACATTTTGATTTTTGCTTTGTAGAAACCCAAAAGTTGACCACCTCACAACTCCGATCATATGGGAGACGCCCTCTCGTGGTGAACTTTTAAACCTTATTTAATTTTGTATTTTTTGTACTCAAGAATATTGGCGATCGCTGAATACATCATTTAAATTGGTTCAGTAGTTGTCGAGATACAATGTTTTCTCGCTTAGTTAACTACTACATTTTCAAGAAAATGGCAATCATAGAAAATGGCCAATTTTGTATGGCAGCCCCCTTAAGACTTGGAGATAGCTGGTAGGTATGTTTGGAAGAAACATTCCAAAAGGAAAATAAATGGGTGTCGTTATACATTTGATACGTCTAGGGGCAACCTGGGAGCAGTGGGAGCCTTCTTTGTAAAAACAACCATTTTGTATGGGAGCCCCATTAACGGTTAGAGATGGGGTATATATATGTTTGAAGAAAATGTTCAGTAGAGAAAACTAATGGGGGTCAGTCATAGGTTTTAACCCTCTAAGAGCAACTTTTGACCAGCTGTGGAGCAATTTGTCGAATTTCCCAGCTTTTTTGTGATCTTTGACCTCGATGCGACCACTCTAGCGCCAACATTTTTTCCCTCATGCACTTTTTTACCAAACCGCATAAAATGAGAGGTTGCGGAGCATCGAGAACCTATTATTATGAATCTCCATACAACAACAAATCATGTCTAATGTACATTGAAATCCCATCATAAATAACAAATTTAAGAAATAAATTTAGGTTATTCTCGAGCTATGGCTACGAGTCCTTCTCTGGCTGAAGGTCTCTGGGCCCAGGGTTGCTTGGACCCCGTGAAAAGTAAACACGGAGTTTAATTTTGAAAACCCAAATACTCTTGCTGGAAATTTTCCCATTCTATTGAAAGTTGGGACTAGAATATTGTGTTATTTAATTAAAAATTATGAAATCATCTTCCTATCCGAGGACATATAATTCGAATAAATATTTTGCGTGGGTTATAAGATTTGAAGAAATGTTTTGAGGAGCATTAAAAACATGGTGGGACCTTTTTTCCAGTAGTCCCGAAAGGGTTAAACACATAAAATTGCTCTTATATTGAGCTCTAAACAGTGGCACATACAAGGAACGCTCTAAGTAAATATCTGTTTGTTTCAAAACTTTTAGATGGCAAATATAGTTTAAAATAATATTGGCATCAAAAGTTGTGTACAAAACTCCCAAAATGAAATTTTTTGTGCGCTACTTGGTCTCTAGTGTACTGAGGCCATAAGAACGCATTGTGAATACCACTAATTTGAAATTAAAAGACACCATCGCGCATTCAGTTTGCTTTTGGCCTAGCAAATTCACAAAACAAGTTTTATTACACCTGTTTTTTTTTGTTGTTGCAGTTCTTTCACGCACTTAAGCCACTGACAGCGTCGAGCACTTAAAATTCGTGACATGAATAGCAAATTTAATTTCGCAGTAATTGGCAACGTGTTGTTGATTTCAAATGTACAAATTAAACAACAGATTAAAGCGCACAAGCATCAGTCGAACCACACGCAATACGGCCATCATTAACGAGAATAAATGCCGTTTTATGGAGTCCAATCAGACTGATGGCAGCACACCAACACAGACACGCGCCGCGCCGGAAACGTCGCCGACGAGCAGTGAATGCGTAAATGCAGTTCGTTACCGGCAATGGGCGACAACACAACAGCAACGACAACAGCTGCTCAGATTTACGACGAATATGGACGGCGGGGTGCTTGCCAAAGTGGCCGAGGCGAAAAATTACAACGTTTCATTAAAATCGAATAAAAACGAGGGCGAAAAATCACAAAGCGAAATTTGATTAGAACACAATATGCGAAGACGACAACAAAAAAAAAACACAAAAGCCTTAATGTGGAATAAAGCAAACGGCACACATGGTGGCAACACTGTTGCAAGCACACACACACACGCACACATACACAGGAAGCAGATCTTAATGCGACGCATTTTTGCTATTTAGCTATTCATATTGTAATCAGTGTTTTGTTGTTGTTGTTGTTGTTGTTATTGTTGTTCTGGGTGCTATCATCGTGGCGCATCAACATCAGCCTGGTTTTCATTATGACTGCTGCTAGTGTTGCCATTTTGGTTGTTTTTATTGTTGTTATTTGTGTTGCGGCTGTGTGTGCTTTTTGTTGTTGTTGTTGTTGTTGTTGTTGTTGTTTCCGCTGTTATTATGTTAATAATTCCGCTGATTGCTTTGGCAACACACACATACACACACACACGGCCAGCCGCTGACAATGGCAGGCAATCAGCGGCAAGAAAATGCTTGCACGCGCTAAACAAAAATCCGCAACACAACATACAACAACTACGTATAAAACAGCAACAACACCGAATAATGGCATGGAAAAAACGATATAATAAATTCGAATAGAATGAAACGCAGATAATAAATTTAATAATTCGGTTGTGCACTGCATGGCGCACAGAATGCGTCGGCTGCTTGGTTGGTTGGTTGGTTGGTTGACTTGGCGTGTTGGTATCAGCGTGTTTGTGCCCTATATGCGTTAAAAATATTAAATTCAAAATATTCAACATAATTTGCATTTTCATGAGTTCGCTGCTGCCAAGCCGGCGAAAGATGTAAAACACAACAAGAACAACAATAATAACAGACGCCATCGCAATATAATCAACAACAATAACAAGAACAGAGCAAATGCGTAAAAGCGGAACCGCAACATGGCAGCGGAGGAAGTGATTTAAATGCGCCGGATAAAGCGCCAGATAACCCGCACCGGCACCCGCACACACACACACACACACACATACATATACAGACAAATACAAAGCAGCAAGAGTTATGTGGTAAAAATGAATGATGCCGCCGCTGATATGCTGATATGACAACAACAACAACAACAATAAATAACACCAACGATATAACGAAAGAAGAAGCAGAACAACAACAGCAACACTGATAACAATACAATCACAACAACCACAAACGCATTGTAATAACAACAATAATTGAACAATAAAATATAACTTTGTGGACAATACAAAAGGCTGGATAGATGTGGTCTAAGTGTGGCTATTGCGACCACTAAAAAACGGCAAAAGCAAAAATAACAACTAGACTGCAACAACAACAACAAAAATAGAATACTAACAACTCGAGATAAAAGGTGATAACATCAATGGAAATGACAGCACTGAAGGCAGCCACAACACAAACAAATGAACAATCTTGGCAGCGGAAACAGCAGCAACAACAAAAACAACGCTTATAGCATGTCAAACGTCAAACGCAACACCAGCAGAAGTTACAAGGCCAACTGAAGAACGGTAAATGGTTGGTCGTTCTACATTGACTTATGAGGTGTGAACCAGCAGCAAAGCTTGTTCCACATCAAAACGGCGTTAAAGCAAAACAAGAAATTGACCAATTTCAGTATCAAGTTATCTCAAATTAATCGTTAAAAGTCAATCAGTCACCAGATGTCAATCGCCAAAAGTGAGACAAGAATTAGTCGGAAGTCAGTCATCGGAAATTAGTCATCAAAAGTCAATCGCCAGAAGTGAGTCAAGAATTAGTCCAAAGTCAGTCATCGGAAATTAGTCATCAAAAGTCAATCGCCAGAAGTGAGTGAAAAGTTAGATGCCCCAAGCCACTCATTCCAAGTCATTCGTGCAAAGACAGTCATCGGAAGTCAGTTATCGGAAATCAGTTATCGAAAGTCAATCGCCAGAAGTGAGTCAAAAAGTAATTATCCAAAGTCACTCATTCGAAATCACTCGTCCAAAGTCATTCATCAAAAATCAGTAATCAGAAAACAGTGGTCAAAAATTGGTCAAAAGTGAATTGTCCGAAGTCACTCATATGAAGTCACTCGTCCAAAGTCAGTCATAGGAATTCAGTCATCAAAAATTAGTTATCTGAAGTCGCTTATCCGAAGTCAATAGTCCAAAGTCAATCATTGAAAGTTAGTCTGTCATCGGAAGTCAGTTATCGGAAATCAGTAATCCAAAGACAATCGTCAAATGTTAGTGAACATTTATTATTCCGAAGACACTCATTCAAAGCCACTCGTCTAAAGTCGGTAATCGTAAATCAGTCATCGGCAGCCTGTCAGTCAAAAGTGAATCGTCAGAAGTTAGTCAAAAGATAGTTGTCCGAAGACAGTCATTCGAAGTCACTCGTTCAAAGTCAATCATTAGAAGTCCGTTATCGGAAGTCAGTTATCGGAAATCAATCATCAAAAGTCAATCGCCAGAAGTGAGTGAAAAATTAGTAGTTCGAAGTCACTTATCCGAAGTCACTCGTCCAAAGTCAGTCATCGGAAATAAGTCATCGAAAGTCAGTTATCAGAAATCAGTAATCAAAAGTCAATCGTCAAATGTTAGTCAAAAGTTAATTGCCCGAAGACCGTCATTCGAAGTCACTCGTCCGCAGTCAGTCATCGGAAATCAGTCAATCATCATTTATCACAAGTCAATCGTTAGGAAGTCAGTCAGTCAATCAAAAGTGAATCGTCAGAAGTTAGTCAAAAATTAGTAGTCCGAAGTCACTTATCCGAAGTCACTTGTCCAAAGTCAGTCAGTGGAACACAGTCATCGACAGTCAGTCATCGGAAGTCAGTTATCGGAAATCAGTCATCAAAAGTCAATCGCCAGAAGTGAGTCAAAAAGTATTTATCCGAACTCACTCATTCGAAATCACTCCTCCAAAGTCATTCATTAAAAATCAGTAATCAGAAAACAGTGTTCAAAAGTTGGTCAAAAGTCAATTGTCCGAAGTCACTCATATGAAGTCACTCGTCCAAAGTCAGTCATCGGAACTCCATCATCGACAGTCAGTCATCGGAAGTCAGTTATCGGAAATCAGTAATCAAAAGTAAAATATCGTCAAATATTAGTCAAAAGTTAATTGTCCGAAGTCACTCATTCGAAGTCACTCGTCCAAAGTCAATCATCGGAAATCAATCAATCATCATTTATCAAAAGTCAATCGTTATAAGTTAATCAAAAGTTAGTTGTCCGTACTCAGTCATCAGAAATAATATGTTATTATACATTTATCATATAAAATTAAACACCAAAAGTTAATTGTCTTCACAAATCAGGTCATCATAAGTCAGTCATCAGAAAGTCACAAATCCATCATCACTTAGAAGTTAATCGTTTATTAGAAGTTAATCATAGTCTTCACAGATCGGCCAATCAAAGGCCAATCATCAAAAGTTAATCGACGAAAGTAGACAAGGTAGTCTTCAGACATTTGTCATGAAAACTCAGTCATCAGGAATCCATGGATGGAAGTTGGTCATCAGAACTCGAGCGTCTTTAACAGAGATATCAGAAATCTTTTGTTAGTCACCAATATCATTTTCTGTGATGTTAAACATCAGAAGCCATTATCATCTGACTAACGACAAAAAAAAATCAATTTCAACAAAAATTCCTCAACAACAGCAACACCAAAGGGAAGCGGTAGTAAGCTTTCATATCATCACGCACGCCCCTAAAATTCTATTCGCATTTTTACCACATCGCCAGCGCCAACGTCACAGCGTGTTATCATCTTTTTTTACGCACATCCTAATGATGCTTCGTAGCTTTTCATGACGCCCATCTAAAATAATAACAAAAAACTTAAAAGCCGAAACAACAGCAACAACAAAGCATGCAATCAGCACATGGGAAACGTCGACAACGACAACAAAGTCGACAGCCGTCGAAAAGCCACGGCCAGCATCAACAAATTCGAACGACAGTAGCAGCAGCCGCAGCAGCAACAGCAACAAGCGATAGCAGCATTCGAGCATTTGTGAGCGCGCACCAAGCGCCGAGCAGAAACGGCCGCGGCAACTGAAACGAAAGTGGCGGCAACGATGGCAGCAACGCCAAACGGACTATTAACATGTTTAATTTGACGCGGCGTGCGGTAGACAAGATTATTTATGTTCACTTGCACACACAGCGACCGATGCGCAAATTTTTTTATTCAACGTTGCGTTGGCTTTGAAACATTTCAATAAGCGCCCAACGCCCAAAAATTCGTCTTTCGAAAATTTCACTCGCTTCATGTCGATTATTTACACTTTTTGCCCTCACTTTGTGGCTAAGCTCATTTTGTTTTTTGGCTTTTCACATACAGAATTTTATAGGTTCACGCGTACGTGTGTGTGGGTGTGCTGTGAATAACGCGTTTGTCACATAATTAAGCGGCATTCGACGATACATTTTTGTGTGTTTTTGTGTATGTTGCTTGCTGCCGCTGAGCGCCAAATTGCTTTTCTTTCAGCTTTAATTAAAATATTGAAAAAGCGATTAGTGTCTTTTTATGTGTGTGTGTGCATTGATGTATCTGACACTTTTATGTGACGCAGGCCTGAGTTCATTTACAGCGTGGTGGCTTTCTTCATATTTTTTAATTGAAATACTTTTCATACAAAATTTGCGGGGGCTTAGCACACAAAACGTAGAAAAGGAAGCGCAATTATGAGGCAATAATTAAAATTTTCTCTCTTTTGTAAAATACTTAATTGTTACAATCTCAAACAGATGTCTAGTGGTGAACGAAAGAAAGTGAAACCGATAAAAACAAAAATTCGGTATACAAAAATTTTTTCACCGTTGATAACACCGTGCGACAGCATTTTTCACACCGGGAAAAATTCATATGTGCGTGAAACTAGAGACCAAATATAGGTAGTAATACTGCGTACTCAGTTTTTCATTTCTACATCCTTTGTCCTTTTAAAAGGACTTTAAAATTTTGAAGGGGATAAAAATAAAAAAGGCTCAAGAATTTAAAGAAAATTGATTTTTTATCTATTTGTAAAAAAAAGGATATGAAAAAGGTCCTTTGAAAATTTTGATCCTTTATATCCTTGAAAATTTATATAGAATTTTCTTGAAAAGTAAGTACATATGTTAAAACCCAAAATCTCCGTGTCAAAATTTCATTACTTAGTAGACGTTTATTTATATTAAAAGTCGCACGTGACATCGGTGGCCTACATTTTCAAACATATCCTTGTGGTGTCAATAAAGTATGAGAAAAAAGTAGATCCATTTTTAGTTAAAATTACCGTTTTGTTCGATAACTTGTTGCCGATTTGAAGGTAAATCCATTGTGGTCCCCTCGTCTGGCATAACACTAGGACAATCCATATTCAAAAGCTTCTTTTGAGGAAAATTTTTCACTAGTAAAATCATTCGCCACAGACAGGAACAGGTTTCAATTCAATTCAGAATAAAAGTTGGTTGAAGCCCAAGAACCTTCAACCAAGCTCCTGAAACTTCTGGCGCGTAACTATCGATGTATGTGCTCTGGCATTGTCCTTATGGAACACATTTCCTCTCGTATTGCCCGCTTCCTTTACATGAACCAATTGTTGACAGTAAAGGCCCGACTTAAGTATTTGGCCACAGGAGAGCCTGCCAAGCCCACCAAATAAACAAACAGAAAAACCTTCGCAACCGTCAATCCTGGCTTGAACACCGTTTGCGCTGACTTAACGCAATTCAATCACAACAGTTTTCATTTGTAATTATTGTAAGGGATCGACTTTTCATTACCAGTCACCATACGCTTCAAGAATGGATCGATTTAGCAGAAAAAATGCTTGCTTGATGATTGAGCTTGACAATTTTCATGAATTTATGAACATTTCGGACAATTGGTCTTCTAAAACGTGGTTCTTTTTTGACTCAAAATTACAGAAAAGGAATAGATGAAACCAAAAATGTTTATGATTGATTATCAGGACCATAAATAAAAAAATCGGATCGCAGTGCAGCGAAATGAATGAAAAGGCGATTGGCGATCAGTTGGAGTTGTAACGTTTATTCGGAAGCGGTTGAATATTGAAAAATACAAACGGCCAAGGCTGGGGAACAGAAATAGGGGAGAACATAAGTAAGTTCAGAGGTAGAAGGCCAGGATTGAATAAGAGGTGAGATTGACAGATCACTGACAGATCACAGCACTCATTTAGCAAGTATGAAATCTTATATTTCTAACGCCACCCAACGAAACCCAATCGCAATTATACAAAAAAAGACACAGATTACTAAAGCCATCACTTGTAGAAATAACGTATTTTTTTACTACCTTAACTACACCGAAATTACATGCGCAAGTAAAACCAGCCCAGACTGAAGTAGACTTTTTCAATTTTTAATTGTTTAGTTTATATTAGTTTTAATTGTATAGTTTATTCATGCGCAAGTAAAACCAGCCCAGACTGAAGTAGACTTTATCAAGTTTTAATTGTTTAATTTATAAAGTGTAATAATTTATATAGAAAAGTATTTGATTCATGTAGTATATGTATATAGTGAGTCTATTGGCCTAATTGATGTCCTTCTGACAACAACTCAACCTATCTACTGAATACACCTTTTATTGGTTAATCTATTTTTTCTTCCCAAAAATGTGTCACAAAAATCGTTTATGCCTCTTAACCACATTTATCTGTCATTCAGCTGACATTTCAAAAATCATTGTGTGCTATATATGAGCAAATAATTTTATAATCAATCATCAATTCTTCTTTCATAAATTACAACAATATTTTCAATGCCCATACGTACAAAATTTATGTAGGCAAATAAATCCAGTCATAAACTGTCGCACAATGCCATTTAAAATAAATTTATTTCAAATTGTTAGATAAATTTTACAACTGTAAAAACCTTGAGTATTGAGCAAAAAATATTACATGGCAAGCATGAAATTGCCGCCAGCGACACGCGCGCTCGCCAATGGTTGCCGGAGAGCGCAAATTGTGCAAAAATTATATCGCTTTGATTAAAGATGTCAAATGATGGAAATATTGAGAGCTTTGCATTTTTGTATTATTTTCTCCACATATTGTTTTGTATATATGAACAAGTTTATGTCTTCATTTATTTTATTTATTGTCGTTGTGCGCTGTTATATGTGTGTATTTATTTTATTTTTTCACTCATTTCTTTCACTCATTTTTTTTACACAGAAGGCCAGCGGAACCAGAAATATTGTACAATAAAAATCTACAAAGAAAAAGAGAATAACGAGAACATTGCTCACAACAATGAAAAGGCATCAATCAAACGCCTATCCGTCCACACCCACACTCGCGCACACACACACGCGCACGCAACCAAACAGTACACAATGTAATACAATACGCGCTGCCTGCAACAACATGAAATATGAAAGCTTATAAAAATGCGCAGCGTATTTTATAACATTTGAGCGATGAGCGCCGACGAGTCTTTTATTAAAAAAACAAATTGAAAAAAATGCAATTTTAAAAATGAAATAAAAACGCCAAACACAAAGCCAACAACGACAATATTGACATTTATATTTCGAGGATGTCGACTATCGACGCAGAAGTTGACGCGCTTAAAGCGACACGCGCAATTACCGTCACAGCGAGTGAGTGAGCGGGCCAGCGCCCAGAAATAGGCAATGAAAGTTGTTAATTGCGTGCATGTGTATTGAGTGAACGGCATTGTGGCGGTGAGGTGAGGCGAGGCTTGAAAAACATTAAATTTGCGTGTGCCTGTCATATGCAACAAGAACAACAAGAAGTTCACAGCAACACAAAAAACGAAACGAAAAACGTACAAACGTTTGTGTAATAATAAAACATGCAGAGAAATTACTTGAGCCACCAAAGTAAACAAACAGCCAAGAAAACAAGCAACAGCCGAACTTTTGCCACGCACAACAACGTAAATTCGAATGGTGTTGAGCACTGGTAGAGGAAGAAGAAGCAGAAAAGTGGAAGTACATGACTGTGATTTTGTCTGAGACTAAACGAGTGTAATATTGCTTTTTATAAACCTGGCCTATATGTTCTCTAAGCTGTCTCTGTGTGTGTGTTTTTTGAAAAGTTGCAACATAAAATGTGCCACAAGCAACCAAAACAAACGTAAATACGCAGTGACTTAGTGACGAGCGGCAAAGGCGAGACAGTAAACCACACACACACACACACTTAGACAAGTCCTTTGCTTTTATGGTATTTGTTTAGACATTTGCACATACTTGAAGCATAACCGGCACGTACCGGCCAACAAAACGACGCAAGGCAAAGGCCAACAAAACACACATCAAACAACATTTTTTGGCCGTTGCGTGCGCTCGCATGCAAATTTGTAAATTTGTCATTTTTTCAGCAACAACAACAAGCGATACAACAAACGATACAACAGACGATACAGTAGGCAACAAAGTATGTCAAGTTCCTCTTTTTGTTTACTTTTAATTTAAACTTTTTTTTTTACAATTTTTTTTTTCATTAGTTTCTTAAATTTTCATTTTTTAAAATTTTCTGAAATTGTTAGTAAATATGCATTAAAAATGCTCAGCTCTGTTCTCTCCTATGGCAGCGCTCGCATTGGTGTCCACCAGCGAAGCCCTTTCAACGCTTTGACCAACTTTGTAGTCATTTCCGTTTATGCTCATTGCTTCCGCCATTACTCCTACTCCTTCTTTTCCTGCTACTACAGCACAGTTAGAAAAACACTAACGCAGCTCGAAATTGCCACAAGTGCCTCGGCCAGCAGCCGGCAAAAGGTTGCGAAACTTTGCAAGTGCCCGAAAGCTGACTTACCGCCTCAGCAGCAAATAACCAACACAGACACCTTGACACTTGTTTCTGGCCCAATATATATTAACATGTATATGTGCGTATGTGTGTATGTGTAGGTGTATGTGTGTTTGTGTTTGTGAGTGCATTGGGGCGAAAGTGTTGTTGACCATGTCGCAGCGCTCGTCCGCTGTCAGTTTAAGTGGTTTTAGCCGACTTGCCCCATGTCCAATTTGCATTCACCTCGTGGCCATTTTGTCTGCGACAGCAAATTGCTGAGGCCAGAACTTTTAATAGATTTACAACAGCCGATCACCTCAACTGCTAACCGCTGTCACCGTTCACTGATTGCTGCTGCCTTCTGGAATATTTGAAAATTGTACCTGCCACTGCACTGGCAGACGCCCGATTGCGCTCTTAATCGTATTTGCAAATATTTTACATACAAATGTATCTGCATGCATACGAGTAAATATGTATGTATAGCTGTGTGTGGGTTTTGTTTGGCTCACTCACTTAATGGACCACAAATTTATTTTGGAAATTGAAGCAGAAGTTTTTAGTGCTTAGTAAAATTGTGGAAATTAAAAAAAAAAAATCATAAAATTCAAAACCTTTGCTGACAGTTTGAGCTTGAATTTTTTATCGATATTTATATGTGGAGATTAACTATATTAAGAAAACAAACATAAAGTTCAAAAGTGTTTTCAGAATATATGAAAATGTGTGGTAAATATTTATTGATGTAGAAATGTAACCATTTGCAAAACCGATTACTTATACTTGAGATTTAGCAATTCTTTTACATTTGCAAACCACATATTTTTTTTTTTTCAGAATTTAATTATTTACATATGTAACCATTTACAAAACCGATTATTTTTTTAACAGTGACACCAAAAAAACAATTTCAAGTTCAATAGTAATTCTAACTCATAAGAAAAAAGATGTGATTTGCAATTTTATATTAGATTATAATAAAACAAACATGTAACCATTCACAAATCCGATTACTTTTTCTTATAAGTTACACTAAAATACAACAAAGCCAATAATTGATGAACTCTTAGCGCGAAAAAAGTTTTTCTTCGTTTATTTATTAGTTTGTGACCCAAAAAGACGAGTATTGAATATGAAAGAAGACAGTTGTCATAAGTGGTGATTGTTGTCAGTGATGAGTTTGACAGTGTTTAATGCATGATTGATCTGATGTGGTTGATTTGGTTCAAAATACTTTGCTGTAGTATTTGAGTATAATTTGAAACTTGCAAAGTGGTTTATTAAACAGGAGAATAATGACTTTTATTTCACGATTTTCGTTCGCCAGTTTGTTTTCAACTATAAGTATACGGCGCACAGTAGTAATTATGGATCTCCCTCCTATAAGAGTTTTGAGCCCAATAGAGCTGAAAAAACATCGATTACACCGTGCGACAGCATTTTTCACACCGGAAAAAATCCATATGTGCGTGAAACTAGAGACCAAATATTGTAATACTGCGTACTCAGTTTTTCATTTCTACAGTATTTGTCCATTTAAAAGGACTTTAATATTTTGAAGGGGATAAAAAATATAAAAAATGCTTAGCCTCGTTAGAATATGGCGATATGTATATCAAATGAAACAGGAAAGGCTCAAGAATTTAAACAAAATTGACTTTTTATCTATTTGTAAAAAAAGTATATGAAAAAGGTCTTTTGAAAATTTTAATCCCTTATATCCTTGAAAATTTACATCGAATTTTCTTGAAAAGTAAGTAATACCAAATTATTTCGACTTTATCTCAACTATTTGAAAATATTTTGTTCATAAGAAATTAAAAAGTTGCTTAGGTTTTGCACAATACTGTAGAAATAAAAAACTGAGTACGCAGTATTACTATGTTTGGTCTCTAGTTTCATGCCCATATGGATTTTTTCTGGTGTGAAAAATTTTTTTAATTTTTGTCGCACGGTGTTAACAATCACAAAATAAGAAGTGACGCAAATTATTTCAGCAACGATGGCGACTGCAGCAAAAACTGAAACGCTAAGAAGTATTGTCCAACCGAATATTAATTTTCGACTTCGGTATTCGGCCAATTTTAAATCTTCTGATTCAGCTTCGGCTTTGGTTTCTGTTTCGAAGTATTTAACTATCAAATATCGGGTTTTATCTATATTTCGGACATCAGAATTGCGATTAATAAAACTGATCTCTAATCAGCCATTTATGTCAATTGAATTGTTAAGTTTTTATTTTTGTTAAAAACTGAACTCAAGAGTATTTTTAATTTTTTTTTGCAAAATATAAATATGTATTCTTTTATTAATTCTTAAGTGAAACAAAGATATGAATAATTTTTTTCCTTAACAGAATTTGTATTAGTATTCAACTTTGGGTTCGGCCGAAAATGTTAGTTAAGCCGAATACTCGGCTTCGGTTTAGGCCAAAAAACCACCTTCGGTTGGACACTATTAAGGAGTAAAGAAACAGTTTTACCAACTTGAGACCATCCAATTGGAATGAAGCATACAAATGCGACGGAAATTTATATCTCAACTAATATTTTTTCAAGGCTTTTTTCAACAAGTTTAGTACAAAAATCGAGTGATAAAAAATCATGCAACAAAAAAATCAGATTTTTTTTTCGATGTAAAGTTGTCTGAGCTTTCAGAAACTGCAATTGTATTTTTTTTTTCAATGAAACAAATCATGGTTTTTATTAAATAAATAAACCATAGTCTTTTTTTGAAATAGATATTTTATAATTATTAATTTTTTATGATTCGTTTCGATTGCAGATCTCAAAAGTTCAGACAATTTTAGATCGGAAAATATGTGTTCACATTTTTTTACAAATCTCCAAACTTCAGAGAACTTTAGGTCGGAAAATATTTTTTCACATTTTTTTTACTTTAAATTTTGCATCAAATCGACACTAATGGGTTAATTAAATTATATTTACTTGAGTGGGAAAAAGTCTATTTTAATTGTACGAAATACCGCCAGTGGCAGCATTTATTTACATTTATAATTTTACTGCGCACAATTGCTGCACAAAATGTGCATTTTAGTGCAACAAATTATGGCATTTTATGCCTTTTTATAAAATTTTTTTATTTGAATTTTTTGCTGCAACTGCAGGCTTTTTATTCTCGATGCGCTTAAAAGTGAAATTAAAAAACTTTGAAATCCAAAAGTTGCGCATAAGCTCGCATTTATTGCTTAATTGCCAAGCAAACTTTGTTATTATTTTCATTATTTGGGTTTTATTTATGGTTTTTGCCGTTATGCGTTTTTGTCTTAGTTTTTATATTTTACTTTTTCGTTTGCTGTTGTTTTTTTTTATTAATTTTTGTTTCGGTTTCGTTTTCGTTAAATGTTTTTTTTTTGGTTGCGGTCTGACTTTTGGTTTTGGTTACCGCAGTGAGGCCAACTGAATGATTTATTCAGTAGCATAACGGAAGTAAAGCGCTGAATTGCTTCCGTCACTGAAAATACGCGCAATGTCGTCGTTGTTGCTTTGGCTGTCCTCTTCTCTGTGTTGTTGTTGTTGGTGTTGTTGCTGCCCTTTTCTCATGCACTTGTATACACTGTCAAAGTTGAAGCGCTACAATGCAGAGCAAATTGCGAGGAAAACTTTCCACTGCCGCAAAAAATTGTTATATAGGTATTTGTTAGCGGCATTCACAAGCTGCGGCAACTATATTACATGGAAAGAAGGCAAATTGACCTAGAAAATCAAATACGGATGATAAAACTTTACACTTCCAAAAATGTTGTGTTGAAAAGTTCAGTAGGGGTTCGGGAAGGATGCGTTCAGGGTTGCATGGATGGATTGAGAAGTGAAAAATTTGCTGATTTTCACCTTTTCTAGTTTGATGACACAGCAATAATGGTCGTTTGACCGAAATGTATCAAATTCTATACGTTTTTCTCGACTAGTTACAGAGGTAAACGACCTTCGGACTTGAAACATAAAATATCTGAAATCGTTTTGTGTAATATTGAGTGTTTTGTACAAGAATTTTTGTTGGTATTTTCTTTAATTATATTTTTTTATTTGGTTCCCTTTTTGGTACTTAAAAATAGAGTGTATTTCTGTCAAAGTCAGGGTTGCTTGGATCGTACAAAAAGTTAAAATATTAGCTGTTTTTTACATTTTCTAGTTTGTTGACACAACCACAGTGGTCGTTTGACCGCATTGTATCAAATTTTATAGAATTTCAGAGTTGAAACATACAATATACGAAAATATTTTGTGTAATATTGAGAGTTTTATACAAGAATTTTTGTTGGTATTTTGATTAATTATAATTAATATATATTATTTGATTGGTTTTTGGTTCTTAATTTTGGTTCTTAAAATTTGGACAAGCAATAACTATGGTCAAAGCAATGCAAAACTACTTCACTACCATACATTTTTACCACACTTTGCTGTCCCACTTTCAGGCCAATTGACACACATCGTGAATACCTTCAGAAATATATCTTTTTCTCACATTAAATTCATACACTATGCAAAATCAAACAAACCATGTTCAAAAAACTTAACAACGGCCCATGTGGCAAGTAATAATAACAACAACAACAATATTCAACAAACTTTCGAAACAGAAAATTTGCGAGCTCAGTTAACTTTCGTGAGCGCAACGGAATGTCGCATGTGCCGCCGCCGCCGCCGCCGCCGCCCACTGACCCCGTAAACCAGCACACCACAAAAAGCTGGATTACGCTGCTTTTTTGTCGAAATCATTTCAGTGACAGCTCACAAATGCTTAATAATTAATTAAAAAAAAAAAACAAAAAGACTTTACACAAAAAAAGTGTTTTCATCCAAATGAGTCTGCCACCGTCAGTGGCGCCTGGCAGCTTGGTGGCCTGGGGACCGAGAATCGACGGGCGGAGCGGAAGTGGGTTTGGCGGTCGTCGGTGTGCGCGTATTTGCGGTTTTTATGTCAAGCGGCGGTTCGTTGAATTCATTAAAAGTTTGCTGCTACTGCTGCTGCTGCTACTATTGTTGTTGTTGTTCTCTTAGCCATTTTATATGCAAGTGTGTGTGTGTGTGTGTGTGTTCTGCTTCGACATTCCGCCCTAAAACTTTGCATTAAATGCAAAGTTGAAGTATTTCGGGTTTTGTGTGCTTTTGTTTTGTTTGCCCTTTGGTTCTTTACGCTTTTCAATTTGCTTCTTTTTTCATATTTTTTTTTAATGTTACGCGCCCCTTTTTTCCTTTGGCAAATTGTTGAACGGTGCACTCTAAACTTTCACTTTGGCATTTTCCTTAGTTTTTTTCTTCTGTTTTCATTCACGCCCACGGCACTTTACGCGCTTCCGCTGCTGATTTGCGCTCGCCTGACCTTGAAACCGCAGCAGCGCAAATGCGTTTCTGCAGCGCTTGAGGCGACTTTGAAGCCAACGTCGACATATGTGCGCCGGGGCTCCAAAGTTGGGCGCCTCACATTAGAGTGACACGCCACAATTTCGCTTGCGGTGTCGGGCAGCGGCGCAGCGTTCGTCCTTTACGGCTCGTAAGTGCGTAATTGTTTGTTAGCGTTCACGTTGCGCTCACTTGCACACTCACTTCTGTACGTCGACGACCAGCAATAACTTTGCCATAAAATTGTTTGGCTTTCAAATAGGTTAGTCAACAGCGCCAATTTGGCTCCATAATTTCGACTTCAATTGCATTGACTTTTGCGGCGTTGCGGCGCTTCAACACGCATTCATAATGCGGGCAACAGTTGATTTGAAAACATTGCTCCGAGCGATGAGTGTTCGTATAACTTTCGAGTGTTATTATGGTGGCGGCAATTTGGGCATACAAATAAAAATTCAACATGGTTCATTTGAAAACCTCAGAGGATGAACTTTGTGCCACTTAAAAGAAGAAGAGATGAAATGAGAAGGAAATTGACTAATAAAAATTATGTACAATATATGAGACTTGTTAAAATGGAAATTTGTTGAAGCCAAACTATAAACTTAATTCAGTGTTTATTTTGAGATGCATATCAAAGAATATTTGTTTAAAAAATTTAGTAAATAATACAAAGTGCGTTCCAAGATATCTAAACAGAACTGTTTAGGAAAAGAAGGAAAGAAGACTAACTTGTGTACTTACAATTTTCATAGTATTTGGACTAATAGAGGCAGAGTTATTGCGTGTAAAGTGACTTTATGTTTGTCGCATTGCACAATGATTCGACTCCATACAGCCGCAGGACGAAATTAGAAGGAGTGGTCTGTTCTTAATAAAATTTGTTATACTATGGTATTCATATTCCGCTGAATTGAAATCTCCACTTTCTTAAACTTTTGTAGTTTATCAATGCCTGAGACTTAAATTTGTAATTATTATCATTTTTGGTAAGTTATAGCGCCAAGTGTGTTGGCTAGATTTTTCAGATTTTACATTTAATCGGTTACGTCAATATTGGTAATTGCAAGGAGTAATATAAATTGTAAAAGGCCCGTTTAGTTTTGCAATAAAAATGATAATAGTAGATGTATGTTTTGCATTTATGCTGTTCCTTTTTGATTTTTCATGTTTATTGCATACTTTCAGGGATGCATAATATACATATATACAGTTTGTCAAGTAAATGTTTGCCAATTTAAAGAAGGTAGAAAATTATTTTGAAAAGCTTATAATATAACAGAAATTGCAATATTTTGAAATTATTTGAAAAATATAGATTAATTGAATATTTCACTCTCACAAAATATCAAAGTAATGTCTATTTGATACGCGTATTGAAGGGCGAATTGATTTTAAAGTATCTCCTGCACGACCCAGAAAACTGTCTGACAGAGAAGAAAGAAAAATCATCCGAAAAGTTCGTGAAAACTCCCGTATCTCAATAAGGGAAATGGCTTTGGATATAAAAATTGAATCCGGAACTGATGTATCTGATGAAACTGTTCGGAACTGTACGGCGCCAAATTTTCAATGCAATCTTGGTTTTGAAAGAAGACGAATTTTTTGACAGTTTGAAGTATAGCTTCATTTCCTTTTTTGATTTTTTACACTGTTTTGGCGTATCAAATAGACACTACTATTAATCTATATCTGAAAAAAAATTTCAAAATATTGCAATTTCTGTTATATTTATAAGCTTTTCAAAATAATGTTTCTACCTTTTTTAAGTTTGCAAACATTTGCTTGACAAACTGTATATTTGAATATGAATATAATAAATAATATAAATATTTATTATAATAAAATATATTTTGTTTAGACCACTTTTCAAATTGAATTATTTTCTAAGATTGAAAGATATCGGAGATTGTGTTTACATTTATTATTTCACAAAGAAAGAATGCTTCTTAAAATTAAAAAAAAAATCCTGAAACATACATTCATATACTTTTTAAATATTTTCCTCTAAGTTTTGCCAATTTTCCGGTTTTCAATTTTTAAAAATATTTTAAATTAAAAGTGAAGAAGAAGACTCAGTTTTGCAAGTTTTGAGAAAACATTAAAAGCGAAAATGGAAACATCAGTTTTTAATCTATATTGAAAGTTTTTTGAGCAAATTCTTGCCATCGATGTATTTTTACGATTTTTTTACTCAAGAGACTAAAAAATAGAAAAAATTTGTTTGTGAAAAAAGTTTTGACTTTGCACACGCACTAATTAATTGTTTGCATGAATTTTTTGGGGTTTTCTTAGTTGGAGTTTTGCCTTTCAAATAACATTGAAATCGTTAAATGCTGAGACTGTAAAATTTTGTTTATTTTGTCTATGGAACGAATCACTGTGCTGTGTGAGGTCCATGTGATTTTAAAAACCATTAATATTAAATATAAATTTTAAACTAAGTTTTAACCCTTTCGACGCCGAATTTTACCCTATTTGAACAATTTTAGCTTAAAACGGATTAAATAAATTTTGTAGCAATATTTTTTAATTGCAAGAAAATTATTGAATATTTATGGAAAAATACAAAATTATGATTTTATGATTATGATTATGATTTTATTTATACATTATTAAAGAAACAGGGTTTTGATCAAACGCGCCCAATCCGTAGACTTCAATTAGAACACAAACTTTCCCTGATATCGCTGCAAATTATTTAAAATTATTTTGGGGATAACAGTAAAATATTTTTAATTTGCTTTGAATTGACTTCTAAAAATATTAATTTGTTGGTGCCTACTTAAATTAAACCCATAAATCAATCGTAGCTTTTGCTATAAGATGACAGATAGGTGAAGTTGCTTATAAGAAACTTTGGGGTCGAAAGGGTTAAGAAACGCTAAGCTCACCTCATCGTACTTTACATTTATCAGAAAAGTACATCAAAAATATTTCCTTATAAAATATTTATAATAAAAAAATTGTAATAAAATCTCTTATTCTAATTAAGATCCCAAAACCTACTCAAATTGATTAAAAATGCATCAAAAATATGAACAAAACAATATGCATGACTTCTGAAAATTATTTACAATATTTTCATCTACTGCACTAAAAACAAAGCTTAATTGAATTTAGAATTAAGAAATCTTTGCACAATGCACAATACACAATTTTAATGATCAACATCATTTATGCTTTTCGTAAAATTTATAAATTTATAAATTTTTCAGCAATTTCTTCGTACAGTTATGGAATCATTCAATGAATTTTATTAAAAACAGTGCCTTGGCAAATGGAAATGCAATCAACAATTGGCAACAATTTGAGCATAAAATATTAATGACAAGCAAACACAACTAACGAACTAAAATTAAAATTTCAAATTAAAAGCTTCAACTTGCAACATTTCAACTGTTAACTGTTTGTGGCATTTGTTGAGCTCTCCGTCGAGTCACGTCGAGTCAATAGTGCACAACAAAAGGCGTTCACATCAACAATTTGTGCAAATACCAATGCAAATATTGACGCAAAATGCCTTAAAAAGGCTGCGAAAGTGCACTCAACCATTTTTGAGTTTTGTTTACAATGCACTAATTTCATAATAAAATCTATCAAAAGCCAGAAACAAAGCCATAGATATGGTAAAAGTTGAATTTGGAGCATCTAGAAGAAAGAAGTAAAGTTTCGTTTTTTACAAATACAAATTCAGTTAAACAAAGATGAGCATTAAGAAGCGACATGTTTGCTTGTGTGTGTGTGTGTGGATGAAATATTTGTATGTGTAATTTGTGCGCAATGCTCAATAAGACAAGTTGGAAACATATTTATTTTAGCATACAAATAGCAACGGCCCATGTTGCGCATATTTACATATGTACATATGTGTTTATATGTATGTACATATGTACATATGTTATATGCTTATGCATATATCTGAAATAGCTTCTGCGCAAACAATGACGCGCCACGGAAACGCCTCACACAAATACACAAAAGTCTTCGCACGAAATGATATGCGAAATTTGTCAAGTCGATATTTTTTAAAGCACACCAACTGTTTGTGTGGGCGCGTTGTCTGAGTGATGAATAAAGAGTGAAAAGTCAAAATGAGATGGATTTGAAATAAGCTCAAAGTAACAAATAATGAAGATAAGTTCTGTTTTCCTGTTTTCTTGCGCGTTTTGTTAAGCGCAGTAAAGTCGTGTACCGGTAGGAATGTAAAAAATATTTGAGAAAATTTGCAGGAAATTGTAGGATGGCATGAAATAAATAGCAAAAAATCAAATAATATAAAATTGTGTGGTATGAAGTCAGGAGGAAAAACTGCCATGCAATCAAAACAGGACTGCACAAAACTTGGAGAAAGCAAATGCCTAGAAACGCACATTAATATGAGACAAAATAGTCTAGATGTGTACATATATACCTATAGATATATATATACGAGTACACTTATGCATTTATAAGTAATAATAGCTCCCAGCACCCATAACCCATAACCTTAATAATCATTTCAAGTATTCATTTCATTCATTTTTAAAAGCTTTGCCTTTACTAATAAGAACCTTTTACCGCTTTGAAAAAATAATTGGATATCTTACGTGCTGGATTATTTAAATATATAATACATATGTATATGCACACATGTAGCCATGTTTGTCACTTGCCAAAAATTTGATATCGTTGCACATTTGTAGCACAAAACATTTCGATTGCTGTCAAATTTATGCTAATCGCATCAACAATTTGAATCTGATGGCCATTGCAAAATATTTGTTTAGGCAATAAAATAATGGACAGAAACTCGTAGTTAAATCTGACAACAGATCGCTTTTGGAGGCCAAGACTTTATGACTAAACTAGACAAACCATTATGTACGTCAACGAAGCAATCAGTCTCTTGAGAGCCAAGTCAAACAGAATTCAAGGATACATCTATGTAATTTACGAATATTCGAATTTCTTAATATTTTAAAATTTCTTCAAAACCTCATCTCTATAAAAAAATATTTATTAAAAGTAAACAAAAATTAATTATTTTTCCAATAGATGGCTTTACTAATCTTAATCTCGCGTAGTCTAAGCGCGATGGGGTTACGTTAGACTGCATTAAATAGACAACATTGAGTACTAAAAAAACTTTTCAAACAACTTTATGTTTGCTTGACTCAGTTTTTTTTAAGCTTACAGCGATGAAGGCGACAATACAAGCCAGGCGATTGAAAATGTAAAATGTGTTGATGGTTCTGATACTGTAAAAGCCAATCTATGCAATTTTGGTTTTGTCAATTCCGTTCGGTAATTTTTTAGTCAAAGACGCATCACACACAGACTAATTGTCGAAAATGTCCGCCATGTAAGAGCTGTTTCGATTGTTCAGAAGCTAAACATTGCACAAAAAACAATTTGGAACCACTTAAATAAAAATAATAATAATTGACTGGCACGACAGCCCGCTTACGCGAGACTAAGGCCTAGCTTCCCGCAACTACCCGTGTTGTGCGTGTGAATTTGTACACGGGTTGGAGGGACCTACAGTTTAATGCCGGTTCCGAACGGCAGGTTGGGAGCTTTTTCATAAGCAATTTTTACTCTCAGAGGTTTGCCATTTCCAGCTGAGAGGACAGCCACCGAAAGAGAAAACGAGTTTTCCCGTTATTTTTTTTAGGTGTTATTACAGGCAGTATTTGAACCTGAGGTTGCTGCCTGCGACTCGCGGTCCAACGCACTAACCAACTGAGCCACGGTGGCCACTTAAATAAAGCTGGATACAAAAAGAAGCTCGATGTATAGGAAGCGACTAAAGGCCAACTTGGCCAACAGGAAAGAAGTTTTGTTCCTTCAGGACAACGCCAGGCCACATATGCCATGTTTCCACCTTATATTCCGGATTTGCCACCAAGTGATTACCACCTATGAAGAAGCTTGTGAAAGTCTTCCGATCCAGTTTTTTGCCAATAGCGACAAGAATTTTTATGAAAATTTGATTGAAATTCAAATTTGATGATATTTTTTTAATTTATTTTGTTAATTACACGGTACAAAAAACCCGCGGAGTTTCTCAACTGTTCCTTATATTTTCGGGGTTGCTGATCACGAATCTGTAATTATTTTTTTCGGGTCACCTCTAGTTTGGGTTTTACAGGGTCTTGAAGTTACAAGCTACACCCCAATTAAAAAAATAAATTTAAATGGTCGAACTTATCCTAGCCTAACAATATTGGTATCAAAAGAAAGGGAATTATGTCTCCAACTCAAATTAAATAATTTTTTTTGTAATTATCCTGGCAGAAAGATATAAAAATGTCCTTGTCTTTGTCTTATAAGCGAGTTTAATGCAACATTTGATGAGTTTTTCAATTAGGAGGTCTACATACTTTCTTGAAAACTCTAGTTTCTGCATTTCTATGTCTCATAAAAATTATTTTAAGAGAACATTCCATGATCTTTTTAATTTATGTTGTCTAAAGTTTGTCTAGAAAACTATGAGCCAAGCATTTCTATTTTTTAAGCCTTAATTTAGGACAAATTTTAAAGGTTTCTTCCCATTGATGTTGTCTATAGACCTTTTGGAAACCATACTTTAAGTATTTCCATAACTTTTGGGACTTAATTTTATGACAATACTTGAATAAAAATTATTGCAACACAACAACTTTTTAATCAGTCTCTGCATATTAACATGAGAATCAAATCAATCAATCAATCAACACTCCAAGTCAACTCTATCGAAAGTTATTGTTCAGCCGCTGCATGAAAATGCACGAACAATATGTAGTACAAGAACACAAGAAAATCGGCATTACTGAACACCCTATACGCTTCTCATATCATATTTCGCATACTTAACCTACTGAACTCCACAAACTGCAAAACAATGCTCGCAATTCGTTGCACCAGAGCGAGAAGTTCAATAATGTTACTCATACGCCCCCATGGCCAACTGCTGCCAATTGATGCAGCGCCTTTGTGCTGGCACATGCAAGCATAATAAGGCTTCAAGCAGCCTTAAAGCCATCGATAGCCAAGGTCAGGTGTGTAATATAAGCAACAACAACAACAAAAAACAGCATACAGCGAAAAGCGAGAAAAACCTACAACATCGCTCAGTGCTTCGCGGAAATGCGTTTTTATTAAAACATCAATGACTTTGGCAAAAGGCAGCGTTGCCCCATACAACAAACGGCTTTTGGCTTGTTTCGCTTTCATTTTATTTTTAATTCGAAAGCGAAATAAAATGCCCACATTTTTACGAGCGTCAATATGAAATCCTTATTTATGCCAACTGCTATCGTTACGACTATGGGCTGCCGTGTGCAGTGCAGCAGCAGCTGTGCGTTGCTGCATTCTTATGCCACCTATGCGTGCGAGTGTGTGTGTATGCGCACGCAAGACTTCACACACACACACACACTGGACTTAACACGCTTTTACGCTGCAGTTGCCACTTTTGTTTGTGCTTATAAATTTTATTTTCCATTTTTTCGCCCCACTTTTATGTTCCCTCAGCCGCTGTTCATACACACCTTTTGCATTACGCGAATATTTCCGTTTTATGTGCTCTGTTGCGTCTCGCCTGCAGCACTCTTTCAATAGGCAGCAACTGGCTGTTGTCGGCGTTTTGACTGTGAAACAGCGCTGATGAATTTGATTCAATTTTTTTGAATACAGTTTGAATTTGTCGTTTTTGAATTCGTCACACTCACTGCAGCACCAACTGGCAATTCGTCACTGCTTGTCTAACACATCAATTTCTGTGCTGGCCTTGAACAGTGAAAAGTTTGCGCAACAACCCGAATAACAATTTGCTATATCGATGTCACGCGCCAAAAAGTATGCCATACGTTTCACACGCATGCACACGGCTGCTCTGACGATCGCTCATTATTTTTGTTGTTGCTGCTAGGCTTGTTTGCATGCGCCGTGGACGTGACAAATGTTCACATGTCGTGAACACGCTGACGTGTGCGTCTTGCTGCACTCGACGCCGCCACACACTTTTCGGGCAACTTTCCTTTTTTTCCTTCAAACGCACTCAACTTTTGCACGGGCAATTTTTGGTTGTTGTTTTTGGTTTGGTTTTATATTTTCAGGTGCATTTTTGATGCAAAGCAAAATGGTAATTTGTAGCGAATTTTATTTTCTCGAGCGCGTCACACTCGAAATATCTCAAGTGGGTGAAATGCCACTTCAAGCGCCCGAATGTCTGCTATACGGTTTGTAATTTTTGTTGTTTTAGCAACAAAAGTGCCACTGGTGTTGGTGATGGTGGAAGGAAGCGACGAATGGTTGTGCATTTAAAGTTACATTTGATGGCAAAGTTTTGTGTGTTACGGCGTAAGATAAAGTTTTTCGCAGCATAGTTGGCATACTTTTAGGCGAATGATGCTGCAATTTGCGCGACAAACACAAAACACATATTTACTCAGTGCGCATAAAATGTTGGTTACTGTAATTTGCCGTTGATTTGTGTGTCAACACAGGTTGAAGTTTGCATCTAATTTGCGCCTACAAGTAGGCTTCAAAATTTTGTTTGACAACTTTGTACAGCTTTGATTGTTTGTTATCCTTTTTTGTTTTTTTTACTATTCACAGAGTAAGAAAAAGTAATGTAAAAACTTTTTATAACGCCTGAAAGAATGCTTCACTCTAGCAACAACAAATGCTTTGTTGCTGCCTGGCCAATCATTTGCAATTTAATTATTGTTATGGTTTTCATTTCCCAGCTCAACACCTTCGTTTGGAGCAATTTACGTCGACAGCGCCTAAAAGCAGGCTATGACCTTTTCTTTTCTTTACTTTCGTTTGTTCAATTTTTTTTTTATTTTATGAAAAATTCTCGCTCACTTTTTTCTACACAATAGATGTCAACTTAATTTTCTGACATCGCTTTGCCGTTATTTCAGCAAACTTTTTTCATTAAGCCGCACCGTATTACGTTGTGTCGTGCCGTACCGAACCTTTTTCCGTTGCTTTCTTTGCTTCACATTTACTTTCAAATGTTAGTTATTCTCAATTTTACTTGTTGTGTTTATCTTGTTGTTGTTGTTTTTTTCTGCGTTCGCTACGTGCTAGTCGGAGTCGCGCTCACTGACATCCCGACCGCTGACAGACAGACAAACAGACAGTCAGACGTTATCTTTATTTGTGCGTTGCTACAACAGACGACCGCGACGGGACTTGCAAGACAAGCTTTGCAAATTTATGGAAATGTCCTTCCTCGGGCACGAAGCAACAGCAGCGGCAGCAGTCACCAGTATTTCAGTATTTTCTATTATTAAATTCCGTACTGTAAACGGTTGGCGTAATTTAATGTCGCCGCCCAAAAGCATGCCGCGACTTGTGTCATCACTTCGACGTCAAATATGTTCGTTGTTGTGCGCCTTTTCGGCGTTTACTCTTTTGCCGTTTGCTTTATTCGACTAACTAAATGTTATGTGTTGTGCGACTAGTACAACGATGCGCCTAAAAGTAGACTTTCGACTAGGCGCCGTTGCTGATTTGGCCTTTTAGCGACGCGCGTAGTGTCGCATGCACGCAGAGGCTCACTCGGGCGTACGCAACGGGCGTCGAAAAGCAACGTTTGACATTAACCAGGGTCAGGTGCGCGCACTCAGGCGCTCGACTTGGCCAAGCGCACAACTGCAGCGCACTGTGCGACTCGACAGTTTCGCCTGCGACAAGCACTTCCAAGTGACCGACTTTCAGCGAAAACACACCGTCGCACTCGCGCTCGCGCCGCCCTCGCCTGCAGGCTGCGCACACTTTTTCGATCTTTGCCTACTTTACGCCGAACGGTATGCAGCGATTTCAGGCGCTTATGCAATGTGACACCCGCGACTTGCAACTCGATTGGTTTAAATAAATTGCGCACATTTACGCCACAATTGAAGCGGTGTTTCGCACACGCACACACACACAGCAAGATTGCCGCAACCGCACCGCAGCAAACAGCAGAACAGCACGCAGCACTCGCACGAACGTTCGTACCGTCACCGTTGGTATCCTTAACGAAACTAAACGAGCACAGTTGCCAGCGCAAAACTCGGCCAATGCTATTTTGATTGCGAACTCGGCGCTGTGTATCTCCAAAGACGGGCTCGTGTGTGAGTGTGTGTGTGTGTCTGTTCGTGTGTCTGTGGTGCTGGGGCACGCGACTCGGCTGTGCACACCTCGTCAACCGAACACAAACGACAAGTGACAGCGGTGACAGTAATTGCTTTTGTCTCACGGTTAAAAGGACACTGGAGCGCGCAGGCGCCGGCACACGCACTGCCCGAGCGGAGAGTGGATGCCATATGTGGAACGTAGCTCTGGAAAGCTGCAGCTTTTTCTAAGGGGGGCGCAGCGGAACACAGTGAAAACGAAACACGCAAACACGCACAAGTATTCAGTGTTCAAGTGCCGCCAGCCGTTAAGACGATCGAGCTTTTCGCGTTACAGTGAAGCGGCAGCGTTTTTGAAAAGCAATTCAAAGCGGCAGCTTTGTAGGCTGCAAGTTCAAGGAAAGCATTCAGGCAGTTTTTATGAATGAAAATTTGGCCATGTATGTCGTTCAACTGCTGTTTTCATTCCCATACATTCGCATCACATCGCAGTGACACCTGTACTTACTCGACCCCCCCCCCCGCCGAGTCAACTCATTATGTGCGCTGTAATGTTTGCTTTCTTAGGCAGTGTGTCATTTGCAACAATCATTGCGCTGCTCGCCTAAAAGCACGCCGCCTTTTCTTTGCGCCCAACTTGGTTTTTTTCGCCTTCGCGTCGCTTGTTGCTGGCTATTCCTGTCGCTGCTACCATCGCCATTATGTTAACTTGCCATTATGTTTATAGTTTTTGTTGTTGTTGTTCTCGTTGCTGCTGCAATGGAAATTCCGTTACAGCTGTTCGTTTGACTTCAAGTCTACTTTTGTGCACTTAATTCACTTAACCGGGTTGTCCCCTCGTGCTGCGCCGCCATGTATGCTACATTCTTTGCTCTTCCTTTGCGCACACTAAACTCTACATTGTTGCGCTTGCTGCTCGTGTAGACGTTTCGTGTATGTGTGTTGTTGTTATTGTTGTTGTTATTGGTCTCACATTGCAGTCCTTTGTTACGCTCATCATTTGTAAGTGCGCTGTTTACTACTTTGTTTGACTATTTCCACCCATTCGGCTGCTTACGGCAGGTCGTGCTGCTACTTTTCGTACCGTTTCGCGTTTTCCGCTTTTTCCGTCTGAGTGTTAGTCTCTTACTATGCGTGCGTGTGTGTGTGTGTGTTTGTGTGAGTGTGGGCATTGTTGTGTATTGCCATTGTTTGTTAATGGCAGTGCGTGGCTCATAGAAATTGCAGTATTTTTTGAAATGGTTTATTTGTATAGCGCTTTGATTGAAATTGCCAAACAATCACGATTAGCAAACTGCCTTTAACTATGCTTCATCTTGCTTTTACTTACTTTAAAATTCAATTCAAATTGATTTTGCTTTGGTTAAGAGATCAGTCAACGTTTTTTCATTCTGTAGCCATGATGATGAATGGTCTGAAATGAAAAAATTGTATGAGTCAATTTTGTAATCTAATATGAACATCCTGCTAGAGTCCAACCGATACCAAATTTTTTGGCTGATGCCGATGCCGATTAATCGGCCGGAAGGGCGAGTTTGGCCGATGCCGATTAATCGGCCGAATGGGCGAAAATCGACCGATGCCGATGCCGATTACATAGAAAAAATAACACGAATGAATTCAATCAAAAACAGTCTATTTTATAAAATAACAAAAGGAACTATTACATATTGTTTGTAATATTCACCACAAAATAACAAAACAACGAGAAAAGAAATAATTAAAAACTAAATAAAATAACAAGAGAATTCAGAATTCTAATACATTAACATGTATTAAAAAATAATAATATATCACATTTATCCACTGAGAGAGAAACAAAAATAGTGACGTAAATATTGCATACAAATTCAGTTTTGTATTCAACTTAAAATTACGATCTTTATATTAAAATTTGTACTCTCAAATTGCGACCCGTTGCACAGTGTGACTTTATCATTTTTAGGATGCCAAAAGTAAAAAAAAAATCGCAACAATTTTTTGGTATGCAATAGAGGAATATACAAGTGATATGAATATATGTGCGATAACCGTTATCGAATTTGTCTCGCTGCGACAAGTGCAGAAACACTTTTCTCAATGTGAGATTTTTTGTGAAGTTTAGTGCCATGATTTTTTTGTCAGAAATATTTTTGCACAAATCTTTTTGATTTTAGGTATTTGAATATTTTGCGCAACCTTCGGTAAGTTTTTGAAGGTTTAATTAATTTATTTTAATTTTTTATCGATTAAAATAGCTAGTCACTAAAAATTGAGTGATTCCCAAAATTGTTTCTTTTTTTAATAGAGTAAAACTTATTGAGTTCCGTAGAGTTCCATGTGAAGTTTATAACCACATTAATGAAAAATGTGCCTAGTTTCAGATTCTGCAATCAATTTTTGCTCCTTTTTGCACCAATTTAGTTCACAGCCAATCAAACATGGCAGTTCCGCGAAGTGAACTTTTTGATGTTTGGCTAAAATCCAAGCAAAAAAATACGAATCATGCGGTTTTTAAATATATGTATTTTGAGTTTGATTGGAAAAGATGTTGTCCACATCAAATTAAAATCCTGTGTAAAGAAACTCTGCTATCATTTTCGCTCCAGATGGGCACATTCTAGCCGAATAAATAGCCGTTTCCTTTATATCACAGGATATTGGAGTTTTTTGTCAAAAATTTTTTGAAATGTTAAATAGTTTGGAACAAATCTAATTTAAAAGTATTAAAAAAAAACATATTTTGACTATTTTTATTTACGTCCGTCCAGACAAACCCTATTAAATTAGAAATAATGGTCATCTGAAATTACACCTCATATGGGGAGTCGAAGAAACAGTGGGCGGATCACGCCCATTTTTTTTGTCTAATACGATATTGATTTTTGGTTATTGCAAAATTTTATCGTCATACCTACTTCGGTTTGACTGCTATGACTTTTGGCATCCTAACCATGATAAAAGTCACACTGTGCGTTGTACAGATGCAGTGGGAAGAAGTCAGAAAACAAATTTGGAAAAAAATAAAAGGCCTGTTAAAAAAAATGCTTTCAATTAAAAAAGAAGGATAAGAATGAAAAATTAAAAGCCCCTTCTTCTCATATCCACATTAAGATAAGATGCATAGACATTTCGAGAAAATCTGTGTTTTTAAGAATACCAAGTTTTAAAAAAAAAATTTCTAAGAAACATTTATATTAAACAGTATTTAAAAATACATTACTGAAAAAGGGGTATAAGAACCCGTTGGTACAAAAAATGAAAACAAAAAAATGAAAGCAGAAAATAGGCCGATGGCATCATCGACCAAAAACGGCCGATACCGATATCTATTTTTTTGGCCGATGCCGATACTAGCCGATGCCGATACCAATTTTATTAGCCGATACTAGCCGATGCCGATGCCAATTAATCGATCGGACTCTACATCCTGCATTTGTCCCACGATTTGTCCTGTGGTAAATAGGTATTTTCTACGAATGGTTGTCCTAAGTTCATGCCAGCAAAAACTGGACACCGACATTCACATTTTGAGAAAAGTTTATTTAGTCGATATTAGATTAGATTAGATTTGGACTGCGTTTTCAATAATAGATTCCCTTGATTACACAGGACAACAAAATCGCACTTTTTTCTGTTGTATGGAGTTTTTCTACTGTTTTTTACTAACTTGGGTGCGCTGATTGCGAATCTACCTTCAGATTTTTTGTAGCAGCTCTAGTTAGTGAGATACAGGTACCGTATCACTTTTTCAGATTTTCCTCTACTTTTTCCATATTTTTTTTTTATAATTTCAAAACCAATAAACCGGTTGACATGATTTTCACTTTATCGCACTAACAACACCGCACGGCTTCTTTTTCGATGCAATTTATTTGTATAAGTTTTAAAATTCCGCGGTAATCGGACCTCAAATTCGGAAAATATGGAATTTAAGGCGTTTTCTTTGATGGTCAAAAACATACACAATTTTCGTAAATCAATTAACGAGTTAGGTGTATAATGAAAGCCGACACATCAAGCAATACAACACAGCCAAATTATTTGGTGGAATACACATTCGCATCGAAATAATAGCAAAAATATGCCATAGTCATTTTCATCACTTTTCATATTTTTTCCTTAAAAAATTAGGTGCCTCAAAATATGCTCTTTTACATGTTCCATTCATAGTCTGAAATACAAGCAAAAAACCAAAAAATTTTGAAGCACCTAATTTTTTAAGGAAAAAATATGAAAAATGATGAAAATGGCTATAGTACATTTTTGCTATTATTTCGATGCGAATGTGTATTCCGCCAAATAATTTGGCTGCTTGTATTGCTTGATGTTTCTTCTTAAGATATTCATATACTTCGTAACTTGATTTATGAAATATATGTAAAATTTTCGCCATCAGAAAAAACGCCTTGAAATTCAATATTTTCCTACTAATTAATAATAATTAATAATAATAATAATAATATTTTCCTACTTTGAAACCTTATTACAACGCCAATTTAGAACGCATAAAATTTATTAATGTCAGAAAAGTTGGCGTGAAATGTTGTAAGTGCAACAATATAAAAATCATGTCAATCGGATTATTGGTTCGGAAATTACAATCGAAAATGTGAAAAAAGTCGAGGAAAATTCGAAAAAGTGACACGCCCATTTTTTGCGAAAACTAGAACTGTTACATAAAAACGGAATATGGTTTTGAAATCAGCGTGAAAAAACTGTTGAGAATCATGTAAAAACTTCATGCAACAGACATGCTGTTGTCCAGTGTTATCATTTTCCTATTTTCGCCTCATTCATAGTAAAAAATAAAATTTTGTATAAAATGTCAACCGAATTGTGAATCATCGAGGTACTTTTTTGTAATCGTTGGTTTAGTCTGTTTACCCAAACAGATATGCATGGCTTTTTAGAAGCACTGGACCTTTTTAAAAGAGTCAAGAATCTGGAATGCATGACAACAACAACCTCTAAACGGGCAGTTTTGCGTAAGAAACAAAAGTGGCGACAAAGTGAGTGAAGCAGAATGAGGTATGGGACGCCTTTATTTACTCTTTATTTATGTAAACAGTTTTTCGTGGTAAATTCCTCAATTTTTTTTCCCCCTGTCTATCCATCAAAACGATGTCAATAAGATTTGAATAAATATTTGACTGCCTTCATTTTCGCCACGCTTCGAGCCAAACCAGAGCGCGGCTCAACGCTAAACGCCAACAAACGCCAGCAAATATGTTTGCTTAATGCCAAACACTGTCGGCCCCACGAAAATCCATCATAGTTGTCAGCACTGTGGCCAGTGCCAACAACACGCTGTGTCAGCATCCAGCAAATGCGCTAAAAAAGTGCATCAGTCAGTCAGCCTGTCAGTCGACGTGTAGCTTGAAAGCGCAATAAAACTTGCAGCCAGGTGCACTGCAATCTTTCTAAAACATTTACGAAAAACGTAAACATTATTGTTATTCGAATAACAACAACAACAAAAATGAAAGCAATAACAACAAAAGCTATAACAATGACAATGACAAAACCCGAAACGACAAACAACAGCGGTTGCAGAAATATATCAACGTGAGCCAAGCAATGTTGCACTGTGAAATGTGACGGCACTGAAACCAGTCAGCGCTGTCAAACCGTCAGCCAGGAAACGGCGGTTTTGGCTGCTCTCGTTGCAAATGCAACAAAAGCGCCGCGACACAACAATTGCGTCGACCGCATCTGCAAGTGAGCGGCCACTTAAGCAGCTTTCATTGTATTCGGCGTTCGAACCCGTTGAGTGTAGACTATGCGTGCGCTTGTGTGTGTGTGTGACTGAGTGAGTGGGTGGGTTTGTGCCTTTTGCGGTTGGCCAAATTGAAAGCAATTGAAAGTACTATGCTGACATGCATAGATTTCGATATTTGCATGAAATAGAAGAAAAATTCATAGAATGGAAGAAGTTTGAAATTTTTTTTTTAATTGGAACAATTTATACAAATTTCAATTAGCAGATCTTAAAATAAATTATTTCCACCCTTTTATTAGTACAGTAAAGTATAATATTAATTTTGAACCGTGGAGTGTTTTAAGCCAAAATTAATCTAGCGAAACTTTAGTATCATCCTTCAAGTTTTCACCTCCCAGTTTGTCCAAATGTAAAACTATATGAGGTTACTTCATATTACACTGCAGTTTGGACCGGTGTTGCTCTTAACCCATGACTAGCCATAGCCTAAAAATATGGTCACTACAAATTTTGTAGAATCAAATACGGAAAAACCGCAGGTTGAGAGTTTGTGATGATTTTCAAACTCCTCAAATATTGCCAACAAAAAAATATACAAAGTAATTTTATGACTTACATATGTAACTTTTGTACTCATTCAAAATCCTTTGAAGGAAAGCCAACATTTTTACATTAATTAAAAATTCTAAACGTTTCAATATCAACAGCAACACCCGCTTCAAAGCAACCAAAAAAGTAAATAAATTGTATGCTTAAAATTACAAATATCACACAACAATATTAACAACAACAACAATAACATCAAACCAAATCCCATAACATTCACCAGATCCAACATTCATGCTGCCAGTGATTTTGAGCAGTTCGCGTCGCTGATTTGCTGAAGTCAATGCTGCGTCATGGCTACTCCCGCCTTGGCTGCCCTCAACCACACTGTACTGTACTGTCTGTCCGTTCGTCAGTCTGTCCGCTAATCTGTCTACCCATTCGTCTGTCCATTTGTCCATCTATTCGCCTGTTGTCGTGACAGTCCAAAGGTTTTCTTTGCCACTTAAAAGCAACACAAACGCTCAATTGCTGCATACGAAATTGGTTGAACCTGCACACCAGCAACCGTAGCAATAACAATGACAACGACAGCAATTCGAGTAACAACAACAACAAAAAAGGACACCAGCTATGTATGTGTGCTGAATTTTCACTGGTTTCCCGGTGCTATTACGAATGCGTTTGGCACGACTGACAGCCAGAGTAGCGACAACCGTAGCAAAGCCAAAAATGCACAAACAGCAGCAACAGCAATGCTAACGCAGATAATGACGGCAGCAGCTCGCAAAGATGTGGCCACAACTGCAATACAGGCGGTTTTTGTGAAATTATCTCAACGCTGGCGCAACAATCGGGCAAGGTTAGCATTTTTCACAGGGCGAAAAAAGTTCAATTCGAATTGTGGCACTAAAATACTTGAAGCGCTCAGCGAGAGTGGAAACGTTTAAGATTCGTTGTTGAATGGAAAAAAGTTACGTTTCACTTTCGAATGCGCTTAAATTTGGTTTGGGAGCAATTTTTTGTTTATATTGTAAGAAAAATATTTTACAAATTTTCTATAAAAAAAAATACATATGGAAATGTATGAGAAGTGGGAACGAATGAAAGTTTACAAAGTTGACAATATTGCTTGGAAATTCAACAAAATGCTCCACAGCCGCTCAGAAGTTGATCTTAGAGGGTTAAAATCTATGATTGACCCCAACTAATTTTTTCTTCTGAACATTTTTTTCAAACATTTTCAAAACCTATCTTTACCCCTTAGTGGGACTTCCATACAAATTTATTGTTCTCATAAAATGAGCTCTCATTGCACCCAAGTTGCCACCAGACAAGGCAAATGTAAGCAAGCTAACAGGTTTAACCCTTCTAATCAAATCTTTTTATAATATTTTCATTTTTTTTTTGCACTCTTAAAAAGAATTTAGTTCAAATAAAATCATATAAAATTTAAATCAATACAAATTTGTTTGTATTAAATTCTCCGCAGAAAACCCATTCAACACACCACAATTTGGTTTGCTCGCTATTTTTTTACAAATCGCAAATCGCTGTTTGATATCAATGTCAGACATATACTGCACTAACAAAAAATTTAACATCAAGTGAGATTAATGAAAACACGCCAACACGCTTGCAAATGCCGCCCAGTGCCTCAAAACTCTTTGCATGCCGAACTCAAGGCCAACGCGCTGCCAAACAAGCGCACCGGGAGCATAGTTAAAACAACAACCACAATGCGTTACATAGAACTTCATGTAAAATATTTTAACAACTCTTTTTCCACCAACCACAGATCCCACACCCAATAAAATATTTGCTGAAAATTGTGAATTTTTATTCCACATATTTTTGTTGCTGCTAGCGCTATTGTTGTTGTTGTTGTTGTGGTTGTTGCAGCGCCACCTATATATGCCATGCTTGTATCAACTCACGTAGATGTAGGTTACAACAAATCGAGTCCTAACAATTTCATACAACACACAAACCTAATCCATCGAGATTTGAAATTTCATTTGCTCGGCACTTTTTTCCATTCTGGCTGGTTATTTTTACTATTATTGTTCTTGATGTTGTTGTTGATGTTCTCTACTTGTTTTGCATACATTCATTTAGCATTTTTTATGTTTTTTCTGCACGCCAAGTTGCACAGTTGTTGAAGTGCTTCCGTACACATTACCCGCGGCCAACGGTGCGTATGAGTAATTTAAAACTTGCACCCTTTTCTATTGCTGCGTGCCGAAAAGTTGTGGGGCGTAGAGGGGCAAATTCTAAACAAGTTTCTTATCACTTTTGATTAATCGGCATGTTTTGGGCTGTTTGGGCGCGCCGAAAGTCATTTATTGGCAATGCGCTGCGTGCTTGGAGAGACGTGACTATGAGAATTGTAATTTTAGGTTTTCATGTTCGTGAAGCAAAGTCAATTGACTTATTGCAATGCTGTTGTAATTTATTAACTGCAATTTGTTATTATTGAAATGTGTATAAAATTGTAGCTTCGAGGTTTCTGCCATTTCTATGTCCAAATGTGCCAAATACTAAGTTTTCTTACAAAGAACTCGAATAGGCAATGCAAGGAATAAAACCCGAACAAGATGAAAAAATTAAGTATTTAAATGCCGAGAAAATTTTTTAAAAATTTTGCTGACTTTTTTCGGCTGACTCGTTCACTCCAAACGAACTTCTTGTTCAATTGCGATTACGAAACATTGTCACAAATGCTACAAAGTCAAGTCATGGGCAATTAACACTTACTCGCTTTAGCTCTCTCTCTCACTTCCTCTCTCTTTCCTTCTCTTTCTCTCCCTCTCGCCCACGCAGCTATAGCGAATTTTCAATAGCAGTGCAGCAAATTTCCAATGCGATTGCACAAAACTGATATCGGCCCAAAACGCAACTAAGCATGTTCACTTATCCATACAGGCCGCCCAAGCGCCTATAACTATGCCAGAAAATGTGCACGATGTGTGAGCTGCTTCGTGCTTCCGTATTGGTGTTAGTGTGCGCTCTCACGGGCGGATCGTGTTGCACGCGGCAGTGCAATTATTAGGTTTCAATTTGCATTTGCAAGTTGCATGCCAAACGAAACAAATTGCAGGTATTAATTTTCAGCGCACCCCAAATCGCGCTGCACCCACACCCACCCACACCCACACACAAACACACACAGAGAAACACTCAGACGCACACACAGCCCTATCGAACTCGACACGAACGTAGAGCTGAGTGCAGCGCGAACGCATAAAGCAAATTTGGCAATCGAGCGTTTGCATGTTAAATCTGCCACCGTTGCCGTCATTTCCGTTACGCATTTAACAAATCAACGACGCTGGCCGTCGAAGCGCGCCAGTCAAATGGGCGTGTGCTGCAAACTCAATTGAAATGGCAAATTGCCGGCGGCAGTGCCCAGCCGAAACTTGATTAGCATCGAGCACAGCGCTGAATGCAAGTCAGCCTAAAAGTATGCTATTGTGATTAGAGCTTTAAGGTTAATGAGTTCGAGAGCGCCGCTTGTAGTGTTGGATTTGGTTCACAAGTGGATCTGAAACAAATTGTCAAAAATATATGACGAGTATTTGCGATATGTGGCAACTATATAGCATAAATATTTATAAAAAAATTATACCTGATTAAGTGCTACAAATGTTGTGTACTTTAGTATAACTTATTGCGAGCATACCTTTAGGCAGTAAAAGCAATTAAATGTGTTTTTGTCTTAATTTGTCGAATTATAAAAGTCTTAGTGTTAAGTTTTGCAAGCAAAATAAATCGAAATGAATCAATCTGTAGTGAGACTCAACAAAACTAATCAAAATGCATAATTTACGTTTATCAATAGGCGTCAGGTGTAGCCACTCTCAACTATTAAAGTATGCATGTGTGACTACTATGACGTACATACATACATAACTGTAAACAATGCGAAGCAATACGACGAATTCACGTCAACGTCAGAAATGAGCCTAAGCCTAATGCACTTCAATTTTGTTAATTAAAATTGAATCACATACACAGACACACATGCAGACACATGTACATGCAAACAAATTTGTATGAGTTGCAAAACAATAATTCCAATAGTTATTGTGAACAAATGCATCGCCACAGAGCCCATCAAACATGTGTCAGCCACACCTGTACACACAATTATATGTCGATGTATGTGTGTGTGTGTGTGTGTGCAGCCTGGCAAATGTAAATTTAATCAAATCATTACAAACGAAACTACATGTTGTACAAATCATTACGAAACGCTTCCGAGCAGTGTCATTCACTAATACAACCATTATGCACTCTATACATGTATGTATGTATATTTAAAATGCATGCAACAACGATCACGCCAACAATGCAACAACAGCATCATCGTACATCAACGCCAGCAATGGCGTCAACAACAAACGGTTCTAAGCCCCTGTAAGTTTATAACCCATATCGGCTTAAGTTCAAATTCATGCGCACATACATCAGGAGGCAGTGGTGAAAAACACAAATACACGCACACATACGCAGACGTAGACGCCTGCACTTTGAACTGCCATGTATATGAAAATGTCAAACTTCGCACTCAAGTGTTACTTAGTTGGACCTTGACAGACTTTACAAATTAATTAAATGTGGCAATGATTAAGTTATCGGATATGTATGTGTGATATGGGGAATTTTACGGCAAACATCTCTTCAACTATTAAATTCTAAGGAAAAATTTGTGTCGGCAAAATTTCCACTATTAACCCTTTCGCTACAGGTTTTTACTGGGGAAAGTTAAAATTTTAAATTTTACGTCTTAGGCTTCTATGTGGTTATATTAGCAACATTCCATAAGACATTTTTTAATTTTTATACTCGGACCCTTTAGAGTGTTGTGGCTGTAATAATTACTTAAACATACAACTTTTTACGCATAACGAAAATTTGAATATTTGCTCATTTACTTCAGCCAAAATTAAAAAAAAGTATGTAAATTGAAAGAAAACGTCAAATTAAAAAGTTCTCTAATTTGTTCTGCTTCTTCTGCCTTTACTATGTCAAGATATACCATTAAAAAAACGTGTATACTTCTCTTCTTTAAAGTTAAATATTCAGTTTATTAATTTCGTATTTTGCCTAAAACTTCAAACTAAAAAATAAGAACAACCAACAAAAAAATAAGAATACAACCATAGAGGATGCAGACGTCCACCAAGTAGCATGTTGCCATATAGCAACAAAATAGCGAAAGGGTTAACAAAGCGCATTTTTTGTGATGCTCCTCATGGGATTGAAATACCAGTAGCATCTAAATTGAATCTGATGCCCATATCTTTACCCTTTACAGAGCTATCGAGTGGATCAGGTGGACGTACAGAACAGGCGGTCAGACGAACAGATAAATGGAAGGAAAGCGAACGGACAGACGAATGAACATGCGAACGAATGAACGGACAGACGTGCATATGGACGGACAGATAGACGCACAGTCGGGCAGAATGGACGGACGAGTAATACATGTATGCTGATGAATACAATAGATGATGAATAGATGAACAGACATACAGACGAATGGATGGATAGACGGACAAATAGGCAGATGGACGGACAGACGGATGGGCGAACACATAGATGGACAGTCGGACTGAATTAGCGGACTAGAAATAGATGAATAGATGATGAATAGAATAGATGATGAGTAGATGAAAAGACAAACAGACGAATGGACGGACAGGCGGACGAATAGGCAGATGGACGAACAGACGGATGGGCGAACACATAGATGGACAGTCGGACAGAATGGACGGACTGGCAATAGATGAACAGATGATGAATAGGATAGATGATGAATAGATGAACTGGCATACAGCCGAATGGACGGACATACGGACGAATAGATAGATGGACGGACAGACGGATGGACGAAAAGATAGACGGATAGTCGGAAAGATGGACGAAGGATCAATAGAGAGATGGGCGAAAAGGCAGATGGACGGACAGATGGATGGGCGAACAAATAGATGGACAGTCGGACTAAATGGGCGGACTAGAAATATGGGCGGACTAGAATAGATGATGAATAGAATAGATGATGAGTAGATAAACAGACACACAGACGAATGGACGGACAGACGGATGGACGAAAAGATAGACGGATAGTCGGAAAGATGGACGAAGGATCAATAGAGAGATGAGCGAAAAGGTGGACGGACAGACCGACGAACAGACCGACGAACAGACATACAGACGAATGGACGGACAGAAGAACGAAAAGACAAATGGGCGGACAGACGAATGGACGAACAGATAGACAGAGATAGACAGTCGAACAGATGGACGGACAACCAATAGAAAGTTAGACGGAAAGACGGACTCACAGACGGACGAACAGACAGACAGATGGATGGGCAGACGAACATATGGACAGAGAGGCGGACAGTCGAACAGATGGATGGACGACCAGTACAAATATAAATAGAAAAACGGACGGACAGACGGACGAATAAACAAATGGACCAACAGACAGATGGATCAACAGATAGACGGGCAGATAGACAGACAGTTGGAAAGATGGACGGACAACCAATAAAAAGATGGATGGAAAAACGGACGGAGAGACAGAGAGATAGATGGACGGATATGCGGACAGATAGACGAACGACCAATAAAAAGATGAATGGAAAAATGGATTTATGAACAGATAGATGGACAGTCTAATAGATGAACAGGCAATCAAACAGAAAGATGGATGGAAAAACGGACGGACAGACGAACGAATGGACTATCAGCAGACGAAAAGACAGATATGTATGCATACATATGGACGCACAAACGGATGCAGGGACAGATAGACGTATAGTCAATCATATGGGAGGACGATTATGGGCGACGAAAGATGAATGGAAAAACCAGCGGACAAACGGACAATAATACAGGCAGACATCTAAATCGACCGACCGAGGAACAGAACATATAGACGGATATCTCTTAATTGGTTCTTTTTGTGATCCGAATCAAACAAACATGTACCTATCCATCTTAACCCATTGCTGCCTAATGGGTAAAATTTTACCCATGAAAATTTATTTTTTTTCTAAATCACAAAAAAGTCAATGTTTGAGATCTCTCAAAACCACTGATAGGGATAGTTAGGGTAAAGATTGAACTACCTTAACCTAGTGAAGGTCATCCTAAAATTTCGCCATCTAGCTAGAGTTACCAGACTAAAAAAATCGTGAATTTTCCGGAGGTGGAAAATGTGGCAGAACGTAGTGGCCTTAGAACTTCACAAAAATCGGCGTCCTAACTCACCTGTAAAAAATACAACTTTTGTTCACGTGTTTAGCTGATCACTTCACAAAGTATGGAAAAAAGCTACCATTGATGCGTAATGGGTGTAAAATACCTAATGAATATCTCAGCAACGTGCCGAGATATAAAGCTGAAATTTTGTTTCTGATCATTTTGGGTCACTTCTATGTCGTGTATGAAATTTTATCAAAATCGTATTGGCGGAACTGGTACCCGGCAGCAATGGGTTAAACTCCTTTCAAGCATTACAAACACTTTATCAAAGTGTTAAAACCCTAACATCTCTCTTCACAGTGTCTAATATATAACAGTTTCCATATATATAAATAAAGTCAGCTATATGGCTTAGAAAATTTGTTCTACTTCAAATTATGAGATCAGTTTTGATGTCGTAATGACTATCAAGTTCTGACTGTGACCCAGGCAAGGTTTAAGGCTTTGTCAACTAGGAGTTTGGAAGTCATTCGCAACAGCCAATTAACCCTTCTATCTATAAATGCCTTGAGACACATTTTGGATATCTTACAACAAAATCAAGATTCGGTTAAATCAGATTAAATCAGAGTGTCCTTGCTCATAAAATCTGACTTAAAAAAGGTTCTTGTCCAATTGTGATATCACACTGGCATGGCGCTACTTTCTCACAAATGACGCTAGGAACCATGAAGCTACCAAACTGAATATAGACAACTTCCTGTTAGATCAATGAAGAATGGGAACCAAGAAGTTTTACTTCACTTCTGGCACCAGAAAGGCAATAATTCAAGCAATATTGAAAGGATTCTTTCAACGGGGACTTAATATTTAGCTGCCTAACTCTTCCGCTAGGTGCAGACATTCACCTCAAATAACTCTTTGTAAATAAGACATGTAGATGCCTCATATGAAGAAATTACTTTAAAAGTTCAATAGTCAAACCTTTCGCCTGGCAGAGCGACACAAACCCTCTCCTTCATTACAATTTCCAAATTTAAGCCATGTTACAATTTTTACCTAAAAATTTATAATGCAAACGAAAAACACTTTAAAGCTATAACGCATTAGCAAAACTTTCCTTACAGAACTTGGCTTGTACGCAGCTTAAGTGTGGCTTGTAAAAAGCAACTGCCGAAAACACCACCTCCACAGTTATGCAACACTGGCACGCCAATCTCCCAGCTGCAGCACGAGCGGAATCGCGGAATCTTTGTAATCGCATATTCGATTTTTTGCGCGCTCGATAATGCAAAAGTTGGCAGTGCGCACGCAGACGAAGAACAAACTGCTTGCAACTGTTTGCAGTTCGTTGTGTTGTTCGCCGCCCCCTCGAGTAATTTGCGCGCTGTGGCCGCTGCAACAGCAGCACCAGAGGTCAATACGAATTTACATATGGACATAGTTAAGGTAGCCGCGGCTGTGCTGTCAGCGTTCGGCAGGCCGACAAGAATGCAGCGAATGCCAAACCAAAAGCACGGCAGCAGCCCAGACTCAATTGACTGCTTTTATTGGTTTATGCAAATTGTTTGCCATCGCCAGCGTAAATTGACGAAACGTTGACGACCACGGACGAGCGCAAATGAAAAGGAAAATTACATTCTAGCAGCACAGGCAACGAGACGCTATGCGTTAGCTAAGTCAGAAATGCGCAAAGGTCATTGGGAGATTTCATTTTATGCGGAATACTTAATTGAAACAATGAGAGAATTACACGTTGCGGGGGTTAATTAAGTGTTGAACGATGCAACGCAGCAGCTACTGCAACGTGGATGGAAGAAGAAGTGGTGGGATGAATGTAGCATATGTTGGGGGAGGGGGTTGAGGCCATTGAGGTTCATTGGTATGCCATAATAATTTGGACTCAGATGCTTTTACTCACAGACTAGTTCGTTTGGGAAAATGTAGCTAAAACACCAACGAATTTTGTTGGCTAAGACACAAAAAAAATGAATTAATTCTGGTTAAAGTTTCAGTAAGCACAAAGTTTTCATATTTGAAATTTAACGGTCTTGAGTCTACTTAACAAAAGACACTACCATAAAATGCCACATTTTTAAGCTGCATAGGTACAGTGGCGCACACAGGGGAGGGTTTTTGGGGGGTAAACCCCCCGAAATTTCTTTAAGTTAGTAGAGAAATTTAATTTAATAACACAACTCGACACAAAAAATGCACCTAAAAATATAAGTGTTTTCTGGACTAACCTTGGGCCGCTGAACACGAAACTGAAGATTAAAAATTTTTTGTAAGAAGCGTTTTCGAAAACTCTTCGAAAAACCAGTTTTCCCCCTGTTGTTTCAGTTATGAGCACATATCTCTTAAACTTAAATCCGACTAACACAAACTGTACGTCAGTCAGAAGATAATACCTTAGTCTTTCCAGAGATATACAGATTGTCCAAATCAGATGTTATTTGGGAAAGTTACTGACGGTGAAAGTTGAAAAAAAGGGAATTTTTCGACCTATTTAAAAAATTATAAATTTTCGAATGTTTTTTTAAAAGATAAAATAAATTATCTGCTCTGGTTTTAAAATCTAAGATGAAAGATATATTATTTGAGGAAATATTAAGCCCAACGTCAATAGAATTGAATGGAAAATGACAAAGTTATGATGCACTGAGTGAAACCACCAACTTTAGATTTATTTGACCGTGCGAAACAATTTTTTTTTTGTCGAGATCCATCCAAATGTTGATATAGACGTGAAACTAGATGTAATTTATAGTAACCTGGCATAGTCAGTTTTTTATTTTTTGACCCAAAAACCTTCTTAAAGGACTTTAAAATTGTAAGGACATACACATTTCAAATATTTTTTTTAATTTTTTCGGTAGTGCAATGATGAAGATGTGGGTATCAAATGAAAGAGAAAAATTGTCTCCTTTTAACTAAATTTTCTATTTTGAACCTTCAGGACCAAAATATGTCCAAAATATGATAGGGAAAACATACATGTTTTGGATACATCTAAATTTTATTCTATTTCAAAGTTCCCGCCCGAAACAAAATCCTGCGTGCGCCACTGCATAGGTAGTTTAAATATGGCAACCTTCAAGGAAGAATATTAACCCATAAAATCAATTGTGATTTATGCTAGTTATCCCGTAACATCCACAAAAAAACCATTTCTGTACACCCGACTTTTGATTGGTTGAGCCAAGACACCAACCAATTCTCTCAACGTTAACAACAAAAAAACACCACCACATTCACATAATTACTAATTAATGCTGTTCCAGGTGACAACCAACTACAATCAGCCCTTTCAAAAACTTTGATTTTACAAGTCAAGAAACGCTTAAACAAAAACAACAATAACCACAGTAATTCAGCACACTTGCACTCCTCCCCACCCCATTCCATGTAATCACTTGGCGAGCGCAGAAAAACTGTGCAATCAGCGTCGTCCACGTAACGAGCAGCCGGAGGAATATTTCGAATTTTCCAGAGCATTGTTTGCTTAATGCAATTTCGTCTCGATTCATCTTCGATTTGGTGAAAATGCCACAGCAATCAACGGAATATTTTGCATGCCAAATTGAAACCGAACGAGTCCATTAGAGACATTCGAAATGCAAACGTCGGCGCAACGTCGTTGACGTTGACGTGCTCCTTGTCCATGCCACAAGACACACACACACACACAGAAACGTCTCTACCAGCCAACAATTTCGCTGGCCAATACTAACGACTTGTCGCTAGCTCAAACAACTGCACACACAACAGCCATTCGCACACACACACACACACACTGACAAACGCAAACGCCAAGTCAGCGCATCCTGCTGCACCCACCTGCTCGCTTGGCTTGTTAGCGTCAATTAGACGCCGCTCCACATCGCGGCTAACACTAATTCGCATTTTTTTTACATTGCTCATTTCGTTTGCCTCTCACACACATACACACACACACAGACTTATTGTGCATTGCATATTTTTTTCAATTAATTTACATGTAAAATGCACAACAAAGCTAATAAGCCAGAGCAAAAAATTTGCTCGCTCACAAGGCTGCCACAAAATTGTTGGTACTGTTTTGGCTTTTTGTGGTTGTTGTTGTTGTTGCTGCTTTACTTTGTATACCGAACAGTAAGCAAATAATTGCGATTGGATTTGTGCACTTGGGCGTGGCGCTATTTGCCATTTTATAACGATTTCGGTTTTTTTTGTATTTTTAGTTGTTATTTTTTGTTGTTGCTTTGTAAATTGTATGACTTTTTTTCGGCGACAATTAGGCGCAACATCAACTCCCATTAAACGTGCACAGAGCAAATTTAATATTAATTAACACGTGTAAACAAACGAATTACGGCACATTAGCGAGCAATTACAATTTACTAACGATTTGTTAACAAATATTATTATGGCGCCTATAAATTATTGGTTTGCATTGGTCACAGACCGAGTGGTCGCTGCGTGTTTGCGGCTCTGGTCAGCGCTCATAATTGCTCGGCGCTCGAGCGTTAAAATGGTTAGCATTTCAACCATTACCGTTACACACACCGTTAAGCTGTGCTGAGCATTATTTATTTATTTATTTACTTTTACTTAGTGTTTACTTTCGCGGTGTGAGTTTGTCAATTGATAAGCAAACAACATTTTTGCACTCATCGAAAGAGAAATAAAAAATAAAGTTTTTAAAACGACTAGTGGCAGTTTTGTTGTAAATTGGCGGTTTATTTTTGCGTAATAACTGAAAGCGATGCTTCAACAACGATGCTGCGCACTTTCCAGATGAGAACTACAGTGGTGTCTGGATATAGTGAACTAATTATTGCAAGGCCTGTTCACTGTATTGAAATTGTTCACTATATCAAGGTTAAATTTTTGTTCAAAAACTCGTTTTACATATTTGCTCAAAATACAATATTTGTTTTTTGCTTGAAAATTTGTTTCTATATTTAGAGGCTCCATGTCAAAATTTGGGTGTTCACTATATCGAGGTGTTCACTATATAGAGGGTTCACTATACCCAGACACAACTGTATTTATTTTTCATATTTATTAATATTTTTTTACTGTTTTTTCAATAATTTATAATTTGTTTAGCTCAATTGTGAACGGAGTTGGGACCACAGCACAGGATTTAATTTTAAGGAAATTTTGTACACAAATTTTGTATCCAATAACACTTGAAACCATATTTGTTACCCAAAATTTTTGCAACAAACATATTTTTGTGAAGAGTTTAAACCACCGAAATTGGCTAATCTGCCTGTAAGCTGATGGACAGGTCCTTTTTTTAACTCGTGAAACTGAAACCTGTACACCATAACTAAAAATAGCACAACAAACCCAAAATGCATTAGAGACAACAGAATCATGGGCCACTTACAACCCTTTGAAACCAGAGCCTAGTACCAAAAACAATGAAACTAAAATTTATTATTTAATTTATATGACAAAATTAACTATAAAAGCTACACAAGTTGATTACAGCAATCACATTGTTGCCATAGCCAAATTGTCGTCAAGGTTATTTACTTCCAGCAACTACGAGTATGTTGACTAGGACACCTTGAACATGTCACTCAAGGCGAAAAGGTGCCATGGCCGTGATGGAATCTCCCTTCAAAAGTTAGGTAGAAAAAAAGATAGGTAGAAGAAGCTTCATCATGATGATCACTTTATGTTCCATGATATCATTTCTGGATATGAGTCGCTGAAGAAGGAGAAGCCCATAACTGCCTGCAAAAATCTCAAATAGTTGAAGTCCCATCACTTCTCTTCACACCCTTTACTTACAGCTCGTACAGCTTATTAACATTCAGCGACTATGCTGAATAGCACATCTTGAAGATGTTACCCGAAGGAACTGCAAAGTTTCGTGGCCGTGATGCTACTCGTATCTCCCCTCGAAAGTTAGGTAGAAGAAGCTTCATCATATGTTTATAAGTTACGACGATCACTTTATGTTACATGTTATCATTTCTGGGAGAAGAAAATCATGGCTCAAGTAGATGAAGTTTCATCACTTCTAAGTATCACTAATAGGAAGGAGATGAAAGACGAAGTCGAAGGCCATATCGCACACGCACTACAAAAGTGACATAACTCAAAATTTTTAATTTCGGGTTTATGCGTTAATACTGTGCACAATGCATCAATCTACCAATAAGCAAAAGCTCAGTATATTTTGTTGTTGATAACTGTTGCAAAAATACAGTTAGGTCTCTCTTTATGTCAGAAGATTGATGCTATTTGATCGCTGAAGCTCAATGCAAAAGTGTCCTAACTCAAATTGTGACACTTTTGACGAAATAAATTTTTGTTGAAGTTAATTTTAAGCAAAGTTCTGACAATTTTAGTATATATTTTCAAATAAAAAAATTAATTTCGAATTCTCAAAATTTTTCTTTCGACTTTTTAACTGTAATTTATAATTATAAAACTCAGCAAAAGTGGCATAACTTAAAATAATTCTGTAATTATTGAATTAAAATATCATCAAAACTGTCACAACTCAAAATTTTGGATTTTCTAGTGTAAAATAAAAAAAAAATCTTTGTAACTTATCCTAAAGCATAATCTGTAAGGATTTTCTACTGAACGGTCTATACGTTATTTTAAAAAAATGTTTATTTACCTCAAAAACAGTGTTTTGCGTTTCCTGAAAAATCAAAAATTTTGAGTTGTGTCACTTTTGTAGTGCGTGTGCGATATTTCTCTTTGAAAAGTCTGAGTATATGAAGCTCATTTCTCACTAATAAGTAGCTGAACGAAGAGGGAAGCCTCTATTGTATATAAACCCCTCAAGTGCTCGTATATCAGCCCCCTCTAGGTGTGACTCCTGCTCAAAGAGCATACCTAGTTTTCATTAAAGAAATGAAGCAGACGAACACCTAACATTTTTGTTTGACTAGCTGAACATAGCACGAGGACATGTCTCTTTTTGAAAAGCCCAAGTAGATATAGCCCCATATTTTCTAGTAATGACTAGCTGACCAAAGAGCAAAGCCAAGTTTCTCTCTAGGAAGTTTATGTAGATAAACATTTATAACTTCTAGGTGTATCTATTTTCTTGCAGAGGATACCAATTTTTCGTTGACGAAATGAGGCAGACGAAGCCTTTTCTTTTCTGGTACACCTAGCTGAATGTTAAAAAAGTTCATAATTCTTTTTGGAAAGTACAAGAAGACAAAGTCTCATTATTTGTTAGTAATGGCAAGCTGAACGAAAAGGAAAGACAACTTTATTTCTCGGAAGCTCACGTAGATAAACCTTCTATATTTTCTAGGTGCTCAAAGGGGGAAAGACAAAGCATTTTTAGTGAACTACCTGAAGTTAAAAAGAAGGCCATGTCTCTCTTTACCATTCCTAAATAAGGCTAGCTGGATAAATAAAAATAAATGACGTCAAATAAATGATGCTCTACCATTACACGATAAAGAAGAAACGCAATTCTCTCTTTGAGAAACTCAAATAGATGAAGCCCTATTATTTGTTTTTTGGGTAGCTCAAGTATTGTAGATGACGACTCAATTTGGTTCAAGTAGCTGTACAAAAGGAGAAAATTTAGGTAACTCTTTGAAGAGCTCAACTAGAAGCTTTATCCTAAATATGACTATGTAGCTTGACAAGAAGAAACGCCATAGCCGTCTTTCGGAAGCTTAAGAAAATTACAGTATGTTTTGTTGTGAGTTGCTAGATGAACAAGAAAGACAAGTCTCAAGTAGATGAAGACTTATCATAACTAAGAGTGAAAAGTTTGATGAAAAACTATGTCTCATGTATCTTTTTGGGTAGTTTAAGTATAAAAGATGGATGTATTTTTGTGTAAGTAACGGGGCGAATAGAGAAGCCATGCCGTATTGGGAAACTCAAGTAGGTGATGTCCTCTCTTGGTCTGACTAGCTGAACCAAGATGGACAAAAACAGGTTGGACATGTTAAAAGAAAAACAGTGTTGCATACACTTTAAGTTAGGTTAGGTAGGGAAGGGTGTGTGCGACTTACATTCGGAGCGCAAATTGGCTCATTGTGAATCCCTTTTTAAATGGTTCTGGAGCTAACCAATCTGTCTCCTTCCGGGACAAACCAGTTTGACCTCTTGAAAAAGGAGAGCAGATTCGGAATTTCAACTGCGCAAACCAGGTCCGCTAGGAATCTTGACCCCAGGGTACGGAGTCGGAGTTCCTGCGTTCCTGTGTTGAATCGTTTCTACTTCTTCTTCATCTCCGCAGCTTCTGCTAACATCTCTGGAAGAGAAGCGCCATTTTTTAAGAATAGATCCGATGGCTCATAGTGGTATCGAGGTTCGAATCAGGGACAGTACAAATCGTGTCTTCTTCAAGAAAAGGGAGGGCCATAGCCTGCCCTCAGGTGCATACACTCTTCAAACGGGTGGAATTTGTGCTATCACAATGGTCCATATAAGTAGGCCTCCAAGTGTGTCTTCATAACCTAACGGGGAACAACAAGTCTTAACAAGTCGTAGTACAATGGGCACATCGCACAGTGATTCATTCCATAAACATAATTTAAAAAAAATTATAGCCTCAGAATTTAACAATTTTGATGTAATTTGAAAGATAAAACTACAACTAAGAAACACCAATAAATGTGCGCCAAAAATTAATTAGTGTGTGTGTGCAAGAAGTGATCAAAGTCGGAACTTTTCCAAAAAAAAAGTAAACACATGTTTTCAGTTTTTTAGTCTATTGAGTAAAAAAAAAATCTTCAAAATTCATGGTTAGTAAATAGTTGTCAAGACTTTAAATATAGATTAACCATTGATGTGGGCATTTTCGCTTTTAGTGTTTTCTCAAAACTTACAAAGCTGAAGCTTCTACTTCACTTGAATTTAAAATATTTTTAAAATTTGAAAATCTGGAAATTGGCAAAATTTAGAGGAAAATATCTAAAAAGTATGTGAAAGTATATTCCCGGATTTTTTAATATTTTAAGAAGCTTTCTTTCTCTGTCGAATAATGTAAACACATCCTCCGATATCTTTTGATCTCAGAAAATAATTCAATTTGAAAAGTTGTCTTACTAAAACCGATCACAATTCACTAAAAGTCGCTCGTATTTCAGCTCAATTCTATTCCCAGTATTAACAGAATTTAGTGCATTTCGCATTCAATAACCTTTCGAGCGTCATAAATACGCAAACAGCTGCCATAACTGAACGAGCAGCAAATCGCATTAATTCACATTTACAAACAAACTTGCTTATTATTATTATTGTTACTTTTATTTAAATATTCATGCAACAGTGCACAATGCAAATCGAATTGAGTGCCGAATGGACACCAAAGCAAAACATGCTGCAGCGCGCTGCAATTTCGGCATAAAAAGCTTAGCGGATTTGACGCGCCGTTTTAGGCATTTGCCAAGTGTTGAGACAAATGTTTATTTAAAATAAATAAATTTGTTTTAATAAATAAATGTGTTTAATAAATCATTTCTTTGTTTTTGTGTGTGGTTGCATACTAAAACAAAGTGATGGCCTTGTGCGTGAAATGTTAATGCGAAAAGCACTCGACCTCACAGATCAGCGCCGATAAATGCATAGAAGCATCAATCACGGAATATTAATCATCTGTGAATAGTGCAATAAGTGAATAGCAGACACACGGCGACAATCACTGCCACTGACTGACATGGCTATGTTAATGTGATTTCCAATTATGTGCAACTACAAACACACACACTCGCACAAAAACGCACTCGCACTGAGATGGCATCGAGCATGCAAAATATTTATACTCGCAGCGTCTGCACGTTGGCATTAAACTTTGATTTATGTGTTGCATACATTCAGAAATTTACAATTCGCACCTTCGACAGTGAAGGCCTCGCCACATTGGCCGCACACAGCCTTAATACGTTTTCCACCTTGCCCTCGCCCCCTTTCTCGCTCTCGCTTTTACTGTGTTTCTCTTGGCATTTGCCTTTCTGTGCTGCTTTTAAAAATGTCATCACAAATCCATCTACGTGCTGCACATGTGCGCATATTTCTGCCTAACGATGCCCATTCCCCTCTGCGTTCTCCTCGCTGTGTGCTCCGCTTCCTGCATGGCAAATGCCGCTACACTTTGCTGCTGCCTGGCGCACTTCGGCTCTTCCTCTTTCACCAACCTTTGGTCCTTTTTTCGGAAGTCTTTTGTTTTCGCTTTTGTTGTTGCTTTTGTTGTTGCATGTTGCATACATGCATTTTGAAATCTTTGCGTACTGATTTCACTTTTATATGCTGTTGATTTCAAAAGAATTTCCTGCCCGTCAATGCGGAACATAAGACCACTTAATTCAACGTTTCATGTGTGCGGTAACCCGGTGACAGTGGCGCAGCAATGCACCTGAAAAAATTGAAAAACCTAATTTTAATAATTTATTAATTAAGAGAGAACTTAGCTCCATAAAGCGCGAAGATAACTAGTTATAAACAATTGAATTGTAAAATTCCAACTTTTTTATTAATAATTTCTAAAATAGGGAGTATTCCTATTTTTTAACTGATTGTTTTTTTTTTAATTAAAGCTTGAGGATTTTATTAGTTATTTATTTAAGTTAGGGCTTAAGTTCAAGAAGATTGGGGAACTTAAGAGTTAATATCTAATTATTTTTTTTAATGTTTTGAATCATATTTCAATATTTTCAAAAGTTTTTATATATGTATTTCCAAATTTTTTTTTATTTTTCAGTACCTAATTCTAGAAATATTTTTAATAATGCTATTAATATTTTCCAAACATTTTTATTTTTGATAATTCTTAAAATACTCTCAATATCTTTTAATATTTTCAATAACCTTTTATTTTATATTTTCAATAGTTTTTCAAATCTTTGGAACCTTTTTTAAATATTTTCAAAATTTTTTTTAATTTCAATTTTTTTTTCTCAATAATTTGTATTTAATATCTTTAATAGCTTTAATAATGATTCCAGAAATTTGTTTTTAATATTCTTGATAATTTTTGAATTTCAATATTTTTTTATTCAATTTTTTAATTTCATTATATTCAATTTTTAATATCAGAATTTTTTAATTTCAATTTTTTTTTATTTCAATACCCTTTTTAAAATACTTTCTTAAATAGTATGAATACTTAAATAGTGCTACGAGGAGGCATTTTGTGTTGGCCCACACTGTACTATGAATGCTGAATGCTTTTCCAAGCATACTTTTAGGCATGCACTTTGAAGCACGGCGAATTCGTTTGGTGTTCTATAATTCGCTTGGTGTTATTCCGATATGGCAAGGATGGTTCGCGAACTGTGCGAGAATGGTCGAGCGTGTTCTAATTGGAAGTTGCAAGAAACTTCGGCGCGATAAGAAAACTGGTATATAAGCAGCGGTGCGCGGCGCAACGAGTCGAGTCTTAGCTGAGCAAGCAAAGTAGAAACAAGTGTTAATACAAGCAAAGTGTGAAATTTGTGAATAAAGCAATTGTTGATTTTTGTCTGCGTTTGCGCTGAATAACTGAAGTAGTTTTATTTTCAAGCACAATCAGATACGAACTAGTCATTTTCGTAACATTTGGTGTCAGAAGTGGGATTGTGCTACTGGAAATAAATTAAAATTGTAAAACGCAGACATGGTTAAACTCGAGCAGCTGAAGGTGGAGCAGCTGAAGAAGGAGCTGGCCGCCTGGAATTTGCCGACTGCTGGCGGAAAGGTGGAGTTGCAGCTGCGCTTGCGAGAGGCGTGTGAATCACGAGGCATCGATTGGGCCGCACACGAGTTCGGAACGCAGGAGCAAGAGGCGTCGGCCAAGGTGGAGGAATCGCCTGCTGGTGCTGCGACGATGCAAAGTACGGCTGCAGCGGCTGCGCCACCACAAGCATTGGACATGAGCCAGCTAATGGTTGCAATGAGAGGCATGTTTCAGGAAACTTCTGCGAAAATTGAGAATGCCAACCGTGAAAATCGCGAAATGTCAGCGCAAATGGCAGCGAAACTGGAAACTACAAATCAGGAAATTTCGGCCAAAGTCGAAACTGCGAACCGAGAAATGGCAGCGAAAATGGAAACCACGAATCAGGAAATTTCGGCCAAAGTCGAAAGTGCGAACCGAGAAATGGCAGCGAAATTGGAAACTACGAATCAGGAAATTTCGGCCAAAGTCGAAAGTGCGAACCGAGAAATGGCGGAAAATTCTGCGCGCATAGAGCAGAAGGTGGAGGAAATTTCCGATAGCCTGAACGTGAAAGTTGAGCATCTCGAGACGCGAATGGACAATTGGGACAAACGGGTTGACGACCTGGATGATTCCCTGCACAAACGAGTTGACAGTCTGGAGGAGCGGCTTAAAGAGGTACAGCCGCGGGAATGGTTGCCGCCAGTTCAAGAAAGTTTTGCTACCAGGACAGAAGTGCCTACTTATGATGGTGCTGCACCGTTCGATACATTCAAGCTGCAATTCGACTTGGCTGCTTTAGAAAATCAGTGGACCGATATCAGGAAAGGTCGCAGATTGGCACTGGCGTTAAAAGGTCCTGCGGCTGAGGTAATTAAGTCGGTTCCAGAATGTGAAAGAAGTGATTACGAGGCCATCATGAGAGCGTTGGCAGCTAAGTACAGCAACGAACACAACCATACGCTGTACTACTGTGAGCTGAAGAACCGCAGGCAAAGAGCCAACGAGGCGCTGCAGACATATGCAGCAGACATTGAGCGGCTCGTACAGTTGTGCTACCCGAAATTCGGCGCTGATGATCTCGAGAGGATGAAGATTGAGTCGTTTATTGAAGGTCTTCATGATCCGGAAACACGTCGCAGTGCGTTGATGATGGGCAAGCTGACATTTAAGGAGACGGTGACCAGCGCGATGACATATGAGGCGACATGGGTTGGATGCACTCGGTATGCACCTGCAAGGATACGTCAAATCCAGCCCGACAGCGACATTCCGATCCAGGCCATAAGCTCTGAGACACAGGTCAGACCACGGTTGGCTTCCTCTAAGATTGTTTGCTGGACATGCGGCAAGCAGGGTCACATATCACGAGACTGTCGTCAACGAAAGAGGCGTTCCCGTTCTCGATCGCAATCGCCTGAAGCGAGGAACACTGACAATCGCGGCTCAGCCAACAAGCGCAGGGCTGAGGACGAGGAGTCGTTAAACTAAAACGGGTCAGCCCAAAGGGGCGTGAGCTGATCCCCACAACCTGTTGCCCCACCGTCCTTGTCTCGCAGTTGAAACGACAACCCAGCAGCTTGACGATTGAGGGAAAGATAGATGGAAAGATGTTCGTGTTGACACTGGATACTGGAGCGTCATATTCGATCATAAAAAGAAAGCTTCTGAAGAACTGGGAACCACTGCATGGCATACAGCTGAGGACTGCGACTGGCGAGCGTGCGCCGGTAAAAGGGAAAGTAACAAAAACAATTGCTATCGGCACCAGCAGCCTGGAACATGAGTTCATCGTCGCGGATATAGTGGACGACGTGATTATCGGCGTGGATTTCATGATTAGACACGGTTTTACGCTGGACCTGAAAGAAAATGTGCTGAGGTATGCCAACGTTGAATTCCCCCTGCACACCGGCTATGAGCGGAGCGTGGCGGTAAGGAAAGTCATCTCGTGTCAACACCAGAAGATACCAGCGAATTCCGAGGCGATTGTGTGGGCAAAGGTGGACGAGGACGATGGGACAAGTCGGCTGTGGGTTGTAGAAGCGCCAAAACAAGGATACGACAACATAATTATCGGACGTACATTAGTGGAACCCAAAAATGGCAAAATACCAGTCAGGATACTCAACCCACTGAACACACCCAAATTTGTCGGAAAAGATGCGGTCATTGGCGAGTGTAGAGAGGCTGAAGCAGTTGTCAATTGCGAAAGCAGTCCACCCGGAGGAAGTAGGAAACGCGGTTCTAACATGGACGCCATACCGCAGGAGAACCAGTGGAGCAGCGAATTGACAGCCGAACAGAAACAGAAGGCGCGGTCACTCCTACAGCACTATGGGTCAATATTTGCAGCAGAAGCTGGCGGAAGAACAGCCATAGTGAAGCACAACATCGACACCGGAAGTGCGAAACCGATCCGCCAACAGCCAAGACGAGTTCCTCTGGCCAAGAGGGAAGAGGTCACCACTTTGATAGAAAACATGGGTAAAGAGAAGGTCATAGAGCCTTCGTCAGGCCCTTGGTGTTCGCCGGTCGTGCTAGTCAAGAAAAAGGATGGCAGTACCCGATTTTGTGTAGACTATCGAAAGCTCAATGACGTGACCAAGAAGGACAGCTATCCACTACCTCGAATCGATGACACCCTGGACACACTGTCAGGCACACAGTGGTTTTCCACACTCGACTTACGCAGCGGGTATTGGCAGGTGGAGCTTGCAGACAAGGACAAGGAGAAAACGGCTTTTAGTGTTGGCGACGGTTTGTGGCAGTTCACCGTCATGCCGTTTGGACTCTGCAACGCACCAGCAACATTCGAGCGGCTAATGGAACGTGTGCTAAAAGGGCTGCATTGGCGGACGTGTCTGGTATACCTCGACGACATAATCGTGATGGGCAAGAGCTTCGACGACCACCTGGAAAAGCTGAGGGAGGTATTTGGGCGAATACAAAACGCCGGCCTTAAACTAAACCCAAAGAAGTGCTCGCTGTTTCAAAAGGAGGTCAAGTATCTGGGTCACACGGTTTCCGCCCGCGGAGTACAAACGGATGAAGGCAAAATCACAGCGGTGAAAGAGTGGCCCCGACCACGCAATCTACACGAACTCCGCAGTTTCCTAGGCCTGTGCACTTACTACCGAAGATTCGTTCCTGGATTTGCGAACATAGCTGGCAGCTTGCACAAACTGACGAAAAAGAGTCAAGCCTTCGCGTGGGGCGAAGAGCAGGAGCAGGCTTTTGGACGATTGAAGGAAAAACTGTGCACTGCTCCAATTCTGGCCTTCCCCGTGCCTGGAGAGATGTTTGTGCTGGATACAGATGCAAGTGGGCATAGTATTGGTGGTGTGCTATCACAGATAATAGATGGCCAAGAACAAGTGATAGCATACTACAGCAAAATTTTGTCAAAGCCTGAACGCAACTACTGTGTGACACGAAGAGAGTTGCTGGCAGTATTGGAATGCGTGAAACACTTCCACAAATACCTGTATGGGCAAAACTTTCGCCTGCGCACAGATCATGCTGCATTGAAATGGCTACTGAACTTTAGAGATCCTGAAGGCCAACTGGCGCGGTGGATCGAGCGGCTGCAGAGCTACGACTACACTATAGAGCATCGCAAGGGTAGCAGTCATGGAAATGCCGATGCCTTGTCACGCCGTCCGTGTAAAACCGAATGCAGGCATTGCTCGCGAGCCGAAAGCAAAGAGCAGATAGTGGACGTCCGATTGGTAAGCGTTATGCCAGAGGAAGAGTGGTCTGCGGAGAGTATACAAAAGGACCAGCGCGAGGATACGGATATTGCAAAAATCATTGAAGGCAAGGAGTTGGGTGCACGTCCAGACTGGCAGGAGATGGCCGGTGAGAGCCCGATCGCGAAGGCTTACTGGGCACAGTGGCAAAGTCTGCGGCTGTCTGGTGGCTGCCTATACCGAGAGTGGGAGAGTGTGGATGGCCGGACCAGCAATTCCCTAATTGTAGTCCCGAAATGCAGGATCAACGAGGTGATCGAAGCATACCACAACGACTCCAGCGGAGGGCACCTAGGCATCACAAAAACTGTCGCCAAAATTAAAAGACGATTCTACTGGGTAGGATGCCAGGAGTCTGTAGCCGATTGGATTAAAAGCTGTGAACGATGTTCGGCTGCGAAAGGGCCGACAAGAAGATCTCGGGGCCGCATGCAGCAGTACAACGTGGGAGCGCCCTTTGAGCGAATTGCCATGGACGTCGCCGGGCCATTCCCACTTAGCACTCAAGGCAACAAATATGTGCTGGTGGTAATGGACTATTTTAGCAAATGGCCCGAAGTGTATGCTATTCCTAACCAGGAGGCTACCACGGTCGCGGAAATGCTGGTAAACAACTGGGTGGCCAGATTTGGCGTTCCGCTGGAGTTGCACTCGGATCAAGGCCGAAATTTCGAGTCTGTGGTATTCAAGGAAGTGTGTAAGCTACTAGGAATAAGGAAAACCCGCACCTGTCCATTGCATCCCCAGTCCGACGGCATGGTAGAACGATTCAATCGGACGCTGGAAGAATATCTGCGGAAAGTAGTAGGCAGAAATCAAAAGGATTGGGACACGCATATTCCGCTGTTCTTGATGGCGTATAGGTCAGCCCCGCACGATACGACATCACTCACTCCAGCCCGAGCAGTGTTCGGCACGGAGCTGAGGTTGCCTGCTGACTTGAAGTTCGGAGTGGTCAGCACGACGGAAGGCGCTAAGACTGATTACGCAGTCAATAAGCGGTCGGAGCTGGAAGAAATCCACCAGTTTATAAGGGACCGTATCCAACTGGTAAGCGATAAGATGAAAGCCAGATATGATTTACGGGCTAACACAGCGGGGTTCCAAGAAGGCGATCTGGTAATGCTGTACAACCCGCAGCGGAGGAAAGGTTTGTCTCCAAAACTTCAAACGTCATGGGAAGGACCGTACAAGGTCGTGACCAGGATTAATGACGTGGTGTACAGGATTCAACGCTGCTGCAACAGAAACGCCAGGTTGAAAGTAGTCCATTTGGAGCGCCTGGCGTCTTACTCCGGCGGAGCCTCGGCACTTGTTCGGGACGAACAAGTCTAAGTGGTGGGCAGTGCTACGAGGAGGCATTTTGTGTTGGCCCACACTGTACTATGAATGCTGAATGCTTTTCCAAGCATACTTTTAGGCATGCACTTTGAAGCACGGCGAATTCGTTTGGTGTTCTATAATTCGCTTGGTGTTATTCCGATATGGCAAGGATGGTTCGCGAACTGTGCGAGAATGGTCGAGCGTGTTCTAATTGGAAGTTGCAAGAAACTTCGGCGCGATAAGAAAACTGGTATATAAGCAGCGGTGCGCGGCGCAACGAGTCGAGTCTTAGCTGAGCAAGCAAAGTAGAAACAAGTGTTAATACAAGCAAAGTGTGAAATTTGTGAATAAAGCAATTGTTGATTTTTGTCTGCGTTTGCGCTGAATAACTGAAGTAGTTTTATTTTCAAGCACAATCAGATACGAACTAGTCATTTTCGTAACAATAGTATGAAATGAAATGAAATGAAATATTTTCAATAATTTGTTTCATATTTTTAATAATTTTTTGATATAATTTCAATACTTCAATATTTTTTAAATAAATTCAAATTAATAAAATAATATAAAATAAAATAAACTAAAATAAAATAAAATAAAATAAAATAAAATAAAATAAAATAAAATAAAATAAAATAAAATAAAATAAAATAAAATAAAATAAAATAAAATAAAATAAAATAAAAAAAAAAAATAAAATAAAATAAAATAATAAATAATATAAAAAAATAATAAAATAAAATAAAATAAAATAAAATAAAATAAAATAAAATAAAATAAAATAAAATAAAATAAAATAAAATAAAATAAAATAAAATAAAGTAAAACAAAATAAAATAAAATAAAATAAAATAAAATAAAATAAAATAAAATAAAGTAACACAAAATAAAATAAAATAAAATAAAATAAAATAAAATAAAATAAAATAATAAATAATATAAAAAAATAATAAAATAAAATAAAATAAAATAAAATAAAATAAAATAAAATAAAATAAAATAAAATAAAATAAAATAAAATAAAATAAAATAAAATAAAATAAAATAAAATAAAATAAAATAAAATAAAATAAAATAAAATAAAATAAAATAAAATAAAATAAAATAAAATAACATAAAGTAAAACAAAATAAAATAAAATAAAATAAAATAAAATAAAATAAAATAAAATAAAATAAAATAAAATAAAATAAAATAAAATAAAATAAAATAAATAAATAATTTTAATACATTTTTTTATATACTTATTCAATTCCTTTTTTATATTTTTAATGATTACTAAAATATTTTCAGTCATTTTTTAAATATTTTCAAACATTTTTAAAATATTTTTTTATACTGTAATAGTTTTTTGTATTGTATTCAATCGTTTTCAATATTTTCTTATTTAATATTTTTTTATTTGTTAAACATTTTCAATAATGTGTTAAATATTTTTATTAAGAACCCGTTGGCAGCGTAGCTGATTTTCCATTTAATTCAATGTACAATTTTGAAGCCATGAATTTATCGCCAAGTCGTTTTGATTTTAAGAAAACTTTATTTGTTATCTATTCATAATGTTTCTAGTCCAGTTAAGGTCCGATGCCACAGACTATAAATAAACAAAATAAATGAGCAGAGATCTTTCTGAATGCGCTTTCAGTAATCCGAAACGGGGCATGGGGCATCAATTATGCCTACTAAGCTCAGTTTATAACTCCTTGCAACTTATCCAAGCGGTCTTCCTTTGCCAGCTAGTGGGTTTCACTCCACAATCTTCTTCGCAATGCTGCGGTCTTTTTTGCTTTGTGTGACAACAATCTAAGACTGGAGTCACTGCACCAAGTGCAAAATTTTTACCAAGTGTACTCAGTAATTGGAATTTCGCTTCGCCCTCAACGCGCCTACACTGTCCGCAGCTGCTCAACGTGTCTACTATGCCTTCATATAACTTTCAGTCCCTGCTCATGTCAATCCGTCTGCATGGTCCTATGTCTGTGCCTCTGTCTGTTTGTCTGCATTTTTGTGCTCCAAACCGTCGGCTTCATTGCCTGCCTTTCTCTTGTTTACATATTTGTTTGTAATGCTCCCCTCTCTTCCTCTTGAATTTTGATCTTGTCACTCTGTGTCCTACCTTACCGCGCTGTCTGTCTGTGTATGTTTATCTGTTTGTTTGTTTGCCTGTTTCCACTTGTGCCACAGTGCGTGTTTGTGCAACATTTCTTCATGCTGCCCGCATACATTCAACGTGCAACATGCATGCATGTGTTGGTGTGTGTGTGTGTGTGTTTGCTCATATTTTTTCGTATTTTTTCGCTGCATTTTTCGCCTTCTTTGCACTGCATTTTATCCTTGCGAATAATTTACGTGCCGCAGATTTTGCTCGTCCTCGGGCTCGTCCGTGCCGTGTGCCAATGTCACTTGGCTTGCCGCTTTAGTTGTCTGTCTTGCTGCTTATCTGTGTCATGCTCGCTCTTAATTTTACAATGTTGCTCGTTGTATGTTGTCTGTTTAAACTGCCACAAAGTGTTGGCAATCTTTTTGTGTATACGACATGTCGAGCGCGCGCTGCCGACAAGTTAAATGCGCACACAAGCACAAACAACAACAACAAAAACAACTAATGGGCTAGCAAGCAGCTCAACAACAACAACAACAACAACATTGTCGCTGTCATCATCGTCATGCTCATCGGCCATTGTCATTCTCATCGTCATCGTCGTCGTCGTCGTCAGTGGCATTTGTTGCACAACACACAATCAAACACACACACACACACACACACACAAGCAGACAAAAAGTGACTGTGTGATCATTTTCCTGGTGCCGTCCCAATCCATCACAGTGGTCACTTTGGGATTTGAATCGCTTTGCGACGAGCGGTCAAGCGGTACAGCGGCCGGTACAGTGCGATGTGTGTGTGGCGCCACAGTTGTGGCATTTCCTTAATGATTCTGTGGCTTACTGTTCGCCGTGCGGGCATTTGTTTCAAAGCGTCCATCAGTTGAGCGCATTTCAATTGTCTCGCCGTTTAATGCGCACCAGATACGGGCTGGGCGTTTCTTGAGCCTAAAAGTGCGCTAAGAAATGTTGCCGTTGGCATTTTTTTATGCCACTCAGTTTGTTGATAAACTCAGTTTATGAACTAGTGCGCTCTGGCCACTATTGTTACTATTGTTATTTATATTTAATAATAACCCGCTTTACCTCACCCCCTCCCATGTGACAGTATATGATTTTTTTGTTTTGCTTTGTCTTCTTATTTTTCTCTACGGCATCTCCGCTTTTGTGCTGTTCTGTTTTTGTTTTCACGCATCGCTATTGTTATTTTCACAGACAATAAATGCCGCCGGCATTTTATTCATAACACAAAGCTGCGCAAAGTTCAGTGAATCTGTTTGCCCAATTGTCTGCTGGCACATCTACGCAGCGCAAACACTCCCTCGCTCTCTCTCGCTCTCTCTCTTTGTCAACATATGTCGCCGAGTTTTGCTGGCGTAGTTTATAAAGTCAGCCGCAAGCTAATCATTGGGCATTGGTATGGAATAAGTTTCAAATCAAAAACATTCAGGAACTTTCTCTCTCAATGTGAGAGGGAGAAATCTGTTTGGCTTTTCTGAAAATAGAATATCGGCCAAATATGTATATTGTGTTACAATTCCAGTCCTCTCGATGACCTATTGAAAGCATGTGTTGCTAGGTTCAACATACTCATAAAATTTCTTCTTTCGAAATGTGTTAATATAATTTAAGGCATTAATAGTTGCCACAACAAATTAAAAATCATATGAAAACAATGTGGTTTGAATTAAATATTCAGTTCTTACAACAACAAACAAACACAAAATCTTAGTCACCAATAGAAATGATAATGTTGGAAAGTCTCGGAAGGAAGACTTTCTTTGTTCAATCTTGTTTCAGTGTTCTTCTTGTTTTTACAGCTTGCTGCTGAACGGTTTAACACTAGAATGCCCGACAATCTGTCATACCTAAAATGACCATATGTCGTCATTTTGACTACATTATTGTTTACTGATTTTTTTTTTAATGTTATTGGTTTTTAAATAGCAAATATAAATAAATGTACACGAGATTACACTAAAATAAGCATTTAGTTTTTATTTTTTTATGGTTTACAAAGTAAATTCATTTAAATAAAAAAGCGTACTTTACACATAAATGGGATAAAATGGAATGAAATTTGGAATTTGTGAATGAATTTTATGAGTGAATTTTGAATTGAAAAACTTGGGAATTGTCACAGCTTACTATGATATTATTTTTTTTTAAATGTTTGCAATTATTTGAAATTTTTATATTTCTCAATTAAAGATGCATATTTGTCTATTTATCAGTAGGATTTGGTGAAAATTTTATATAGGTAGTCAAAAGCATTTAAGGTACATTTTGAAAAATTCGGGTAAAAAATTTTTTTTTAATTTTTTTAATTTATTTATTCCATTTAGCTTTAAAAACTAATAAAAGTCACGTAAGATATTTTTTTAGAAAGCGATGCAACAAAAGTTATTTTTAATAAAAGACCTCAATGTAGTCAAAATGACTACCTTGGGCATTCTAGTGTTAAGTTCAAATAAAAACAAGCAAGGAATCAGACTCAGAGCAATAATTAGGCTTTGTGAAATAAGTCTCTCTTCGAACTACTGTAAAAACTTTTAGGAACGCTTTCAGATTTCTCATTATTTTTCACTATAACTAGTTTGGGTTTAGTTTTATCTTTAATTTGGCATTGATTTAAATAATGAACGTATATGTAGATTAGATATGGATTTGTCTATGTAGAAGTAACTCTGATACTAGACTAAAAATAATTGGAAGTGAATTGCCATGTTAAAACCACATTAAACAAAGCAAAAGTTATTGACACGACTTCGTAAATAGAATCAAAATATATGACAATTATTTTTTAAAAGTCTCTCTATTTTAACTATTCTTAAATTGTACTATTTTCTGTACTATTACCTTTGACTGATTTAAAGCTCCTTCTGTCAGCTACCAAATTCTTTCTCCAAAATGTACTTCTTTTTGATTCACAAATTAGCGTTTAACTGCAACCAGTGACTAATTTAAACCTCCTTCTGTAAGTTACCAAATTCTTTTTTCAAAATGTACTTCTTTCTGATTCACAAAACAGCATTTAACTCCAATAGGTGTGAAATAGAATTCAGTTTCCTACTTCTATGACCTTTGACTGATTTAAAGCTCCTTCTGTCAGCTACCAAATTCTTTTTTCAAAATGTACTTCTTTCTGATTCACAAATCAGCATTTAACTCCAACCAGTGACTAATTTAAACCTCCTTCATCTTTTTTCAAAATGTGCTTCTTTCTGATTCACAAATCAGCATTTAACTTCAATAAGTATGAAATACTTAAAGATCAGATCTCTACTTTTATGACCTTTGACTGATTTAAAGCTCCTTCTGCCAGGTACCAAATTCTTTCTCGAAAATGTACTTCCTTCCGATTCACAAATCAGCATTTAACTCCAATAAGTGTGGAATGCTTAGAGTTAATTTGCCTACTTCTATGACTTTTGACTAATTTTAACCTCCTTCTATAAGTTGCCAAATTCTTTCCCCACTCCTCTACTGAAATCAAGGCAACACTTTGCTTTCCATAGCGGCATACACCATTTGCTGCGATTTATCTAGAAAAAACTTGTCACGGAGTCAAACTTGCTACTTTTGTAGAAGAAGGCAAAAGGACGTAAGATGGCCTGAACCATTTTGCTATGTCGAGTCTATTCTCAGAGCAGAGACAGTGGTAAATACAAAATAAAACATAAAACATGCAACCAAATACAATAAATTTCAATTTAAAATTAAATTGAGCCAACGCACAATTCGAAGGAGTCCTTTGAACAACGCTCTCCTGTGTTGCATCTTGAAATTTCTGGTATTGCAGAAAAATCACCTAAATTAAACACCTCCAAGTAAATACATTTCTTTTCAAAGCTTTAACAAAGAAATATATAAAACATTTCTATAAATTTAAAGCACAAAAGCGAACGAACTTCACTGCATCCCTCACGAAACTGGGCAAGAAAAATTCCATATCTGAAAAATTGGTTGCACGCACAGCAAACGTGTGCAATTTGATAAAAAAAAAAGTGCCACGTTACCAATATCACAAACGAATCGAAAGCAACACATACACGCACACTCACACTCACGTACGCACACAAACACAAGAAATGCATTTACAGGACAATGGAAACGTTTCGGTGCGGCCAACCAATACAAAAGCAGAAAAGAGCAGTAAAAAAATTACCCAAACGAGAGCAAAAAGATGGAATTAATGCCAAATTCAATTGCAAAGCGGAAGCAAAAGGAAAAATGTGGCAGACAGACGGCACGATGAAGTGCGACAAGTGGACATCGCAACAGCCAAGCAACAGTACAGGAAATATTTGAAATTTCGCACAAGCATCAACAAAAACAACAACAACAACATGAGTTGAGGCAAGCATAAAGTTTGAGTGTCAGCTCATTCACATTTCGTCGCCATGTTCAATGCGGAATGGATAAGTTTTTTAAGGACAATTATGTGATCAGGCAAATGTCGACACGTCGGATCATACAGAAATATTTACATTTTATTGCAGAGCAGAACATGCGGACAGACAGAAAAAAGAAATGTCGAGCAGCAAACGAACCGGACTGCACGGTTGGGGAGTGTGAGGGAAAACTGACCTAAGGTGCGAGCTGTGAGTTGAGTGAAAGAATAGAAGTGTGAGATGTATGAGAAAATTCCTGTGAAGCAAATTCCACTGCGTTAAATTAAATGCTGACATACGTAGACTAATACACTGGGAAAAAATTTAAACAATGTTGAAGAAGTCCTAACGAGAGAGTCCTAACCATGTGATAGAAAACATGAGTAGTAAAAGGCGCACAAGAGAAAGTCGGAAATAAAAATCAATTGAAGGAAAATTCGAGGAAGTGTCGAGAGCGGAACGGAAAGTCGAATATGTGCTTAGCCTTGGTGGGACCAAAGCGACAAGGAATTCAAAATAGTGTTTAAATGAGCAATCGCGGTAGAAGTCAGAGTCGACGAAAAATCGGATAAAGTCATTAAAGAAACAGTTGAAAAGAAAGTCAAAGTAAGTATAGAATCTCCTTTGAGGGGACGAATAGAATAGAATCGAATCAGCGTCGAAGCTAATTCCAAAGGATAGTTTGAAAAGGTACTCAAGAACACTTCAAGAACTGAACGGAAAGTTGGAAAATTGGATGTTAGCGTCAAAAATGAGTTCGTACCGTATACTGAAAAATTAGTCAAAGAGGACTTCTTGGAGTAACTCAATGGACAAATGAGGTGAAAATTGAAGAAACAGTTGAAAAAAAGTCTAAGTACTTAATGAAAGAGTTCCTTGAGGATAAAGTACCGTTCGGTTAAGATGTTGGTACAAGAGTTAGAATAGAACGAAATGTCTAATTGAATGTCAGCGAAGCTAATTCCAAGGAAGATTTTGAAGAGGTACGCAAGAAAACGTCAAGAACTCAACGGAAAATCAAATTGGATGTCAAGAATTGGAAGTAGTAAAAGAGAACTTATTGGTAGTAACTCAATGAACAATCGAGGTGGAAGTTGAAGAAACAGTTGAAAAGTCTAAGTTATTAAAGAGTTCCTTGAGGATAAAGTACCGGTCGGTTAAGATGTTGGTACAAGAGTTAGAATAGAACGAAATGTCTAATTGAATGTCAGCGAAGCTAATTCCATGGAAGATTTTGAAGAGGTACGTAAGAAAACGTCAAAAACTGAACGGAAAGTCAAATTGGATGTCAGCGTCAAAAATTAGTCCGTACCGGATACTGAAGAAGTAGTAAAAGAGAACTTCTTGGTAGTAACTCCATGAACAATCGAGGTGGAAATTGAAGAAATAGTTGAAAAAAGTCTAAGTAATTAAAGAGTTCCTTGAGGAGACGATAAAATACTGTTTGGTTAAGATGTTGGTACAAGAGTTAGAATAGAACGAAATGTGTAATTGAATGTCAGCGAAGCTAATTCCAAGGAAGATTTTGAAGAGGTACGTAAGAAAACGTCAAAAACTGAACGGAAAGTCAAATTGGATGTCAGCGTCAAAAATTAGTCCGTACCGGATACTGAAGAAGTAGTAAAAGAGAACTTCTTGGTAGTAACTCCATGAACAATCGAGGTGGAAATTGAAGAAACAGTTGAAAAAAGTCTAAGTAATTAAAGAGTTCCTTGAGGAGACGATAAAATACTGTTTGGTTAAGATGTTGGTACAAGAGTTAGAATAGAACGAAAACTGTAATTGAATGTCAGAGTCGAAATTAATTCCAAAGAATGGTTTGAAAGGTAGTCAAGAAAAAGTCAAAAGCTCAATGAAAAGCCAAATTTGATGTCAGGTCAAACGTGATTCCGTAGCTTATACTAAAGAAGTAGTCAAAGAGGACTTCTTGCCAGTAACTGACTGACAAACTATCTAGATGGAAGTTGAAGAAACAGTTGAAAAGAAAATCTAAGTAAGTACTGAAAACTCCTTCTAGGAGTAGATGAAGTAATGCTCCTTTAAGATGGCAGTACAGTAGTTCTAGGGAATCTTGGAAAAGTTGAACTAAGTAATCAAAACTTTCAGGTACACTACGAACCCGGCGATCTATATTATGACTACTTAGCTATGTCGCGACTCAACCTAATCTAACCTAAATGGAAGTCGCACTTAAAGATGTAAAAAATGTTTCATGAAAACTCCCAAAAGTATCACAAATAGTCGAACTTTCATATGTGACGGGAAATTTTTTAACACAAATATATGTATCTAAATCTGAAAACATATTTTTTTGAGTGTTTGCTGCAGAAGACGAAGAAAGAGCAAGATGGAAATAAAATAGATTCCATTGTGTTGTAGACTAGAATAAAATACGCACGAGGTGACGTAATTGCAAGTTGTCCAACACCCGCACACACTTATAAACACACACATACCACACCATTCGAACAGTGAGAATATATCGAGCTCAGTGCAATGGAAACTTTTCACATACGACATGACAAAATCACACACACTCGCACGCACATAGAACGCATACATGCACAAAAATTCGAACACCGAACACGCATCGATGCGATCATTTCTTGCGGTGAACGCATTGGTCGCACGTACAACAATGCAGCATTTGCGAAATTACGTTGTGTATTTTATGCAAGAGCAGCATGTACGCTCACTCACCGCTCTGCGAGTACGCCGCTTCTTCGTTTGCGACAAGACACAGCACTCGGCCCTGCCAAGCTGCATTCGATTCAAGCAAAGCGTTGCAAAAAAGTGTGTTGAAAATCGCATGCAACACTCGAAGTGGCAATAAGCGTTACAATTTCTTTCGTCCTTCTGCTGCTCATTGTCCTGCCACTGCTGCTGTAAAGCTGCAATAAAATGGCACAAATTGTTGCTAAATGCTTGTGGCATTAAACCGCACCACTCCCCGCGCTCTGTGGCCGCGCATGCATCGAACTCGATTTAAATGGAGTTTTAAGTTGATCCGAAATTATGTGCGAGATTCACTTGGCCGGATTTGCCAAATTGAAAACATTATGAAAGCTCCTTCAACAAATATTATGCCATACAATATGATATACATATATACATATGTATGTACTTATATGTATGTAGGTATGAATAAGGGATTTGTCGAGCTCAGTGCAGTTGTGTGGACTTTTTCAGTGTGAAAAATGCATAAAATATGTCAAACTCTTTGTGGGGCTTTGCAGATTTCTACGCTGTGCACTGTGGTGCAGAAGTTGGTAACACCCAAAAGAAGGCGTGGGCGATATGGTATATAGGTCCATCGCATCATAAATTGTTAGGTATGGTTTTGGACCCACTAACTCAAAGAGGCAAACGAAGAGCCTAAGTGCGCTCTCGTTTGAGGACCTACCTTTCCACTGTATACAGGTGACCAGGAACCACGACAGAAGCAATTTAGCAATGTCCATCTGACCTAACACCTGTCCGTTCTTCCGTTCGTCAGTCTACCAATTAGATGCGTAAAGCCATCGAGGTGAAATTTAGTTCAAATGCTGCAACTGCTTAAATGAATAAATGTTGCATAGTTATATGGGCAGGGTTCGTCTACTTTTAAGTAGAGTTACCTTATAAGAGTAATTTACGAAATGAATTAATTTTGAGCGACATAATTGATTAGTTTATGAATCGTTACAGCTAAAAATTAGTAACAGTAACGAATCAATAACATTTTCTACTTTCAATTAATTTGTTGGCAATAATAAATCATTACTGATTTTTATGTTGAAAAATTGGATCAAGTAGAAGTAAATATGGTTGTGGTCCAGCTCCTTTGGCCATAGAAAGTATTTAAAGAAAAAGAAAGAAATATACATACATAAATTTAAAAAAATGTATTATTTAAAAAAAACCTGAATATTTCAATATTAACTACGAAAATTTAGATTTAAGTTTGTTAAGTTTGTGCTGACAATTTATAACAGGCCATGACCTGTTAATACTTTATGGGTCCTATTGGCTACTTTATCGTTCAGACACTTAGGTTGTTATAAAATGATTTTTAGTTAAGAAAACCGAACGAAAAAACTGTCCATGGTCCGCAGTGGCGCACACAGCATTTGATTTTGGGGGCACGGGTGCGTACAAATTTTGAGCTCAATTCCATTTGAAACCATATTTTGCACCAGTGTTAAGTGGTGTTTGAGCCCCCGAAACCCCCCTGTGTGCGCCACTGATGATCCGTTTAGATTTAGAGTACAAATAGATCGGTGAAACCGACTCTTTTTTAAAATTTTTGTTGCTTCCTCTTGCCATATTTGCATGCAAAGGCAAATATCATATAAATAATTCTTTTTATATTTGTTTGTATTATTGGTGTTGTTGTTGTTGTTGTACTTGCAATGAACTTCATTAGCATGCTGGCATGTTATTTAAGCCAATAGCGGCACCGTTGCAACGCTGTTTGTTGCAGCATTGCAAAATTTTGAATGCGTCTCTTGAGCGGCCGCAGGCGCAGTCGCTCTGCAGGGAAGGACGGCACACTTCAATGCAATTAACTTCACGGGAGAGGGCAAGTTTTTTGTTTCGGCTACACACCAAATTCATTTGCAACTTTTAATTAGAAAAATTCGTTTTATGCATTTAATTAGCCGCAAAACAAAAATCGAGCAGCAACGCGCCGCATAGAAAGCGACGCGCAAATTTTCTACAGCAATGAATGAATGCCGGCACAAAGCAACGTGCGGTTTCATGATTTCATGACGGCGATTATTTATTTACTTTTTGGCAGTTTGTTGTTTCGCATATTGGCAGCGTTCTCATTGCATTTTGCATTCGAGTCATTTGGGAAAATTTTAAAGCAAATTTGCATTTTCATTAAATTCAATTTTATTTGCAATAAAAACTAATGTTAATACTTGCAGTCAGTCAGCCAATTGCTTAACCCACTTAATGATACGCAATGGATTTTACAGTACTTGAATTTTTTCAAATTTTTATAACTCTAAACAACTTGCTTCAAAAAAAGTGTAAAAGATGAACTTAAAGAGTTAAAAGTTAATCACTTAATTCCGTATTGTGTTCAAGTCTTAGTTAATGGACTCACCCAAAGCGACAGACAGCACATAATTGCTATGCATGTCGCTTTGGAAAATTGCTTTAATTGGCTTAAAATTGCTCACAAACGAGCTATAAACAACAAAAACCATAAACATCAGACGTGGCGTGCTTCCACAACACATCGAACATGATGGGCCAACTGAAAGCGATATTCACAATAACAACAATAACAACAAGAATAATAGGAACAAACGTAATTAACAGTGCATGTTGAGCGTAAGTCTTTTTTTTTAGCAATTCAAAGTGCCACAAACAGTCAAACAAAAATGTTACAACAACTTAGGAAAGAGTGTTGCAATCAAACTGATACATTTTTAGTTTTGTATGTAAAACAACAACAAATTTTCTAAACTGTTTTAGAACCATAATAATTTCTAAATACCTTTTGGAAACTAATTATTCGTGTATCCTTTTTAGACCTTTCGTTCGCATGACTGAACTTTGATAGGAACACCCACACTCTCACCGTTTATTTTGACATCGATTTCCAATACTAAGGAGCTCTAATTGGTACCACTAGAGACCGAATAGGGTCTATGCGTAGCCGAACTGTCCAACCAACCTACCTAACCTAACCCAAACTTGCAAATATATCAGACAACTCTGGCCTAGATTCTAAATAATCGCTGAGTAGGCCGCTCAGTAGAACTGTGGTAACGACATTAACAGCCAGGCGCGGATCCAGAAAAATATTTCGGGGGGGGGGGGTTTTAAAAAGTAATTCCTTAAAATTTATAAAATTTCTTTTAATTTGTATGTAGTTTTATAGTCGATCCACATATTTCGGGGGGGGTTCAACCCCCAAAACCCCCCTGGATCCGCCACTGTTAACAGCTCATCCTTTTTTTTTATGTGTGAAAAGGGGAGCTCCTGGACGAAAGCATACTTGGGTCAAATTCGGATATTAAAATGTAACGCTTACTCCATATTTTTGGTTAACTCAAGTTCAAGTTAACTATGAAGCGTTAAAGGTCCCAAGTGCTTCTTCGTTTCCAACATAGAGCGGAGCCTTTTCAATGTCTCAGTGATAATCTCGAAATCAAGTCTGATTGGAAGCTCATCAGACTTTGGTCATCGACAACTCGCAGGATATCAATGGAATTCTCAAGCCGGCAAATTCTGATGCCAGCTCTTGGAATTGACTTGTCCGACCAGTTCGAGTGCCGTGCAGTTCCATGGTATGTTTCTGTGACCGGGCGCCCATATAAGGTGGATGTTAAGTTGAGATTCGAGGCAGCTAATCACTGTTTTGATGTCAGAAAATGAGGACTCTAATAACACCGTGCGACAAAAATTAATAATGAAATTTTAACACGTGATCAGGGAGATTTGGGGTTTTAACATACATACTTACTTTTCAAGAAAATTCGATGTAAATTTTCAAGGATAAAAAGGATTAAAATTTTCAAAGGACCTTTTTCATATCCTTTTTTTACAAATAGATAAAAAATCAATTTTATTTAAATTTTTAAGCCTTTCCTCTTTCATTTGATATACATATCGCCATATTCTTACGAGGCTAAGTATTTTTTATATTTTTTTTATTTTGTATCCCTTTCAAAATTTTGAAGTTCTTTTAAAAGGACAAAGGATGTAGAAATAAAAAACTGAGTACGCAGTATTACTATTTCTATTTGGTCTCTAGTTTCCCGCACATATGAATTTTTCCCAGTGTGAAAAATGCTGTCGCACGGTGTAACTAGTTGACTGTCAGAAAGTTTATATTTCATAGCGGCTTCATATAGATAACATATTACGAGTAAATAGATATACAAATTAAGTGTTGGTGGTTTAGACTTTTGTCACAGTTACCTTAATGAAAAGGAGCAGGAGACCATAGCTCACTTAATTCACCTATCTACTCTCCAGATGAAGTGGAGAACAATAAGAGGAAGGCAGAAAATTAGATTGTATGATCAGATTAATAAATATTAGAAACTTTCTAAAGTTGACCAGCTCTCTGGGTGGTTTGATGTTGGCCCTTATGAAAATATTGCGGCAGAAATAGGCAGAACATATCGCACACGCACTACAAAAGTGACACAACTCAAAATTTTTGATTTTTCAGGAAACGTAAAAAACTGTTTTTGAGGTAAATAAACATTTTTTAAAATAACGTATAGACCGTTCAGTAGAAAATCCTTACAGATTATGCTTTAGGATAAGTTACAAGAATTTTTTTTTTAATTTTACACTAGAAAATCAAAAATTTTTAGTTCTGACTGTTTTGATGATATTTTAATTCAATAATTACGGAATTATTTTAAGTTATGTCACTTTTGCTGAGTTTTATAATTATAAATTACAGTTAAAAAGTCGAAAGAACAATTTTGAGAATTCGAAATTAATTTTTTTATTTGAAAATATATACTAAAATTGTCAGAACTTCGCTTAAAATTAACTTCAACAAAAATGTATTTCGTCAAAAGTGTCACAATTTGAGTTAGGACACTTGCATTGAGCTTCAGCGATCAAATAGCATCAAACTTGACATAAAGAGAGGCCTAACTGTATTTTGGCAAGAGTTAAGAACAACAAAATATACTGGCTTTTGCTTATTAGTAGATAGATGCATTGTGCACAGTATTAACACATAAACCCAAAAATTAAAAATTTTGAGTTGTGTCACTTTTGTAGTGCGTGTGCGATATGTACAGAAGGCGAAGGAGACGATGGAATTAGAGATGGACTCGATAGATCACTCAACACAGCACATTTAGTTCCCTTAATGCAGAGAAAAGAGTAATATTTCTTGTATTTTTCGGGTCCCTTTCAATGTTGTTTTGGCTATTCAGCGCCACAGACAGCCAACTTCCCGTCCTTTCCCCCAAGTAGTTAATTTTAATAAAACAGTTCTTAAAATGATAACTCAACTCTCCCTACCGTGTCGCATCTGGTCCTAATCTGTCCCCATCTAATTCAATTATAATTTAACTCTAATAAGTTTTTCAACTATAACAGCATTTTCGTTTGACTGTATGTAACCAATAAACGTAATTTTCTCCACAAAGATTCTCTATGTACAAGTACATTGTACATCAAATAATTTATTTAATTCCACTCAACACACACGAACTTGCAATCAAAGTCAAGTCATGCTTAATTATGTTGCAGCCGCTAATTTATAGCGCATGCAGTCGCACAACAACACTATCCCACCAACAACAATTACAGTTTGCTTATCTGACAAATGCCAACTGCAATTAACACCAACAATTCAATTGTTGCAATTGAGACGATTTTACTCGCCCGAACACAGTCATCGGCTTTGGAATAACCAAGCAACGTGTCTGCAACACATGGCGCGTAAAGTAACAACAACAACAACAACCAATACAAGTGTTAATATAATGAATAGTGTTTAGCATTTAATTGGCATGTGATTAATTCTTGTTATGCAAATGGCTCTGGCTTTTTCTTCGCAACACTCACATTTACGATGCTGCTGGGCGCTGGCAAAGGTTCGATCACATCACCGGCGCCATCATCGTCGCCGTGGTCGTTGTCATCGCATTACCATCGGCAGAAGCGGCACAAGAAATGCGCATCAGCGGCGTCCGAAATAAAACACACATTTCATCGCTTTCGTAAAATTCTAGCGGTCAGCCATAATCCGAGATATTCCATTAAACCAAAGCCGCAAAGCATTTACGTTCGCAAGCGCGCAACGTTTACTTGTAAATCAGTGGTTATGGTGTGGTGTCAGCGTTTTATTGTTGACGCTGATTTCTGATTCTCTTTGCTTATGGATATTGTTGTTGTTGTTGTTGCTGTTGTCATATTATTGTTGAGCATTTAATCTGGGAGCGGCAGCGATTGTCGCTCTGCTGGCAGACGCATTAGTCGCTGATCTTCGTTTTGTGTGCCAAACGCGTTGCAGCATTAAAATTCGCCAACCAACTGTTGTTGCAGGTCTCTCAACTCATTTGTGCTGTGACATGGCATTTTCTTAAGAAATATTTGCATATTTTCCATGGAGATTATTTAAATAATTGGGCTATTATTTGTAATTTTTTTTTTAAGATTACAGTGCAACATTTCATGCATTTTAACAATGTTTTTAACTTTAAAAAATTCCCCAAATTTTATTAAAATTTTTTTTTGACATTTTTGTTTCGAAACAAGTGAGTTGGAAGAATTCCATGAAAATAATTTGCGTAATATGTATAATTGTTTTGAATTTTTTGTTCAAAAAATTATTTTAAAAAATTATTAAGAATAAAAAAATTATTAAGAATAATTTTAAGCTACAAAAGAGCATTAATCGTTACTAAGAATTAAAAAAAAAATTACGCAAATGTCATGAAAAATTTTTATTTTAAAATACTATAAATAATTGCTCTGCTCCGAAAAGAGAGAAAACGTTATTAAGACTAAAAATAAAAAATTAAATAAAAAATACAAATAAAAGTTCGAAAATTGTTGTTTTAAAAAAGGTTATTTAAAAAAAATAATAATAATAAAATGTATATTCAATTTCATTAAAATAATTACTTTGAAATTTTTGTTTGCAAAAAATTTATTCAGAATAATCTTTTCGCAACGAAACGTTACTAAAATTTCAAAAACAAATACCCAAATGTCATGCAAATTATTATTTGAAAGTGCTTGTTTAAAAAAACATTTATTTAATATAATTGCAAAATCCCTAAATTCCATGAAAATTATTATTTTGAAGTTTTTATTTTAAAAAAATTTATTTAACAAAATTTCTTTACTATCAAAATACTTTAAAAACATAATAAGATTTAAACAAAATAACACAAATTCCGTAAAAATTATTATTCTACAATGTTTGTTTAAAACAAAATTCATTCACCTATATAGTAATCAGTAGTTGAAAAAATTCCTCAATTCCATGAAAGGAGTTATTTTAATATTTATTCAGAATATTTTTTAGCCACAAAACTGCATTACGTGTAATTGTTAAGATTTAAAAAATAGTTGCCCAAATTCAATGAAAATAATAATTATTTTAAAATTTTTGATGTAACAAAATTGCATTTATAATATTTGAGAAAATCACTAAATTCCATGGAAATAATAATTTTGAAATTTTTATTTAAAAAACATTTACCTATTCAGAATATTTTTTTCACAACAAAAATACATAAATCTTTACTAAGATTTCAAAAACAAATACCCAAATGTCATGAAAATCATTATTTGAACATTTTTTAAAATAGTTGAAATGCATTTAAAATAGTTGAAAAATCTGTAAATTCCATAAATGCAATTATTTTGAAATTTTTTTTCAAGGTCATTGAAAGAAAAGTATTTCCTTCTAGTTAGCTGCAAGAAAAAGTTGAAAATTAAATAGTTGATTCATCATGTAATCAACATCATTTATAGACTAAAGAATCAAAGTGATGCAGCCAACTGAATTACCTACAAAAGCGAGTCTTTTCTCACACAGCCAAAGTGTTTGCCCCATTCTCAACTTACGTGTTCAATGGTAGAAATACTAAAAACATTTTTGTACCTACATACATATATAACTGTATATATAATAATAATATATACACATTTCATTAGTTTAGGGCAAATATTTCCAAAGCGCGCAGTTAGCACAAAGCCAACCGCCAAGTTGACATATTCTTAAACCTCACGTTCGAGCGTTTGTCGACGCTTCAAAATTCATCGATAAATTCTACTACGTATTTTTTTTTTAATTGTTTGTAATATTTACTGTTCAGCGTACACTCATTTATGTAATATGTTTTCTGCTTAAATTTTCCAAAACATTTTTAGTACTTGACTGAGATAAGTAACACTGAGCTTTGGTGGGAAAGCAACACTGGTCAGACAGATTTTTCTTTAAATATTCACATCACGTTTTAAACTGACAGTTATAAATAATTTTAGTGGCTCGCCAAGCCCACAAACAACTTGCAATAAGTTGCCAAGTATTCCAAAAGGAAAATAAACAATTAATGGAAAAACACTAAAAGTAATTAGCCCCTCGACAACGCCCTCAGTGGCATAACTTGAAAAAGACAAGACTTGTATTATTTATTATTAATATTATTTAAGCATTCATTGCATATTTACATATTAATAGATCTTGCAAATTTATATTCTATACAGATTGTTTTTACTTATTCAGCTGTCAGTTTGATGAAATCAAATCATTTTTCTTACAGTTGTTTGTTGGCTCGAATTGGATAGGAAGACTCAAAAGTGTGCCGTTCATACTCGAATATTATGTGTACAAATGTGAGAATTGTTGATTTGATTGGTCCTATTGTTGCCCCAGCAATTCATGTTATACATGTATTTGTAAGTACAATGTTAGATTAATGCAATCAACTTCAATCAGGTTTTTTACGACTAAAACCACTTAAAGCCAATTTTTATAAATGAATAGTCATTGTTCTTATCCGTTTAAGAATTTAAACAATAATTTTTAAACAAGAACACAAATGATGGAAAGAGATGAAGGTAGCACAGAAGCATGTGGCTCAGGTGTTGCTGGGACAAGATTACTGGACAACATCGGAAGATGAAGGAGAGTTAAATTATTATTTGGTTTACTCCCATCATTTAGGAGGTCTAGGTTTACTAGAGGAAATCTTCAACTTAAACAGTGAAAATCCATATAATTAATCTTTTGTTTGCAGCATTAAGGATTAGCCCAGTTCTCAGTTTTTAAAAGCTTTTCATGATGACAAGCTTTGAGCAGTAGCGCAGATCGATACCCATTGAGGCTTTGAGTAGAATAGCTATGTCAATAGAATTTCGTTCATTCGACACTTAAAAGCAACAAAAAACTCTAAATGGAAAATATAAAAATTGGGCCTAAGCTTTCTCGATTGAATAAATACTCGGGTTGTGCATTCCTCAAAACTTAAGGAGCTTCAAATAGGAATTTATAAGGTTAGCCATCGTTGTCTGCTGTCGTAAAGTTCTGAATTGTGTAGCCTAAATCAGAGCCACCAGGCCAGAAGGAGAAGTGGTCGATATTTTTTTTTTAATTTTTTTTAACCAAGGATCAAAATCTTTAGGATGATACTAGCGTATTCGCCAGTTCAGCCGAATTTTGGCGGACCAAAATCAGTTCCGGTTGGGAATTCATCAAAGAAGCCACTTAATCGATCTTCTTTTCGTGGTCCATATGGAAATATCTATACATATATGTATGTATGTACCTATATATTTTTTTTTTAAATCTTCAAAGGAATGTTTTCATCCGTCAACGATTTAATGTTATTGGAATAAAATTTAATATAAATTGTGCTTAGGCTCCAAATAAGAACGAATACGAGAATAGATGTGGTCCATTTACATACTTATAAGCAAATTTAAAGTACAGGTCTCCCTCGTATAGCGCGGTACTTCTACAACGCGTTTTCGATATAACGCGATTTAAAAAAAACCGTTTTTTCTTTATGTTTTTTAATTTTTTAACTAAAATTTGAATTTTGATTTTGAGTTGGAATGTACATACATCTTTAATTTAGTACCTATTTTATTTTGGAAAAAGCTTATTGGAACATAACCCTAAAATTTATATGAAAGTTAAGTCTTCTATAACGCGAATCACATAACGCGGAATTTTCCTGGAACGTAACCACCGCGTTATACGAGGGAGACCTGTATTAACACATTTTACTAAATATTCATCTCCTTTTAACCGTAGACCTACGTTAAAAAAACGTTACGTTAGGGTCGTTTTCGACCCTCATATATGGGAGTTAGTACAAAAATGAAGAAGAAATGAGAATGAAGTACAAAAATTAAAAAAAACAACAATTTTTGATACGGTTTATTCAAAAACTTAAAATAAAATACAATGGAAATATATATTTGTAGTTTTTAAACACTTTCAAGGCATTTTACACACCTTACGGTTGCGCTTAGCTCTGTTTTTTTTGACATTCACAATTTGACATTTTATCACAATAAACTTTTTTATTTGAAATAAAATAAATAATAATTTACACTTTTATGTTACTTGTGTTTGTTATGAAATCACGATGAAATTCTAATCGGGGTCGAAAACGACCCAGATTGACAAAAATGACACAAATTACAAGAAGTGCAAGCCATTTTAGATTTTAAAACATGAAACGGTTTGATTTCGATAGATAATAGTCTAAGTAAGAAAGTCATGACAAAACAGCTAAAATAATAATAAATTTTAAAAATATGAAAAGTACAAAAACAAAATTTGGTCGAAAATGACCCCAACGTAGGTCTACGGTTAATAGTCCATTTGAACAGTTTTAGTCCTAAAACCGCCAAGAATGTTGTCAAACATTCGATCAACCTCACACAATGACCAATCATACCTGCCAGCCTACAACACATGAACCGAAAACTGTTAAACGACAAACGTTAATTACGTATCATAACTTCCGCATTTTCAGCCACGCGCACATGCAAACAAACTAATGACGTTTCCCTCATTAGACGATAGCCGCAGGCACCGCAGCTGAGTTTCGCTCACACGCTCACATCAACATACACTGACAGCCAGGCGATACGTCGGTTTCACGCCGCCGCAACTAATAATGGGCAAATATCGTTAATGATCTTTGGCAAAAAAAAATTGAAAATCCGCAACACCACTGACTGAGTGGCACACATCACACCGCTTCGCTGGTGTCTTCATCACCAGAACAGGGTCAGCATTCTCGCTGCTCGCAGCGTTTTGTCCGATCAGCCGTCATCACAGCCACTTAGAACAGAGCAGAAGAAGATTTGTTAAAAGCGCTTCCCGACGTATTGGCGGCGATCAGTTGCGTTCGATGTATGGCGCCGAACGGTTACAAACGCGATTTCTGAAAACGGCCGAAAGCGCGCTGCCACGAGCGAGAACGTTCCGCGAAAATGTCGAGATTATCAACAGTGTACGCGAGTCTAAAGATTGCATTGATTGCACTGCTGACATTGCCACAGCAACAACACTACGCAAATGCAGAAACTGCCAACACAACCACCGCTGTCGAAATTACAACGCTATCGAATGAAGTTGTGCCGGAGGACATCACCGAAGCGCCGCCCTCGACCACCCTGCAACCGATCGACACAAGCGCGGCCTACTGCGCGCCCGCACTATGCCAACTCTACAACGGCACACACGTGCTGCAGATGCAGCACACTGCCTGCCAGAATAACGGCACATTCGCGGCCACTTGCGGCGCCAAGCCGCATCTGCTCTACATGAGCGAGCGACGACGCAATCTAATCTTGGACATGCACAATTTGGCACGTGCACGCATCGCCGCCGGCCAGCTGGACGGCTACAAGCCGGCCGCCCACATGCCGCTGCTCAAGTGGGACAATGAACTCGAATATCTGGCAACGCTGCACGTGAAGCGGTGCCAATTCGCGCACGATCAGTGCCGCAATACGGAGCGCTACCCATACAGCGGCCAGAATATCGGCTTCTTTTGGATTGGGCGCTCATTCAAGTCGCACTCGAAGCGCATGAAATCGTTCGTATTCAATTGGTATCGCGAGTATCGCGACGCCAATCAATCGTTCATCGACCACTATCAGCAGCATCCGGAGGGGTGAGTTATGGTGGTGTGGCAAGTTGTTTATACTCAGCACTGATGTGTCAGAATATATTCACTTCTAACAACTGGAAATAGAAAAAGTGATATGGAAAAGTGTGAGTTTTTAGGATCAGAAACAACAATAAAATCGAATTAGTCATGTTCGTCCGTTCCTTCGAGGATCTGTCAAACAGCTGTTAAGCATAACACCGTGCGACAGCATTTTTCACACCGGGAAAAATCCATAAGTGCGTGAAACTAGAGACCAAATATAGTAATACTCCGTACTCAGTTTTTCATTTCGACATCCTTTGTCATTTTAAAAGGACTTCAAATTTTTGAAGGGGGAAAAACGTATAAAAAATACTTAACCTCGTTAGAATATGAATACTTAACCTCGTTCATATACATATATATGAATATGTATATGAAATGAAAGAAGAAAGGCTCAAGAATTTAAGTAAAATTTATTTTTGATCTATTTGTAAAAAAAGGATATGAAAAAGGTCCTTTGAAAATTTTAATCCCTTATATCCTTGAAAATTTATATAGAATTTTCTTGAAAAGTAAGTATGTTACAATCCAAAATCTCCTTGATCACGTGTCAAAATTTCATTACCCTAACTTTATTAGTTCGAAAGTTATTAAAAAAAAAGGCGGAAGCTGCAAGTCTAATGAAGTACAAAAATTCTAATTTATTTGAGTATCGGTATTTTAAATAATAAAAAGATACAAAATCAATGAAGCGAGAATAATGAAATTTTGACACGTGATCAAGGAGATTTTGGGTTTTAACATACTTACTTTTCAAGAAAATTCTATATAAATGTTCAAGGATATAAAGGATTAAAGTTTTCAAAGGACCTTTTTCATATCCTTTTTTTACAAATAGATAAAAAATCATATTTATTTAAATTTTTGAGCCTTTCCTCTTTTATTTGATATACATATCGCCATATTCTAACCATTTTATATTTTTTTTTATTTTTTCCCTTCAAAATTTTGAAGTCTTTTTAAAAGGACAAAGGATGTAGAAATAAAAAACTAAGTACGCAGCATTACTATGTTTGGTCTCTAGTTTCACGCCCATATGGACTTTTTCTGGTGTGATAAATTTTTTTAACTTTTGTCGCACGGTGTAATAGCACTCATGAGATTTTAGATAGCGAAATGAAATTCCTATTCGAAGCAAATAAAAAATTTCCATAATCCACTTATTTTCAAATAGATTTCGGCAATTTTTGAAGGGAACCATTTAACCCACTAACGCATGAATGGCCGTTTTCTTAAGACTGCACTTGCTACCAAATTGAACTTAATTTTAGACTGCAGACTATTTCGATTGTAAAGTTTCAGTTTTGTCACTGCCACGAAGTCACTGGCAGCCGCCGTGGCTCAGTTGGTTAGTGCGTTGGACCGCGAGTCGCAGGCAGCGACCCAGGTTCAAATACTGCCTGTAATAACATCTAAAAAAATAACGGGAAAACTCGTTTTCTCTTTCGGTGGCTGCCCTCTCAGCTGGAAATGGCAAACCTCTGAGAGTAAAAATTGCTTATGAAAAAGCTCCCAACCTGCCGTTCGGAACCGGCATAAAACTGTAGGTCCCTTCAACCCGTGTACAAATTCACACGCACAACACGGGTAGTTGCGGGAAGCTAGGCCTTAGTCTCGCGTAAGCGGGCTGTCGTGCCAGTCAATTATTAAATTATTACGAAGTCACTGACCACAAAGCTGTTAATTCTTTGCAATAAATTTCTTTGTTCTTTTCTGTTCGTTTATTGGCGACAACGGTTTTGTTTACGAGGAGCTATAGGTTCCCATCGTGAAGTTTCGATATTGAGACGTTTTATTTTATTCCTATTGATCGACAACACGACAATAAATTTGGGTTTGCGGTTGAAACGTCAGCTAATCAAAATGGTTCCCTCCTTTCGCGGAATGTGGAAAAAGCATCTTCAATAAATGATTCAGCAAAGTGCAGCAATACGCTTCGATAAAAGCTAATAAGTATGCGAGAACGAACAATTTTAAATACTACTAAGGTAAAGTGTCAACAAGTGTCAACAAGTGTCCGCTCACCGAGAAAGCACCGCTCACAACGGTAGTTAGTCAAAGACTGTTGTAATTTTATTAATAAATATAATTTTATTTTATTGTAATGCAACTTAAGTATACTTTCCCAAACTGTTTTCTCATAAACCAATACAACTTTATCAATTTCTCTCTTGAAATATAGTCACACTGCCATAAGAAAAACACTTTACTTGCAACATATATACAATAATACTTGTATGCGATATTGTAAGTAATTGCTCCCATAATGTCAACACCACTGGCTGCACTTATCCGTGTGACTTACTCTGACTTCCTGTTTGAGTACAACGTACAGCAGTAAACTGTTTCTTATCAATTCGCATATCCTCTCTCAATAGTGAACTTATGTGAATCACACAATGCCAATGCCCACATTTTCTCATCGTCTTACCAGCAATACAAACAGTTGTATGTGTGTATCAACAAAGCTGTTTATGTATTTCAATAGAACTTTTGCAATCATAAGTTACCGTATGCAAATATTACTATTGATATTTATATCTTTTTTACGCTTAGTGCTATTAGTGCTAATAAAATTTATTCATGAAACTTTTATATATTGTAGAAGCAAACTATAGAACAAATTATATACACTGTGTAAAAACAGTTCTCGCCTATAAAAACAAAACTTACAATACGTTCATACTTATGCAGATAAAGTTGTTGGAAATCTTTAAACTTATATTTACATACATTGTTACCTTTTTAGATGTTTAAACGATTTGTTTTCATTTTAAATACCACACTCAACTCAGTTGAATGTTACTTTAACACATTTGATTAAAATTTGAGGATTACACCGTGCTACAAAAATTAAAAAAAATTTTCACACCGGAAAAAATCAATATGGACGTGAAACTATAGACTAAACATAGTAATACTGCGTACTCAGTTTTTCATTTCTACATCCTTTGTTCTTTTAAAAGGACTTCAAAGTTTTGAAGGGGATACAAAATAAAAAAATATAAAAAATACTTAACCTCGTTGGAATATGGCGATATGTATATAAAATGAAGGAGGAAAGGCTTAAGAATTTTAATAAAATTAATTTTGTATCTATTTGTAGAAAAAGGATATGAAAAAGGTTCTTTGAAAATTTTAATCTTTTATATCCTTGAAAATTTATGTGGAATTTTTTTGAAAAGGAACTATGTTAAAACCCAAAATCTTCTTAATCTCGTGTCAAAATTTCATTACTCTAACTTTATTGGTTCGAAAGTTATTAAAAAAAAAAGGCGGAAGCTGCAATTCTAATGAAGTAAAAAAATTCTAATTTATTTGAGTATCAGTATTTTAAATAATAAAAAGATACAAAATCAATGAAGCGAGAATAATGCAAATTTGACACGTGATCAAGGAGATTTTGGGTTTTAACATACTCACTTTTCAAGAAAATTCTATACAAATTTTCAAGGATATAAAGGATTAAAGTTTTCAAAGGACCTTTTTCATATACTTTTTTTTTACAAATAGATACAAAATCAATTTTATTTAAATTCTTGAGCCTTTCCTCTTTCATTGGATTTCACGCACATATGGATTTTTCCCGGTGTGAAAAATGCTGTCGCACGGTGTTACAAGTGGGCCATTTCGGCCTAGCCGAGTATTATTTGACCCGTTTTATTTAACCTTCTCTTCTTTAACGTTAGTGGGTCCATTGCTTCGATTAAACTTAACTTTAGAAAGATATGCAACATAGATATGCAACATCGAAAAACAAACCTAGCCAGCACTAAATAGAAGACCATAGATAGGTACTGCTTCTAGGTCGGTACTCCATTGCTATTTTTACGGAACACTGCTACACGTGCAAACATGCTTAACAATAGACTGTCCGGCCAATCCAGCTTTCCTTAAATGAAATAATTTTACAAAATACTTAGAAGTGAAAATTTGTTGAGGAAGGAAGTAGGAAAGTTTTTTGTTTTACCCTTCTGAAGCAGAAGAAGAAGAAGGACAGTTTTTCATTTCATCTATCAATGTCCGTTCCTGACCAACCAAAGGTGACCAAAAGTGTTGCCCTCATATATCATACTAATCTTACTAAACTTTCTAATAATTAAATAATAATAATAATAATTAAATAAATAATAATAATTGACTGGCACGACAGCCCGATACCGCAACTAAGGCCTAGCTACCCGCAACCATCCGTGTTGTGCCTGCGAATTTTTACAAGGTTGGAAGGAACCTATAGTTTTATGCCGATTCCGAACGGCGAGTTGAGAGCTTTTTCATAGGTAATTTTACTCTCAGAGGTTTGCCATTTCCTGCTGAGAGGACAGCCGTAGAAAGAAAAATTGTTGTTTTTCTTTTTTTTCGGTGTTAGCAGCAACGGAGTCTTGAACCTGGGTTCAAGCGTCGCATTTGACTCGCGGCCCAACGCACTAGCCAACTGAGCTACGGCGGCTTACAAAACTTTCTACTTTATATAAATGTCAGAGAGATAGCAAGATTTACCCGTATATGGGAATCCTCATGGTTCCTAGTGCCATTAATGGGGCAGACTGCCGTTCCCATGTTGTATCTGATGATCTTTGCTTATTCCTTAAACTTCCTTTCATCATAGCGGACCTACAAAAATTAGTAGCAGTCATATTTAATTTATGCATTGCTTCAAAGCAGCCTACATATGTCCTATTGAACCCTATGCTCCCCAGCTCATTAAAACAGGTGGAAAACTATATATAATGATATAGTGTAAACATTTTCACAATATATTGAATTAAACTAGAGTTTTCTTTAATATATAAACTTTTTCGTTGAACTCGTTGTAAACCAGCTGTGCATCTTTTTAAATAATCGTAAACAACTTTATTATTAAATTATAAATCTGGTGTTAGTACCAAAGATTTATAAAATGTATCTTATTATCTTTTCGTTTCTTTTGCTTACAGCAAGAAAATTGGACATTTCACAATGTTGGTTTCGGATCGGGCGCATCGTGTCGGCTGTGCAGCCATACGTTTTCGTGATCCGAATCAAATCGAGGACATGAAACTGTTGATGACCTGCAACTATGACTTCTCCAACATAATTGGCGAACCCATTTATCAGAGCGGCCCAACTGCCAGCAAGTGTGTTTACAAAATTAGCGAGAAGTATCCAGCACTGTGTGATTGGAAAGACGCAGTCTATGACTACGACAGCGAGGAGAGCGCCGAAGACAATAATCAATTGGATAATAATATAACAATCTAAGTTGCATATCGAATACCCATATTTCTAAAATTAGTCTTTAAATTGTACAGCACACTGGAATGTGCACGTAGGCTCTGCGGGCCCATATTTATTACTGTACCTGTCACTTGAAATAACTTCTTACTCACTCATCTATCTTTAGAAGTCGTTCATTGCTAAAGAAAAACGCAAACAAAAACAAGTTAAACGGAAGCAAAACAAAAGTATTCCACTCATTATTGAAGCAGCTTTCAATTAGAACATTGTGCAAGATCTTTGCAGAAGTCAGCAGACAATTATAGATAACGCATATTAACTGTCGAGATCATATCAAAATTCTTTGGAAATGTCTAAAGTGTTGGTAAGCAATATTAATAAATTTCGTAGCTTATGGCCAGCAAAATTCATTAGAGTTTATCTTATCGCCAATGCAAACTCGCTTCTGGAGGTAAAGTTAAAAACAAGCTTAAATTAAATAAATACTCGGTCGAAATTCACAGGCACCACAGTCCGACCTAAGACAACGTTAAGTGTAGAAAGTGAAAAGACAGCAGATCGCTGCGAAAAAATGAATCCAGCTGTGCCAATAATTATTGTGGCACTGGCCTGGGCGCAATTCGCCCACGCCGAGAATGTCGACTACTGCTCGCCGGCCTACATGTGCGGCTCCAAGCATGTGATGGCCTGCAACCACACCGGCGTAAGTCACAAAAAATTGCCCACTTCTTTTGAAATACGAAATCACATCTTCTCTTCCAAAGGCCTTCGACGCGCGTTGCCCGGACAATGCCGAAATGCTGCCCATGACCGAGGAGCTGAAGCAGTTGTTTTTGCATGAGCACAACAAGTACCGCAACGAGATTGCCGAAGGCCTAATTTTCAAGCCCGCCGCCGCCATGGCCACACTCGAGTGGGACGACGAGCTGTCCTACTTTGCCGAATTGAATGTGAAGCAGTGCGGTATCATTTACGAGGACTTCAAATGCATAACATCGGCGCGCTATAATGCCATCGACCAGAACATCGGTTGGCAGTTCTATTTGAAGTCGAAATTCAATCCGAAAACCATTTACGATGACATTCGGGCACATATCAAGACGTACTGGTACGATCAGCACAAGGATTGCACCCAAACCGAAATCGATTCGTACCATCCGCCGGATATGTAAGTGGGCAAGGCAACAACAACAACCATGAATGTGTGTAATATGTTGAATTTTACAGCGCACTAATCTTGCACTTTGGCAAAATGATGTTGGATCGCAACAATCGTTTGGGCTGTGCGGCGTCCATGTATTCAAATGACTATGGGATAAATGTGATCTTCACATGCAACTATGCACGACGTCTATATTGCTACAGGCCGATCATCCGCTCGGGTCCGCATGCCGGCTCCAACTGTCTCACTGGAATGAATCCGCTCTATCCGTTCCTGTGCTCAACGGCCGAGCAATTTAACGTCAACGATTATAAGGTTTGATTATAACGCAGGCGAATATTCGTATTTTTATTCCTATCGATACATGTGTGCTGTATATAATAACATAACTGAATAAAAATCTTCACACGACTAAATATCAATACTTACTGAATTCGCTAGCCACAACAACCCACTTTTTTAACGAAGAGTGAAAATCTCCACAAAGATAATAGCATTTCTAATAATGTCGGATTCCTGCGAAAACGTCCCTCTGTTGGGAATTCGCCGAAACAGGCCGCTTACTGGATGGTGGTCTACCACAGACCTCTCTGCTTCTTCGCGTAGTCACACCAATCGATTGCAATCGGTTCCTCCACTTGGCTCTAGCATCGGTCGCAGGGGCCTTTTTGGGGTCATCCAGCGACTGAATATAAATAACTGTCCCAAAGCTTGTCAAAAATAAGCTCCCGTTAAATTTGAATCGATAACTTATTTGACGATATGTCGTACATATAATTGAGAGTTGATCCAGTGTGAGTACAGTTGCTCGTATTGTTTTCTCTCACAAAACAGTTTCAATGAAAGTAAATATCATTTTCTCAAAACTGTTTCTTAAAACAAAAACAAAAAGTAATTTTAGCAATAGAAGCAATTGATAGCACCTGTTGTAGCATTCGAGATTTCATCAACATTGCATGTGTCACACAGTATTTAAGATTAATATTAAAATATCAAACACCCAGGGATAATTTCAGATAAGCCAACCGCTTCCTTATTTTATTTCCCGCATAATTACAAACCAGGATGATGAGGTCATGCGTGGTTGACCTTTTGTATCTAACAGCAGCACATCCGATGTGGGTGCAAGCCTTATTCACCATGACAGTGAAATGCCCGATGACAACTCTGCACGATAACAGGAAATGCAAAATTATTTAGCTTTGATATGTAAAATGTTTTTATAAAACGATCGCAAGATACGAATCCGTTTGTTGAACGGCTATGTCTGTCAATGTGATCCATCGCTGCATCGAAATGTTCCTCGAACCAGCTTTCAATATCTTCAAGTATGACGTCTTTGTCGATGTGCGTGTCCTTTCGCCATGAATCAAAGACTATATTCTGATGCGGGTGTGCGAATTTCGATGCACCAAGACAGATGTCGTGCTGCATAAACCTGGTTTGCACGTTCAGCAACGCCAAGTCGGCCAATTTTGTGTGCCAGCGTACTGTGATCATGCGCGCAGCCGCCAGCGATTCCGAAACACATTGTGCGCCGCAACTATGCTCGCCTTCAGTTATTCCGTGTCGACGATTTCCGCGCTGGGCGAACAAGCATTTCCAAAAGCCTATTTGGTATTCTACTTTCCACCCAACACTAGAAAGATGGTTAGGAACGCAACAGTGGCAAGCCTCGAGTAATACAACACTTTCCAGTAGTAGCAGTAACAAATGATGTTCGAATGCGTGCTGCCGGTTTTATGCATGAAAAGCTGTCAATACGCAAACGTGTGCGTGAAGCCAAAATTTGTGGACATGACTCACTGTGTCGTGCTATTTCGCGAATACTAATCCGCTGAGGTATTCGTGTTATCACACGAAAGAATGCAGCCAAGGAATTCGTTTTGTTATCCATATTTTATTTCAAATAGCTTTAAGTTTTTGAAAAATACAAGCAAACTTAAGGTCTCAGGTACAATTACCAAAACATTATTTTAACTTAATCAAAGAGATGTACAATGTAAATAAAAAATCAGTGTCTATTAAAGAGATCATCACACAGCAAATTAAAACAAAATGAATCAGATGAAATCTGAAATGAAACTGAGGAAGGGCTTGGAAAGCCACATTATGATCATCCACGTGCCGCACTTGCGCTGGCGCTGCCCGTCGCGACAACCGTCTTCTTTCCTTTAGAGGACTTGGTTGAAGACTAGGTCGATGCTTCGGTAGTGCTTCTGTGTGTACTGCTGCTGGCAGTAGTGACTGTGCTGTCGGTAGAAGAATCGGTTGAAGATGTGGTCAATGGTTCGGAAGTACTTGTGTCAGTACTACTACTGGCAGTAGTGGCTGTGGTGTCCGTAGAAGAATCGGTTGACGATGTGGTGGATTCTTCGGTACTGCTTGTGTCAGTACTGCTGCTGGCAGTGGTAGCTGTGCTGTCGGTAGAAGAATCGGTTGAAGATGTGGTCGATGGTTCGGTAGTACTTGTGTCAGTAATACTGCTGGCAGTAGTGACTGTGCTGTCGGTAGATGAATCGGGTGAAGATGTCGTGGATTCTTCGGTAGGGCTTATGTCAGTACTGCTGCTGGCAGTGGTAGCTGTGCTGTCGGTAGAAGAATCCGTTAAACATGTGGTCGATGGTTCGGTAGTACTTGTGTCAGTACTACTGCTTTCAGTAGTAGCTGTGGTGTCGGTAGAAGAATCGGTTGAAGATGTGGTCGATGGTTCGGTAGTACTTGTGTCAGTACTGCTGCTGTCTGCAGTGACTGTGCTGTCGGTAGAAGAATCGGTTGAAGATGTGGCCAATGTTTCGGTTGTGCTTGTGTCAGTACTGATGCTGGTAGTAGTGACTATGCTGTCAGTAGAAGAATCGGTTGAAAATGTGATCGATGGTTCGGTAGTACTTGTGAAAGTACTGCTGCTGGCAGTGGTAGCTGTGCTGTCGGTAGAAGAATCGGTTGAAGATGTGGTCGATGCTTCAGTAGTACTTGTGTCAGTACTGCTGCTGGCAGTGGTAGCTGTGCTGTCGGTAGAAGAATCGGTTGAAGATGTGGTCGATGCTTCGGTTGTGATTATGTCAGTACTGCTGCTGGCAGTGGTAGCTGTGCTGTCGGTAGAAAAATCGGTTGAAGATGTGGTGGATTCTTCGGTAGTGCTTGTGTCAGTACTGCTGCTGTCTGTAGTGACTGTGCTGTCGGTAGAAGAATCGGTTGAAGATGTGGCCAATGTTTCGGTTGTGCTTGTGTCAGTACTGCTGCTGTCTATAGTGACTGTGCTGTCGGTAGAAAAATCGGTTAAAGATGTGGTGGATTCTTCGGTAGTGCTTGTGTCAGTACTGCTGCTGTCTGTAGTGACTGTGATGTCGGTAGAAGAATCGGTTGAAGATGTGGTCGATGGTTCGGTAGTACTTGTGTCAGTACTGCTGCTGGCAGTGGTAGCTGTGCTGTCGGTAGAAGAATCGGTAGCAGATGTGGTCGATGCTTGGGTAGTACTTGTGTCAGTACTGCTGCTGGCAGTGCTTGCTGTGCTGTCGGTAGAAGAATCGGTTGAAGATGTGGTCGATGCTTCGGTTGTGCTTATGTCAGTACTGCTGCTGGCAGTGGTAGTTGTGCTGTCGGTAGAAGAATCGGTTGAAGATGTGGTGGATTCTTCGGTAGTGCTTGTGTCAGTACTGCTGCTGTCTGTAGTGGCTGTGCTGTCCGTAGAAGAATCGGTTGAAGATGTGGTCGATGGTGCGGGAGTGCTTGTGTCAGTACTGCTGCTGGCAGTGCTAGCTGTGCTGTCGGTAGAAGAATCGGTTGAAGATGTGGTCGATGGTTCGGTAGTACTTGTGTCAGTACTGCTGCTGGCAGTGGTAGCTGTGCTGTCGGTAGAAGAATCGGTTGAAGATGTGGTCGATGCTTCGGTTGTGCTTATGTCAGCACTGGTGCTGGCGGTGGTAGCTGTGCTGTCGGTAGAAGAATCGGTTGAGGATGTGGTGGATTCTTCGGTAGTGCTTGTGTCAGTACTGCTGCTGTCTGTAGTGCCTGTGCTGTCGGTAGAAGAACCGGTTGAAGATGTGGTGGATTCTTCGGTAGTGCTTTTGTCAGTACTGCTGCTGTCTCTAGTGACTGTGCTGTCGGTAGAAAAATCGGTTGAAGATGTGGTCAATGCTTCGGTTGTGCTTGTGTCAGTACTGCTATTGTCTGTAGTGACTGTGCTGTCGGTAGAAGAATCGGTTGAAGATGTGGTCGATGGTTCGGTAGTACTTGTGTCAGTACTACTGCTGGCAGTGGTAGCTGTGCTGTCGGTAGAAGAATCGGTTGCAGATGTGGTCGATGCTTCGGTAGTACTTGTGTCAGTTCTGCTGCTGGCAGTGCTAGCTGTGCTGTCGGTAGAAGAATCGGTTGAAGATGTGGTCGATGCTTCGGTTGTGATTATGTCAGTACTGCTGCAGGCAGTGGTAGCTGTGCTGTCGGTAGAAGAATCGGTTGCAGATGTGGTCGATGCTTCGGTAGTACTTGTGTCAGTACTACTGCTGGCAGTGGTAGCTGTGCTGTCGGTAGAAGAATCGGTTGCAGATGTGGTCGATGCTTCGGTAGTACTTGTGTCAGTACTACTGCTGGCAGTGGTAGCTGTGCTGTCGGTAGAAAAATCTGTTGAAGATGTGGTCAATGCTTCGGTTTTGCTTGTGTCAGTACTGCTGTTGTCTGTAGTGACTGTGCTGTCGGTAGAAGAATCGGTTGAAGATGTGGTCGATGGTTCGGTAGTACTTGTGTCAGTACTACTGCTGGCAGTGCTAGCTGTGCTGTCGGTAGAAGAATCGGTTGAAGATGTGGTCGATGCTTCGGTTGTGCTTGTGTCGGTACTGCTGCTGGCAGTGCTAGCTGTGCTGTCGGTAGAAGAATCGCTTGCAGATGTGGTCGATGCTTCGGTAGTACTTGTGTCGGTACTGCTGCTGGCAGTGCTAGCTGTGCTGTCGGTAGAAGAATCGGTTGAAGATGTGGTCGATGCTTCGGTTGTGCTTATGTCAGTACTGCTGCTGGCAGTGCTAGCTGTGCTGTCGGTAGAAGAATCGGTTGAAGATGTGGTCGATGCTTCGGTTGTGCTTGTGTCGGTACTGCTGCTGGCAGTTCTAGCTGTGCTGTCGGTAGAAGAATCGGTTGAAGATGTGGTCGATGCTTCTGTAGTACTTGTGTCAGTACTGCTACTGGCAGTGCTAGCTGTGCTGTCGGTAGAAGAATCGGTTGAAGATGTGGTCGATGCTTCGGTTGTGATTATGTCAGTACTGCTGCTGGCAGTGGTAGCTGTGCTGTCGGTAGAAAAATCGGTTGAAGATGTGGTCAATGCTTCGGTTGTGCTTGTGTCAGTACTGCTGTTGTCTGTAGTGACTGTGCTGTCGGTAGAAGAATCGGTTGAAGATGTGGTCGATGGTTCGGTAGTACTTGTGTCAGTACTACTGCTGGCAGTGGTAGCTGTGCTGTCGGTAGACGAATCGGTTGCAGATGTGGTCGATGCTTCGGTAGTACTTGTGTCAGTACTACTGCTGGCAGTGGTAGCTGTGCTGTCGGTAGAATAATCGGTTGCAGATGTGGTCGATGCTTCGGTAGTACTTGTGTCAGTACTGCTGCTGGCAGTGCTAGCTGTGCTGTCGGTAGAAGAATCGGTTGAAGATGTGGTGGATGCTTCTGTAGTACTTGTGTCAGTACTGCTGCTGGCAGTGGTAGCTGTGCTGTCGGTAGAAAAATCTTTTGAAGATGTGGTCAATGCTTCGGTTGTGCTTGTGTCAGTACTGCTGTTGTCTGTAGTGACTGTGCTGTCGGTAGAAGAATCGGTTGAAGATGTGGTCGATGGTTCGGTTGTGATTATGTCAGTACTGCTGCTGACAGTGGTAGCTGTGCTGTCGGTAGACGAATCGGTTGCAGATGTGGCCGATGCTTCGGTAGTACTTGTGTCAGTACTGCTACTGGCAGTGCTAGCTGTGCTGTCGGTAGAAGAATCGGTTGAAGATGTGGTCGATGCTTCGGTTGTGCTTATGTCAGTACTGCTGCTGGCAGAGGTAGCTGTGCTGTCGGTAGAAGAATCGGTTGCAGATGTGGTCGATGCTTCGGTAGTACTTGTGTCAGTACTGCTACTGGCAGTGCTAGCTGTGCTGTCGGTAGAAGAATCGGTTGAAGATGTGGTCGATGCTTCGGTTGTGCTTATGTCAGTACTGCTGCTGGCAGAGGTAGCTGTGCTGTCGGTAGAAGAATCGGTTGAAGATGTGGTCGATGCTTCGGTTGTGCTTATGTCAGTACTGCTGCTGGCAGTGGTAGCTGTGCTGTCGGTAGAAGAATCGGTTGCAGATGTGGTCGATGCTTCGGTAGTACTTGTGTCAGTACTGCTGCTGGCAGCGCTAGCTGTGCTGTCGGTAGAAGAATCGGTTGAGGATGTGGTCGATGCTTCTGTAGTACTTGTGCCAGTACTGCTACTGGCAGTGCTAGCTGTGCTGTCGGTAGAAGAATCGGTTGAAGATGTGGTCGATGCTTCGGTTGTGATTATGTCAGTACTGCTGCTGGCAGTTATAGCTGTGCTGTCGGTAGAAGAATCGGTTGAAGATGTGGTCGATGCTTCGGTAGTACTTGTGTCAGTACTGCTGCTGGCAGTACCAGCTGTGCTGTCGGTAGAAGAATCGGTTGAAGATGTGGTCGATGCTTCGGTTGTGATTATGTCAGTACTGCTGCTGGCAGTGGTAGCTGTGCTGTCGATAGAAAAATCGGTTGAAGATGTGGTCAATGCTTCGGTTGTGCTTTTGTCAGTACTGCTGTTGTCTGTAGTGACTGTGCTGTCGGTAGAAGAATCGGTTGAAGATGTGGTCGATGGTTCGGTAGTACTTGTGTCAGTACTACTGCTGGCAGTGGTAGCTGTGCTGTCGGTAGAAGAATCGGTTGCAGATGTGGTCGATGCTTCGGTAGTACTTGTGTCAGTACTGCTGCTGGCAGTGCTAGCTGTGCTGTCGGTAGAAGAATCGGTTGAAGATGTGGTCGATGCTTCGGTTGTGCTTATGTCAGTACTGCTGCTGGCAGTGGTAGCTGTGCTGTCGGTAGAAATATCGGTAGCAGAGGTGGTCGATGCTTCGGTAGTACTTGTGTCAGTACTGATGCTGGCAGTGCTAGCTGTGCTGTCGGTAGAAGAATCGGTTGAAGATGTGGTCGATGGTTCGGTAGTACTTGTGTCAGTACTGCTTTTGGCAGTGCTAGCTGTGCTGTCGGTAGAAGAATCGGTTGAAGATGTGGTCGATGCTTCGGTTGTGATTATGTCAGTACTGCTGCTGTCTGTAGTGACTGTGCTGTCGGTATAAGAATCGGTTGAAGATGTCGTGGATTCTTCGGTAGGGCTTGTGTCAGTACTGCTGCTGGTTGTAGTGACTATGCTGTCAGTAGAAGAATCGGTTGAAGATGTGATCGATGGTTCGGTAGTACTTGTGAAAGTACTGCTGCTGGCAGTGGTAGCTGTGCTGTCGGTAGAAGAATCGGTTGAAGATGTGGTGGATTCTTCGGTAGTGCTTGTGCCAGTACTGCTGCTGTCTGTAGTGACTGTGATGTCGGTAGAAGAATCGGTTGAAGATGTGGTCGATGGTTCGGTAGTACTTGTGTCAGTACTGCTGCTGGCAGTGGTAGCTGTGCTGTCGGTTGAAGATGTGGTCGATGCTTCGGTAGTACTCGTGTCAGTACTGCTGCTGGCAGTGCTAGCTGTGCTGTCGGTAGAAGAATCGGTTGAAGATGTGGTCGATGCTTCGGTTGTGCTTATGTCAGTACTGCTGCTGGCAGTGCTAGCTGTGCTGTCGGTAGAAGAATCGCTTGCAGATGTGGTCGATGCTTCGGTAGTACTTGTGTCGGTACTGCTGCTGGCAGTGCTAGCTGTGCTGTCGGTAGAAGAATCGGCTGAAGATGTGGTCGATGCTTCGGTTGTGCTTATGTCAGTACTGCTGCTGGCAGTGGTAGCTGTGCTGTCGGTAGAAGAATCGGTTGAAGATGTGGTCGATGCTTCGGTTGTGCTTATGTCAGTACTGCTGCTGGCAGTGCTAGCTGTGCTGTCGGTAGAAGAATCGCTTGCAGATGTGGTCGATGCTTCGGTAGTACTTGTGTCGGTACTGCTGCTGGCAGTGCTAGCTGTGCTGTCGGTAGAAGAATCGGTTGAAGATGTGGTCGATGCTTCTGTAGTACTTGTGTCAGTACTGCTACTGGCAGTGCTAGCTGTGCTGTCGGTAGAAGAATCGGTTGAAGATGTGGTCGATGCTTCGGTTGTGATTATGTCAGTACTGCTGCTGGCAGTGGTAGCTGTGCTGTCGGTAGAAGAATCCGTTGCAGATGTGGTCGATGCTTCGGTGCTGCTTATGTCAGTACTGCTGCTGGCAGAGGTAGCTGTGCTGTCGGTAGAAGAATCGGTTGAAGATGTGGTCGATGGTTCGGTAGTGCTTTTGTCAGTAATGCTGCTGTCTGTAGTGACTGTGCTGTCGGTAGACGAATCGGTTGAAGATGTGATCGATGCTTCGGTAGTACTTGTGTCAGTACTGCTGCTGGCAGTGGTAGCTGTGCTGTCGGTAGAAGAATCGGTTGAAGATGTGGTCGATGCTTCGGTAGTACTTGTGTCAGTACTGCTGCTGGCAGTGCTAGCTGTGCTGTCGGTAGAAGAAGCGGTTGAAGATGTGGTCGATGCTTCGGTTGTGCTTATGTCAGTACTGCTGCTGTCTGTAGTGACTGTGATGTCGGTGGAAGAATCGGTTGAAGATGTGGTCAATGGTTCGGTAGTACTTGTGTCGGTACTGCTGCTGGCAGTGCTAGCTGTGCTGTCGGTAGAAGAATCGGTTGAAGATGTGGTCGATGCTTCGGTTGTGCTTATGTCAGTACTGCTGCTGTCTGTAGTGACTGTGATGTCGGTGGAAGAATCGGTTGAAGATGTGGTCGATGGTTCGGTAGTACTTGTGTCGGTACTGCTGCTGGCAGTGCTAGCTGTGCTGTCGGTAGATGAATCGGTTGAAGATGTGGTCGATGCTTCGGTAGTACTTGTGTCAGTACTGCTGCTGGCAGTGCTAGCTGTGCTGTCGGTAGAAGAATCGGTTGAAGATGTGGTCGATGCTTCGGTTGTGCTTATGTCAGTACTGCTGCTGGCAGTGCTAGCTATGCTGTCGGTAGAAGAATCGGTTGAAGATGTGGTCGATGCTTCGGTTGTGCTTATGTCAGTACTGCTGCTGGCAGAGGTAGCTGTGCTGTCGGTAGAAGAATCGGTTGAAGATGTGGTCGATGGTTCGGTAGTACTTGTGTCGGTACTGCTGCTGGCAGTGCTAGCTGTGCTGTCGGTAGAAGAATCGGTTGAAGATGAGGTCGATGCTTCGGTTGTGCTTATGTCAGTACTGCTGCTGACAGAGGTAGCTGTGCTGTCGGTAGAAGAATCGGTTGAAGATGTGGTCGATGGTTCGGTAGTACTTGTGTCGGTACTGCTGCTGGCAGTGCTAGCTGTGCTGTCGGTAGAAGAATCGGTTGAAGATGTGGTCGATTCTTCGGTACTGCTTGTGTCAGTGCTGCTGCTGGCAGTGGTAGCTGTGCTGTCGGTAGAAGAATCGGTTGAAGATGAGGTCGATGCTTCGGTTGTGCTTATGTCAGTACTGCTGCTGACAGAGGTAGCTGTGCTGTCGGTAGAAGAATCGGTTGAAGATGTGGTCGATGGTTCGGTAGTACTTGTGTCGGTACTGCTGCTGGCAGTGCTAGCTGTGCTGTCGGTAGAAGAATCGGTTGAAGATGTGGTCGATGCTTCGGTAGTACTTGTGTCAGTACTGCTGCTGGCAGTGCTAGCTGTGCGGTCGGTAGAAGAATCGGTTGAAGATGTGGTCGATGCTTCGGTTGTGCTTATGTCAGTACTGCTACTGGCAGTGCTAGCTGTGCTGTCGGTAGAAGAATCGCTTGCAGATGTGATCGATGCTTCGGTAGTACTTGTGTCGGTACTGCTGCTGGCAGTGCTAGCTGTGCTGTCGGTAGAAGAATCGGTTGAAGATGTGGTCGATTCTTCGGTACTACTTGTGTCAGTACTGCTGCTGGCAGTGGTAGCTGTGCTGTCGGTAGAAGAATCGGTTGAAGATGAGGTCGATGCTTCGGTTGTGCTTATGTCAGTACTGCTGCTGACAGAGGTAGCTGTGCTGTCGGTAGAAGAATCGGTTGAAGATGTGGTCGATGCTTCGGTAGTACTTGTATCAGTATTGCTGCTGGCAGTGCTAGCTATGCTGTCGGTAGAAGAATCGGTTGAAGATGTGGTCGATGCTTCGGTTGTGCTTATGTCAGTACTGCTGCTGTCTGTAGTGACTGTGATGTCGGTGGAAGAATCGGTTGAAGATATGGTGAATGGTTCGGTAGTACTTGTGTCGGTACTGCTGCTGGCAGTGCTAGCTGTGCTGTCGGTAGAAGAATCGGTTGAAGATGTGGTCGATGCTTCGGTAGTACTTGTGTCAGTACTGCTGCTGGCAGTGCTAGCTGTGCGATCGGTAGAAGAATCGGTTGAAGATGTGGTCGATGCTTCGGTTGTGCTTATGTCAGTACTGCTGCTGGCAGTGCTAGCTGTGCTGTCGGTAGAAGAATCGCTTGCAGATGTGATCGATGCTTCGGTAGTACTTGTGTCGGTACTGCTGCTGGCAGTGCTAGCTGTGCTGTCGGTAGAAGAATCGGTTGAAGATGTGGTCGATGCTTCGGTAGTACTTGTGTCAGTACTGCTGCTGGCAGTGCTGTCGGTAGAAGAATCGGTTGAAGATGTGGTCGATGCTTCGGTTGTGATTATGTCAGTACTGCTGCTGGCAGTGGTAGCTGTGCTGTCGGTAGAAGAATCCGTTGAAGATGTGGTCGATGCTTCGGTGTTGCTTATGTCAGTACTGCTGCTGGCAGAGGTAGCTGTGCTGTCGGTAGAAGAATCGGTTGAAGATGTGGTCGATGGTTCGGTAGTGCTTTTGTCAGTAATGCTGCTGTCTGTAGTGACTGTGCTGTCGGTAGACGAATCGGATGAAGATGTGGTCGATGCTTCGGTAGTACTTGTGTCAGTACTGCTGCTGGCAGTGGTAGCTGTGCTGTCGGTAGAAGAATCGGTTGAAGATGAGGTCGATGCTTCGGTTGTGCTTATGTCAGTACTGCTGCTGACAGAGGTAGCTGTGCTGGTGGTAGAAGAATCGGTTGAAGATGTGGTCGATGGTTCGGTAGTACTTGTGTCGGTACTGCTGCTGGCAGTGCTAGCTGTGCTGTCGATAGAAGAATCGGTTGAAGATGTGGTCGATTCTTCGGTACTGCTTGTGTCAGTACTGCTGCTGCCTGTAGTGACTTTGCTGTCGGTAGACGAATCGGTTGAAGATGTGGTCGATGCTTCGGTTGTGATTATGTCAGTACTGCTGCTGGCAGTGGTAGCTGTGCTGTCGGTAGAAGAATCCGTTGAAGATGTGGTCGATGCTTCGGTGTTGCTTATGTCAGTACTGCTGCTGGCAGTGGTAGCTGTGCTGTCGGTAGAAGAATCGGTTGAAGATGAGGTCGATGCTTCGGTTGTGCTTATGTCAGTACTGCTGCTGGCAGAGGTAGCTGTGCTGTCGGGAGAAGAATCGGTTGAAGATGTGGTCGATGGTTCGGTAGTACTTGTGTCGGTACTGCTGCTGGCAGTGCTAGCTGTGCTGTCGGTAGAAGAATCGGTTGAAGATGTGGTCGATGCTTCGGTAGTACTTGTGTCAGTACTGCTGCTGGCAGTGCTAGCTGTGCGGTCGGTAGAAGAATCGGTTGAAGATGTGGTCGATGCTTCGGTTGTGCTTATGTCAGTACTGCTACTGGCAGTGCTAGCTGTGCTGTCGGTAGAAGAATCGCTTGCAGATGTGATCGATGCTTCGGTAGTACTTGTGTCGGTACTGCTGCTGGCAGTGCTAGCTGTGCTGTCGGTAGAAGAATCGGTTGAAGATGTGGTCGATGCTTCGGTTGTGCTTATGTCAGTACTGCTGCTGGCAGTGGTAGCTGTGCTGTCGGTAGAAGAATCGGTTGAAGATGTGGTCGATGCTTCGGTTGTGCTTATGTCAGTACTGCTGCTGGCAGTGCTAGCTGTGCTGTCGGTAGAAGAATCGCTTGCAGATGTGGTCGATGCTTCGGTAGTACTTGTGTCGGTACTGCTGCTGGCAGTGCTAGCTGTGCTGTCGGTAGAAGAATCGGTTGAAGATGTGGTCGATGCTTCTGTAGTACTTGTGTCAGTACTGCTACTGGCAGTGCTAGCTGTGCTGTCGGTAGAAGAATCGGTTGAAGATGTGGTCGATGCTTCGGTTGTGATTATGTCAGTACTGCTGCTGGCAGTGGTAGCTGTGCTGTCGGTAGAAGAATCCGTTGAAGATGTGGTCGATGGTTCGGTAGTGCTTTTGTCAGTAATGCTGCTGTCTGTAGTGACTGTGCTGTCGGTAGACGAATCGGTTGAAGATGTGATCGATGCTTCGGTAGTACTTGTGTCAGTACTGCTGCTGGCAGTGGTAGCTGTGCTGTCGGTAGAAGAATCGGTTGAAGATGTGGTCGATGCTTCGGTAGTACTTGTGTCAGTACTGCTGCTGGCAGTGCTAGCTGTGCTGTCGGTAGAAGAAGCGGTTGAAGATGTGGTCGATGCTTCGGTTGTGCTTATGTCAGTACTGCTGCTGTCTGTAGTGACTGTGATGTCGGTGGAAGAATCGGTTGAAGATGTGGTCAATGGTTCGGTAGTACTTGTGTCGGTACTGCTGCTGGCAGTGCTAGCTGTGCTGTCGGTAGAAGAATCGGTTGAAGATGTGGTCGATGCTTCGGTTGTGCTTATGTCAGTACTGCTGCTGTCTGTAGTGACTGTGATGTCGGTGGAAGAATCGGTTGAAGATGTGGTCGATGGTTCGGTAGTACTTGTGTCGGTACTGCTGCTGGCAGTGCTAGCTGTGCTGTCGGTAGATGAATCGGTTGAAGATGTGGTCGATGCTTCGGTAGTACTTGTGTCAGTACTGCTGCTGGCAGTGCTAGCTGTGCTGTCGGTAGAAGAATCGGTTGAAGATGTGGTCGATGCTTCGGTTGTGCTTATGTCAGTACTGCTGCTGGCAGTGCTAGCTATGCTGTCGGTAGAAGAATCGGTTGAAGATGTGGTCGATGCTTCGGTTGTGCTTATGTCAGTACTGCTGCTGGCAGAGGTAGCTGTGCTGTCGGTAGAAGAATCGGTTGAAGATGTGGTCGATGGTTCGGTAGTACTTGTGTCGGTACTGCTGCTGGCAGTGCTAGCTGTGCTGTCGGTAGAAGAATCGGTTGAAGATGAGGTCGATGCTTCGGTTGTGCTTATGTCAGTACTGCTGCTGACAGAGGTAGCTGTGCTGTCGGTAGAAGAATCGGTTGAAGATGTGGTCGATGGTTCGGTAGTACTTGTGTCGGTACTGCTGCTGGCAGTGCTAGCTGTGCTGTCGGTAGAAGAATCGGTTGAAGATGTGGTCGATGCTTCGGTAGTACTTGTGTCAGTACTGCTGCTGGCAGTGCTAGCTGTGCGGTCGGTAGAAGAATCGGTTGAAGATGTGGTCGATGCTTCGGTTGTGCTTATGTCAGTACTGCTACTGGCAGTGCTAGCTGTGCTGTCGGTAGAAGAATCGCTTGCAGATGTGATCGATGCTTCGGTAGTACTTGTGTCGGTACTGCTGCTGGCAGTGCTAGCTGTGCTGTCGGTAGAAGAATCGGTTGAAGATGTGGTCGATTCTTCGGTACTACTTGTGTCAGTACTGCTGCTGGCAGTGGTAGCTGTGCTGTCGGTAGAAGAATCGGTTGAAGATGAGGTCGATGCTTCGGTTGTGCTTATGTCAGTACTGCTGCTGACAGAGGTAGCTGTGCTGTCGGTAGAAGAATCGGTTGAAGATGTGGTCGATGCTTCGGTAGTACTTGTATCAGTATTGCTGCTGGCAGTGCTAGCTATGCTGTCGGTAGAAGAATCGGTTGAAGATGTGGTCGATGCTTCGGTTGTGCTTATGTCAGTACTGCTGCTGTCTGTAGTGACTGTGATGTCGGTGGAAGAATCGGTTGAAGATATGGTGAATGGTTCGGTAGTACTTGTGTCGGTACTGCTGCTGGCAGTGCTAGCTGTGCTGTCGGTAGAAGAATCGGTTGAAGATGTGGTCGATGCTTCGGTAGTACTTGTGTCAGTACTGCTGCTGGCAGTGCTAGCTGTGCGATCGGTAGAAGAATCGGTTGAAGATGTGGTCGATGCTTCGGTTGTGCTTATGTCAGTACTGCTGCTGGCAGTGCTAGCTGTGCTGTCGGTAGAAGAATCGCTTGCAGATGTGATCGATGCTTCGGTAGTACTTGTGTCGGTACTGCTGCTGGCAGTGCTAGCTGTGCTGTCGGTAGAAGAATCGGTTGAAGATGTGGTCGATGCTTCGGTAGTACTTGTGTCAGTACTGCTGCTGGCAGTGCTGTCGGTAGAAGAATCGGTTGAAGATGTGGTCGATGCTTCGGTTGTGATTATGTCAGTACTGCTGCTGGCAGTGGTAGCTGTGCTGTCGGTAGAAGAATCCGTTGAAGATGTGGTCGATGCTTCGGTGTTGCTTATGTCAGTACTGCTGCTGGCAGAGGTAGCTGTGCTGTCGGTAGAAGAATCGGTTGAAGATGTGGTCGATGGTTCGGTAGTGCTTTTGTCAGTAATGCTGCTGTCTGTAGTGACTGTGCTGTCGGTAGACGAATCGGATGAAGATGTGGTCGATGCTTCGGTAGTACTTGTGTCAGTACTGCTGCTGGCAGTGGTAGCTGTGCTGTCGGTAGAAGAATCGGTTGAAGATGAGGTCGATGCTTCGGTTGTGCTTATGTCAGTACTGCTGCTGACAGAGGTAGCTGTGCTGGTGGTAGAAGAATCGGTTGAAGATGTGGTCGATGGTTCGGTAGTACTTGTGTCGGTACTGCTGCTGGCAGTGCTAGCTGTGCTGTCGATAGAAGAATCGGTTGAAGATGTGGTCGATTCTTCGGTACTGCTTGTGTCAGTACTGCTGCTGCCTGTAGTGACTTTGCTGTCGGTAGACGAATCGGTTGAAGATGTGGTCGATGCTTCGGTTGTGATTATGTCAGTACTGCTGCTGGCAGTGGTAGCTGTGCTGTCGGTAGAAGAATCCGTTGAAGATGTGGTCGATGCTTCGGTGTTGCTTATGTCAGTACTGCTGCTGGCAGTGGTAGCTGTGCTGTCGGTAGAAGAATCGGTTGAAGATGAGGTCGATGCTTCGGTTGTGCTTATGTCAGTACTGCTGCTGGCAGAGGTAGCTGTGCTGTCGGGAGAAGAATCGGTTGAAGATGTGGTCGATGGTTCGGTAGTACTTGTGTCGGTACTGCTGCTGGCAGTGCTAGCTGTGCTGTCGGTAGAAGAATCGGTTGAAGATGTGGTCGATGCTTCGGTAGTACTTGTGTCAGTACTGCTGCTGGCAGTGCTAGCTGTGCGGTCGGTAGAAGAATCGGTTGAAGATGTGGTCGATGCTTCGGTTGTGCTTATGTCAGTACTGCTACTGGCAGTGCTAGCTGTGCTGTCGGTAGAAGAATCGCTTGCAGATGTGATCGATGCTTCGGTAGTACTTGTGTCGGTACTGCTGCTGGCAGTGCTAGCTGTGCTGTCGGTAGAAGAATCGGTTGAAGATGTGGTCGATTCTTCGGTACTACTTGTGTCAGTACTGCTGCTGGCAGTGGTAGCTGTGCTGTCGGTAGAAGAATCGGTTGAAGATGAGGTCGATGCTTCGGTTGTGCTTATGTCAGTACTGCTGCTGACAGAGGTAGCTGTGCTGTCGGTAGAAGAATCGGTTGAAGATGTGGTCGATGCTTCGGTAGTACTTGTATCAGTATTGCTGCTGGCAGTGCTAGCTATGCTGTCGGTAGAAGAATCGGTTGAAGATGTGGTCGATGCTTCGGTTGTGCTTATGTCAGTACTGCTGCTGTCTGTAGTGACTGTGATGTCGGTGGAAGAATCGGTTGAAGATATGGTGAATGGTTCGGTAGTACTTGTGTCGGTACTGCTGCTGGCAGTGCTAGCTGTGCTGTCGGTAGAAGAATCGGTTGAAGATGTGGTCGATGCTTCGGTAGTACTTGTGTCAGTACTGCTGCTGGCAGTGCTAGCTGTGCGATCGGTAGAAGAATCGGTTGAAGATGTGGTCGATGCTTCGGTTGTGCTTATGTCAGTACTGCTGCTGGCAGTGCTAGCTGTGCTGTCGGTAGAAGAATCGCTTGCAGATGTGATCGATGCTTCGGTAGTACTTGTGTCGGTACTGCTGCTGGCAGTGCTAGCTGTGCTGTCGGTAGAAGAATCGGTTGAAGATGTGGTCGATGCTTCGGTAGTACTTGTGTCAGTACTGCTGCTGGCAGTGCTGTCGGTAGAAGAATCGGTTGAAGATGTGGTCGATGCTTCGGTTGTGATTATGTCAGTACTGCTGCTGGCAGTGGTAGCTGTGCTGTCGGTAGAAGAATCCGTTGAAGATGTGGTCGATGCTTCGGTGTTGCTTATGTCAGTACTGCTGCTGGCAGAGGTAGCTGTGCTGTCGGTAGAAGAATCGGTTGAAGATGTGGTCGATGGTTCGGTAGTGCTTTTGTCAGTAATGCTGCTGTCTGTAGTGACTGTGCTGTCGGTAGACGAATCGGATGAAGATGTGGTCGATGCTTCGGTAGTACTTGTGTCAGTACTGCTGCTGGCAGTGGTAGCTGTGCTGTCGGTAGAAGAATCGGTTGAAGATGAGGTCGATGCTTCGGTTGTGCTTATGTCAGTACTGCTGCTGACAGAGGTAGCTGTGCTGGTGGTAGAAGAATCGGTTGAAGATGTGGTCGATGGTTCGGTAGTACTTGTGTCGGTACTGCTGCTGGCAGTGCTAGCTGTGCTGTCGATAGAAGAATCGGTTGAAGATGTGGTCGATTCTTCGGTACTGCTTGTGTCAGTACTGCTGCTGCCTGTAGTGACTTTGCTGTCGGTAGACGAATCGGTTGAAGATGTGGTCGATGCTTCGGTTGTGATTATGTCAGTACTGCTGCTGGCAGTGGTAGCTGTGCTGTCGGTAGAAGAATCCGTTGAAGATGTGGTCGATGCTTCGGTGTTGCTTATGTCAGTACTGCTGCTGGCAGTGGTAGCTGTGCTGTCGGTAGAAGAATCGGTTGAAGATGAGGTCGATGCTTCGGTTGTGCTTATGTCAGTACTGCTGCTGGCAGAGGTAGCTGTGCTGTCGGGAGAAGAATCGGTTGAAGATGTGGTCGATGGTTCGGTAGTACTTGTGTCGGTACTGCTGCTGGCAGTGCTAGCTGTGCTGTCGGTAGAAGAATCCGTTGAAGATGTGGTCGATGCTTCGGTTGTGATTATGTCAGTACTGCTGCTGGCAGAGGTAGCTGTGCTGTCGGTAGAAGAATCGGTTGAAAATGTGGTCGATGGTTCGGTAGTGCTTTTGTCAGTAATGCTGCTTTCTGTAGTGACTGTGCTGACGGTAGACGAATCGGTTGAAGATGTGGTCGATGGTTCGGTAGTACTTGTGTCAGTACTGCTGCTGGCAGTGCTAGCTGTGCTGTCGGTAGAAGAATCGGTTGAAGATGTGGTCGATGCTTCGGTAGTACTTATGTCAGTACTGCTGCTGGCAGTGCTAGCTGTGCTGTGGGTAGAAGAATCGGTTGAAGATGTGGTCGATGCTTCGGTAGTACTTGTATCAGTACTGCTGCTGGCAGTGCTAGCTATGCTGTCGGTAGAAGAATCGGTTGAAGATGTGGTCGATGCTTCGGTTGTGCTTATGTCAGTACTGCTGCTGGCAGTGCTAGCTGTGCTGTCGGTTGAAGATGTGGTCGATGCTTCGGTAGTACTTGTGTCGGTACTGCTGCTGGCAGTGGTAGCTGTGCTGTCGGTAGAAGAATCGGTTGAAGATGTGGTCGATGCTTCGGTTGTGATTATGTCAGTACTGCTGCTGGCAGTGGTAGCTGTGCTGTCGGTAGAAGAATCGGTTGAAGATGTGGTCGATGCTTCGGTGTTGCTTATGTCAGTACTGCTGCTGGCAGAGGTAGCTGTGCTGTCGGTAGAAGAATCGGTTGAAGATGTGGTCGATGCTTCGGTTGTGCTTATGTCAGTACTGCTGCTGGCAGTGCTAGCTATGCTGTCGGTAGAAGAATCGGTTGAAGATGTAGTCGATGCTTCGGTTGTGCTTATGTCAGTACTGCTGCTGGCAGAGGTAGCTGTGCTGTCGGGAGAAGAATCGGTTGAAGATGTGGTCGATGGTTCGGTAGTACTTGTGTCGGTACTGCTGCTGGCAGTGCTAGCTGTGCTGTCGGTAGAAGAATCGGTTGAAGATGTGGTCGATGCTTCGGTTGTGATTATGTCAGTACTGCTGCTGGCAGTGGTAGCTGTGCTGTCGGTAGAAGAATCCGTTGAAGATGTGGTCGATGCTTCGGTGTTGCTTATGTCAGTACTGCTGCTGGCAGTGGTAGCTGTGCTGTCGGTAGAAGAATCGGTTGAAGATGAGGTCGATGCTTCGGTTGTGCTTATGTCAGTACTGCTGCTGGCAGAGGTAGCTGTGCTGTCGGGAGAAGAATCGGTTGAAGATGTGGTCGATGGTTCGGTAGTACTTGTGTCGGTACTGCTGCTGGCAGTGGTAGCTGTGCTGTCGGTAGAAGAATCGGTTGAAGATGTGGTCGATGCTTCGGTTGTGCTTATGTCAGTACTGCTGCTGGCAGTGCTAGCTGTGCTGTCGGTAGAAGAATCGGTTGAAGATGTGGTCGATGCTTCGGTAGTACTTGTGTCGGTACTGCTGCTGGCAGTGGTAGCTGTGCTGTCGGTAGAAGAATCGGTTGAAGATGAGGTCGATGCTTCGGTTGTGCTTATGTCAGTACTGCTGCTGGCAGCGCTAGCTGTGCTGTCGGTAGAAGAATCGGTTGCAGATGTGGTCGATGCTTCAGTAGTACTTGTGTCAGTACTGCTGCTGGCAGTGGTAGCTGTGCTGTCGGTAGAAGAATCGGTTGAAGATGTGGTCGATGCTTCGGTTGTGCTTATGTCAGTACTGCTGCTGACAGAGGTAGCTGTGCTGTCGGTAGAAGAATCGGTTGAAGATGTGGTCGATGCTTCGGTAGTACTTGTGTCGGTACTGCTACTGGCAGTGGTAGCTGTGCTGTCGGTAGAAGAATCGGTTGAAGATGTGGTCGATGCTTCGGTTGTGATTATGTCAGTACTGCTGCTGGCAGTGGTAGCTGTGCTGTCGGTAGAAGAATCGGTTGAAGATGTGGTCGATGCTTCGGTGTTGCTTATGTCAGTACTGCTGCTGGCAGAGGTAGCTGTGCTGTCGGTAGAAGAATCGGTTGAAGATGTGGTCGATGCTTCGGTTGTGCTTATGTCAGTACTGCCGCTGGCAGTGCTAGCTATGCTGTCGGTAGAAGAATCGGTTGAAGATGTGGTCGATGCTTCGGTTGTGCTTATGTCAGTACTGCTGCTGGCAGAGGTAGCTGTGCTGTCGGGAGAAGAATCGGTTGAAGATGTGGTCGATGGTTCGGTAGTACTTGTGTCGGTACTGCTGCTGGCAGTGCTAGCTGTGCTGTCGGTAGAAGAATCGGTTGAAGATGTGGTCGATGCTTCGGTTGTGATTATGTCAGTACTGCTGCTGGCAGTGCTAGCTGTGCTGTCGGTAGAAGAATCGGTTGAAGATGTGGTCGATGCTTCGGTTGTGATTATGTCAGTACTGCTGCTGGCAGTGGTAGCTGTGCTGTCGGTAGAAGAATCCGTTGAAGATGTGGTCGATGCTTCGGTGTTGCTTATGTCAGTACTGCTGCTGGCAGAGGTAGCTGTGCTGTCGGTAGAAGAATCGGTTGAAGATGTAGTCGATGCTTCGGTTGTGCTTATGTCAGTACTGCTGCTGGCAGAGGTAGCTGTGCTGTCGGGAGAAGAATCGGTTGAAGATGTGGTCGATGGTTCGGTAGTACTTGTGTCGGTACTGCTGCTGGCAGTGCTAGCTGTGCTGTCGGTAGAAGAATCGGTTGAAGATGTGGTCGATGCTTCGGTTGTGATTATGTCAGTACTGCTGCTGGCAGTGGTAGCTGTGCTGTCGGTAGAAGAATCCGTTGAAGATGTGGTCGATGCTTCGGTGTTGCTTATGTCAGTACTGCTGCTGGCAGTGGTAGCTGTGCTGTCGGTAGAAGAATCGGTTGAAGATGAGGTCGATGCTTCGGTTGTGCTTATGTCAGTACTGCTGCTGGCAGAGGTAGCTGTGCTGTCGGGAGAAGAATCGGTTGAAGATGTGGTCGATGGTTCGGTAGTACTTGTGTCGGTACTGCTGCTGGCAGTGGTAGCTGTGCTGTCGGTAGAAGAATCGGTTGAAGATGTGGTCGATGCTTCGGTTGTGCTTATGTCAGTACTGCTGCTGGCAGTGCTAGCTGTGCTGTCGGTAGAAGAATCGGTTGAAGATGTGGTCGATGCTTCGGTAGTACTTGTGTCGGTACTGCTGCTGGCAGTGGTAGCTGTGCTGTCGGTAGAAGAATCGGTTGAAGATGAGGTCGATGCTTCGGTTGTGCTTATGTCAGTACTGCTGCTGGCAGCGCTAGCTGTGCTGTCGGTAGAAGAATCGGTTGCAGATGTGGTCGATGCTTCAGTAGTACTTGTGTCAGTACTGCTGCTGGCAGTGGTAGCTGTGCTGTCGGTAGAAGAATCGGTTGAAGATGTGGTCGATGCTTCGGTTGTGCTTATGTCAGTACTGCTGCTGGCAGTGCTAGCTGTGCTGTCGGTAGAAGAATCGGTTGAAGATGTGGTCGATGCTTCGGTAGTACTTGTGTCGGTACTGCTGCTGGCAGTGGTAGCTGTGCTGTCGGTAGAAGAATCGGTTGAAGATGTGGTCGATGCTTCGGTTGTGATTATGTCAGTACTGCTGCTGGCAGTGGTAGCTGTGCTGTCGGTAGAAGAATCGGTTGAAGATGTGGTCGATGCTTCGGTGTTGCTTATGTCAGTACTGCCGCTGGCAGTGCTAGCTATGCTGTCGGTAGAAGAATCGGTTGAAGATGTGGTCGATGCTTCGGTTGTGCTTATGTCAGTACTGCTGCTGGCAGAGGTAGCTGTGCTGTCGGGAGAAGAATCGGTTGAAGATGTGGTCGATGGTTCGGTAGTACTTGTGTCGGTACTGCTGCTGGCAGTGCTAGCTGTGCTGTCGGTAGAAGAATCGGTTGAAGATGTGGTCGATGCTTCGGTTGTGATTATGTCAGTACTGCTGCTGGCAGTGCTAGCTGTGCTGTCGGTAGAAGAATCGGTTGAAGATGTGGTCGATGCTTCGGTTGTGATTATGTCAGTACTGCTGCTGGCAGTGGTAGCTGTGCTGTCGGTAGAAGAATCCGTTGAAGATGTGGTCGATGCTTCGGTGTTGCTTATGTCAGTACTGCTGCTGGCAGAGGTAGCTGTGCTGTCGGTAGAAGAATCGGTTGAAAATGTGGTCGATGGTTCGGTAGTGCTTTTGTCAGTAATGCTGCTTTCTGTAGTGACTGTGCTGACGGTAGACGAATCGGTTGAAGATGTGGTCGATGGTTCGGTAGTACTTGTGTCAGTACTGCTGCTGGCAGTGCTAGCTGTGCTGTCGGTAGAAGAATCGGTTGAAGATGTGGTCGATGCTTCGGTAGTACTTGTATCAGTACTGCTGCTGGCAGTGCTAGCTATGCTGTCGGTAGAAGAATCGGTTGAAGATGTGGTCGATGCTTCGGTTGTGCTTATGTCAGTACTGCTGCTGGCAGTGCTAGCTGTGCTGTCGGTAGAAGAATCGGTTGAAGATGTGGTCGATGGTTCGGTAGTACTTGTGTCGGTACTGCTGCTGGCAGTGCTAGCTCTGCTGTCGGTAGAAGAATCGGTTGAAGATGTGGTCGATGCTTCGGTTGTGATTATGTCAGTACTGCTGCTGGCAGTGGTAGCTGTGCTGTCGGTAGAAGAATCGGTTGAAGATGTGGTCGATGCTTCGGTGTTGCTTATGTCAGTACTGCTGCTGGCAGAGGTAGCTGTGCTGTCGGTAGAAGAATCGGTTGAAGATGTGGTCGATGGTTCGGTAGTACTTGTGTCGGTACTGCTGCTGGCAGTGCTAGCTGTGCTGTCGGTAGAAGAATCGGTTGAAGATGTGGTCGATGCTTCGGTTGTGCTTATGTCAGTACTGCTGCTGGCAGTGCTAGCTGTGCTGTCGGTAGAAGAATCCGTTGAAGATGTGGTCGATGCTTCGGTGTTGCTTATGTCAGTACTGCTGCTGGCAGAGGTAGCTGTGCTGTCGGTAGAAGAATCGGTTGAAGATGTGGTCGATGCTTCGGTTGTGCTTATGTCAGTACTGCTGCTGTCTGTAGTGACTGTGCTGTCGGTAGAAGAATCGGTTGCAGATGTGGTCGATGCTTCGGTAGTACTTGTGTCAGTACTGCTGCTGGCAGTGGTAGTTTTGCTGTCGGTAAAAGAATCCGTTGAAGATGTGGTCGATGCTTCGGTGTTGCTTATGTCAGTACGGCTGCTGGCAGAGGTAGCTGTGCTGTCGGTAGAAGAATCGGTTGAAGATGTGGTCGATGCTTCGGTTGTGCTTATGTCAGTACTGCTGCTGTCTGTAGTGACTGTGCTGTCGGTAAAAGAATCGGTTGCAGATGTGGTCGATGCTTCGGTAGTACTTGTGTCAGTACTGCTGCTAGCAGTGGTAGTTTTGCTGTCGGTAAAAGAATCCGTTGAAGATGTGGTCGATGCTTCGGTGTTGCTTATGTCAGTACTGCTGTTGGCAGAGGTAGCTGTGCTGTCGGTAGAAGAATCGGTTGAAGATGTGGTCGATGCTTCGGTTGTGCTTATGTCAGTACTGCTGCTGTCTGTAGTGACTGTGCTGTCGGTAGAAGAATCGGTTGAAGATGTGGTCGATGCTTCGGTTGTGATTATGTCAGTACTGCTGCTGGCAGTGGTAGCTGTGCTGTCGGTAGAAGAATCCGTTGAAGATGTGGTCGATGCTTCGGTGTTGCTTATGTCAGTACTGCTGCTGGCAGTGCTAGCTGTGCTGTCGGTAGAAGAATCCGTTGAAGATGTGGTCGATGCTTCGGTGTTGCTTATGTCAGTACTGCTGCTGGCAGAGGTAGCTGTGCTGTCGGTAGAAGAATCGGTTGAAGATGTGGTCGATGGTTCGGTAGTGCTTTTGTCAGTAATGCTGCTGTCTGTAGTGACTGTGCTGTCGGTAGACGAATCGGTTGAAGATGTGGTCGATGGTTCGGTAGTACTTGTGTCAGTACTGCTGCTGGCAGTGCTAGCTGTGCTGTCGGTAGAAGAATCGGTTGAAGATGTGGTCGATGCTTCGGTTGTGATTATGTCAGTACTGCTGCTGGCAGTGGTAGCTGTGCTGTCGGTAGAAGAATCGGTTGAAGATGTGGTCGATGCTTCGGTGTTGCTTATGTCAGTACTGCTGCTGGCAGAGGTAGCTGTGCTGTCGGTAGAAGAATCGGTTGAAGATGTGGTCGATGGTTCGGTAGTACTTGTGTCGGTACTGCTGCTGGCAGTGCTAGCTGTGCTGTCGGTAGAAGAATCGGTTGAAGATGTGGTCGATGCTTCGGTTGTGCTTATGTCAGTACTGCTGCTGGCAGTGCTAGCTGTGCTGTCGGTAGAAGAATCCGTTGAAGATGTGGTCGATGCTTCGGTGTTGCTTATGTCAGTACTGCTGCTGGCAGAGGTAGCTGTGCTGTCGGTAGAAGAATCGGTTGAAGATGTGGTCGATGCTTCGGTTGTGCTTATGTCAGTACTGCTGCTGTCTGTAGTGACTGTGCTGTCGGTAGAAGAATCGGTTGAAGATGTGGTCGATGCTTCGGTTGTGATTATGTCAGTACTGCTGCTGGCAGTGGTAGCTGTGCTGTCGGTAGAAGAATCCGTTGAAGATGTGGTCGATGCTTCGGTGTTGCTTATGTCAGTACTGCTGCTGGCAGAGGTAGCTGTGCTGTCGGTAGAAGAATCGGTTGAAGATGTGGTCGATGCTTCGGTTGTGCTTATGTCAGTACTGCTGCTGTCTGTAGTGACTGTGCTGTCGGTAGAAGAATCGGTTGCAGATGTGGTCGATGCTTCGGTAGTACTTGTGTCAGTACTGCTGCTGGCAGTGGTAGTTTTGCTGTCGGTAAAAGAATCCGTTGAAGATGTGGTCGATGCTTCGGTGTTGCTTATGTCAGTACTGCTGTTGGCAGAGGTAGCTGTGCTGTCGGTAGAAGAATCGGTTGAAGATGTGGTCGATGCTTCGGTTGTGCTTATGTCAGTACTGCTGCTGTCTGTAGTGACTGTGCTGTCGGTAGAAGAATCGGTTGAAGATGTGGTCGATGCTTCGGTTGTGATTATGTCAGTACTGCTGCTGGCAGTGGTAGCTGTGCTGTCGGTAGAAGAATCCGTTGAAGATGTGGTCGATGCTTCGGTGTTGCTTATGTCAGTACTGCTGCTGGCAGTGCTAGCTGTGCTGTCGGTAGAAGAATCCGTTGAAGATGTGGTCGATGCTTCGGTGTTGCTTATGTCAGTACTGCTGCTGGCAGAGGTAGCTGTGCTGTCGGTAGAAGAATCGGTTGAAGATGTGGTCGATGGTTCGGTAGTGCTTTTGTCAGTAATGCTGCTGTCTGTAGTGACTGTGCTGTCGGTAGACGAATCGGTTGAAGATGTGGTCGATGGTTCGGTAGTACTTGTGTCAGTACTGCTGCTGGCAGTGGTAGCTGTGCTGTCGGTAGAAGAATCCGTTGAAGATGTGGTCGATGCTTCGGTGTTGCTTATGTCAGTACTGCTGCTGGCAGAGGTAGCTGTGCTGTCGGTAGAAGAATCGGTTGAAGATGTGGTCGATGCTTCGGTTGTGCTTATGTCAGTACTGCTGCTGTCTGTAGTGACTGTGCTGTCGGTAGAAGAATCGGTTGAAGATGTGGTCGATGCTTCGGTTGTGATTATGTCAGTACTGCTGCTGGCAGTGGTAGCTGTGCTGTCGGTAGAAGAATCCGTTGAAGATGTGGTCGATGCTTCGGTGTTGCTTATGTCAGTACTGCTGCTGGCAGAGGTAGCTGTGCTGTCGGTAGAAGAATCGGTTGAAGATGTGGTCGATGGTTCGGTAGTACTTGTGTCAGTACTGCTGCTGGCAGTGGTAGCTGTGCTGTCGGTAGAAGAATCGGTTGCAGATGTGGTCGATGCTTCCGTAGTACTTGTGTCAGTACTGCTGCTGGCAGTGCTAGCTGTGCTGTCGGTAGAAGAAGCGGTTGAAGATGTGGGCGATGCTTCGGTTGTGCTTATGTCAGTACTGCTGCTGTCTGTAGTGACTGTGATGTCGGTGGAAGAATCGGTTGAAGATGTGGTCGATGCTTCCGTAGTACTTGTGTCAGTACTGCTGCTGGCAGTGCTAGCTGTGCTGTCGGTAGAAGAAGCGGTTGAAGATGTGGGCGATGCTTCGGTTGTGCTTATGTCAGTACTGCTGCTGTCTGTAGTGACTGTGATGTCGGTGGAAGAATCGGTTGAAGATGTGGTCGAAGGTTCGGTAATACTTGTGTCGGTACTGCTGCTGGCAGTGCTATCTGTGCTGTCGGTAGAAGAATCGGTTGAAGATGTGGTCGATGCTTCGGTAGTACTTGTGTCAGTACTGCTGCTGGCAGAGGTAGCTGTGCTGTCGGTAGAAGAATCCGTTGAAGATGTGGTCGATGCTTCGGTGTTGCTTATGTCAGTACTGCTGCTGGCAGAGGTTGCTGTGCTGTCGGTAGAAGAATCGGTTGAAGATGTGGTCGATGGTTCGGTAGTGCTTTTGTCAGTAATGCTGCTTTCTGTAGTGACTGTGCTGTCGGTAGACGAATCGGTTGAAGATGTGGTCGATGGTTCGGTAGTACTTGTGTCAGTACTGCTGCTGGCAGTGCTAGCTGTGCTGTCGGTAGAAGAATCGGTTGAAGATGTGGTCGATGCTTCGGTAGTACTTGTATCAGTATTGCTGCTGGCAGTGCTAGCTATGCTGTCGGTAGAAGAATCGGTTGAAGATGTGGTCGATGCTTCGGTTGTGCTTATGTCAGTACTGCTGCTGTCTGTAGTGACTGTGATGTCGGTGGAAGAATCGGTTGAAGATGTGGTCGATGGTTCGGTAGTACTTGTGTCGGTACTGCTGCTGGCAGTGCTAGCTGTGCTGTCGGTAGAAGAATCGGTTGAAGATGTGGTCGATGCTTCGGTAGTACTTGTGTCAGTACTGCTGCTGGCAGTGCTAGCTGTGCTGTCGGTAGAAGAATCGGTTGAAGATGTGGTCGATGCTTCGTTTGTGATTATGTCAGTACTGCTGCTGGCAGTGGTAGCTGTGCTGTCGGTAGAAGAATCCGTTGAAGATGTGGTCGATGCTTCGGTGTTGCTTATGTCAGTACTGCTGCTGGCAGTGGTAGCTGTGCTGTCGGTAGAAGAATCGGTTGAAGATGTGGTCGATGCTTCGGTTGTGCTTATGTCAGTACTGCTGCTGTCTGTAGTGACTGTGATGTCGGTGGAAGAATCGGTTGAAGATGTGGTCGATGGTTCGGTAGTACTTGTGTCGGTACTGCTGCTGGCAGTGCTAGCTGTGCTGTCGGTAGAAGAATCGGTTGAAGATGTGGTCGATTCTTCGGTACTGCTTGTGTCAGTACTGCTGCTGTCTGTAGTGACTGTGCTGTCGGTAGACGAATCGGTTGAAGATGTGGTCGATGCTTCGGTTGTGATTATGTCAGTACTGCTGCTGGCAGTGGTAGCTGTGCTGTCGGTAGAAGAATCCGTTGAAGATGTGGTCGATGCTTCGGTGTTGCTTATGTCAGTACTGCTGCTGGCAGTGGTAGCTGTGCTGTCGGTAGAAGAATCGGTTGAAGATGTGGTCGATGGTTCGGTAGTGCTTTTGTCAGTAATGCTGCTGTCTGTAGTGACTGTGCTGTCGGTAGACGAATCGGTTGAAGATGTGGTCGATGGTTCGGTAGTACTTGTGTCAGTACTGCTGCTGGCAGTGGTAGCTGTGCTGTCGGTAGAAGAATCGGTTGAAGATGTGGTCGATGCTTCGGTTGTGCTTATGTCAGTACTACTGCTGGCAGTGGTAGCTGTGTTGTCGCTGGAAGTATCAGTTGAGGATGTGGTCGATCCTTCGGTAGTGCTTTTGGTGGCGTCGGTCGATGTTGATTGTGTGGATGTGCTGCCTGTATACGGGTGGTCGTTGGTGGATTGTGTTGTTTCTGCCGCTGTTGATGTTACCGTTGGGGCTTCAGTAAATTTGTTTGTGGTACATATTATAGGTGTATGGGTTTGTCCGGTTGGTTTTGTAGTGGTTATAGGTGATATTGTAGTTGTGAAAGTCTTCTTAGTACAGGGATTTCGAAAGTGTATTACGAGTTCGTATGGATTTCTTCCTTTCACGAAAAGAATGTTGGGCCCAAAAATTGTCACCGCCGTGCCCACCACCACACATAAACTCAGCACAATGAGTTGTTTTTCCATATTTAGGCTGTCGTCTTTGGATTGTGCCGTGCTTCCTACACAATGGCATTGTTGTTGAAATTGACTTCAACGAGTTTGATTCATTTCCAGCTGTCAATACAGAACATATTTAGATATTGAAATATCTTTAGCCGTTTGTTAAAGGAACAAAATTCTAAAAATTAGTCAATAATTCAATTATTGCTACTTTTGCTATGGATGTGTGGATGGATTTTTCCAATTGGAAATTTATGCCGTTTTAATTAATTACACAGTACAACAATTTTGCGGTTTTCAAAAAACCCGCGGAGTTTCTCAACTGTTCCTTATATTTTCGGAGTCGCTGATCACGAATATGTAATTATTTTTTTCGGGTCACCTCTAGTTTGGGTTTTTCAGGGTCTTGAAGTTACAAGCTACACCCCAATTAAAAAATTAATTTAAATGGTTGAACTTATCCTAGTCTAACAATATTATATATATAATCCCGTAAACAATTATCAGTGGATAAATACTTAGAAAAACCAACTGTGGTCATTTTAACCGCAAGCAAAGCTTGAATTTGTAAAGTACGCCCTGCTCGTAAATTTCAACTTTCTGTTTCTGAATCCATCGCAAAACAATATCATTGCAATGTTTCAGCGTATTTCCGATTTTTTTAATTTAAAATTGCTGGGCAATTGGTTTATAATAATCCGTCTGTACGAATTTGTATTTCAAAATGTTTGCAATAGTTTAAGTTTTTTATTGAAAACTGGTCCTTCATACGTTTAATACATTTGTTTGCATAATGAGTAAAGGAATTTTAGAGCTTATTTTTCATAGATGGTGTTTTGTTCCTTATGGAATGCTGCCTCATACATTTTCCCGATAAAAACTAAAGAGGCTATTCGACTTCGAATGTTGTTGTTGTGTTGTATAGGCGCTGCCACGCCCTTTTTCAAATTAGAATCAAAATACATGCAGAATTCTATCTTTGGACAAAGCACATATTGTGTCAAGGTTTCAGCTCAATCGGCCAAGTAGTTCCGGAGTTAGAGGGGCCAAACAAATACAAAACTTTCAGTTTGATGCATATTTACAAAATTTATAACTATCTCAAAAATTTTAAAATCAGAAAAACCTAAATTTGTTACACAATGGTAAGAAATGGTATGAAGATAAGATTTGCAAATGGCAAACCCGGTAAAAACACCAGTAATAGTTAGTAAAAATACTGCGATTTTAATTCAAAAACGAAAACATCAGTCATACTTGTATTATCCTTATACACGTGATCCAAAAACTATATCTTCCAGTATACGAAATGTTAAACATATATACAAAATAACATTATATATATATTATTCGTTCATAAATATTATTAGCGATGAAAATTACCGCTGTGGTCTTTCTAGTTATGGAAAATTTCCTTCTAGTGTTCATATATATTTAATATTTTAATAAATTCTTTTAATATTTGGCCTCTTTTTTTAATGTATTTTTATGAATAAGTAAGATTCTTGAATAAAATTCAGTTTGGCAAAAAATTACAAAGCTTTAAATTCCATTTCCATATCTGGATTGTTTTTCGTGATGTTCAACTCATATATTTTTTTTAAACACAGAAGTCCTCCGATACTGTCCGACTGTCTCCATACATTGTTCAGCACTATTCGATTTTTTAGGTAATTCTTTTGTAAAATTAAAATTTTAACACTTTCACTGCATTTTGTAGTGGCTATTGGTATATTTTTCCAAACAAGGACACATTTCTAGTACATTGAAGAATACGTAGAGGGCAAAGGGATCAATCATAAGTAATGAAAAGGCATAATCCAGCATAATTGCCTTGTCTATTACTCTCATTCAGTCATTGTTATTTTATTAATTTATGTATTACGTAGTTCTTCTTCTTTTTACACAAACACTACGGGCTTTCAAATAGTGTGAAAATTAACACGCACTACACAAATGATTGCTGTAAGCAAGTCTTTAATACATTTTATAAAATATTTGTTTATCTTTTTTAATCACTGGTGTGTTTTTAGTTTATTATTTTACATATTTCCCGAAGTAGAATCACTAAAAATCCACAACAAAATTCTGTACTATCAAAAAAAAAATGACTACAGATAAACACCGCACAATTGTTCTCCGTTTCATTAAAAATACAATTGTTAAATCCATTCCATACAGTGAACAAATATCCTTAAGGACCACACAATTTGTTTTTTATTAAATATGAATGAAACACCTTTTAAACTTGTTTCAAGTACACAGTTCGAAACACGCGCCACCGAAGGGCTCTGCCAGATTGTTTGCTGGCGCGAAACGCTGCTTGTATTTAATTGTTCAGCGCTGCAGCACGTCTCTTGTTGGGTCTACTTCAAGCTTGCGCTTTGCTCGGCTTGAATTCACATTTCAGCTTTGATTAGCCACCGAATTCGTAAACATACTGTCAGCATGCAGCACTGCCGCCATTTGCTTCGTTACATAATGAAATACAACAAAAATGTTTTTTAAAACTACTCAAATTACTCACCGTTTCCGAACGCCTGAGCATTTATTCATGAAGAGCGTGTGAATGACCGCGTACCGACACCTATTCGGGAACGTGATTATTGTGCGCTTTCAAGTTGCATTATCGCTTTTAGAATTACATTACAATTACAAATTCTCTGCGAGTATGAACTGTAATATGTCGGCCGGAAGTGGGCGAAATCGTTCAAGCATTCTTGCATGTGCGCGTGTCTTGTGAATGAGACCAGTTCAGTTACGCTCAAATTTCAGCTTGCAACGCCTTGTCTCTCGCTTCGCTTGCAAGTGCAAATAATAAACATTGTATGCTTTGATTCTATATTTATTAAATTCATACATGCATACATACATACCATTAGTGTTGAGATTTAAAAAGTTAATTCACTTAAAAGTGCTTTTGTAATTTGAATTGTTTGTGTAATTTGTTACTGTTATTTGTGTTGGTTGTGTACTTTGATTTTCCAATGTTCTTTGTAGTATTATTTGTAATATTGTTAATTTTGTACTAATTTGCAAAAAATTAGAACCGACAACGAAAGTACCAAAAACTGAAAATTAAGAATCATAATAAAGTAGTTCACAGTATATTCTTAAACACAACAATCATACTAAATTGAAAAATTTATATTTTGTAAACTAAAAATTCACTGCGTTGCATTTGTACCCTGATGGACATAATCACGCGAATCAGTAGCAACAACATTCATAATACTTCTGTGAATGGGATGCGCGCCTTTCCAAGAGCAAACGCCGCAATTCTGAAAATGCAAGTTCGATAAAACATGTTTCAACTTATGAGATCATAGATGCATACATCACATATAAAAAATCGCTTCTTGGTGCGCAAGATGTGCGGCTTAATGCGATCCAGTTTAATCGATCGCCCACGATAAGTGGTTTTGGTGTTCATGATATGCTCGTTCACAGTGACTGCAAATAGAAATGGGTGCATATTAAAGCGTCGTTGATTTCACCAAATAAGTACTTATTTAGCTTGTACGTACGAAACTGAAATGCCTTGTCGGGTGGATTTTGGCCGCCAATGTCCAACGATGTCTCGGCGCAATCTTGCACTCGCCCAAATCGCATAATCTGCATTTCCTCTTTCAGCGCCATAATGAACTCATTACCGTTGCACTGCAGACAGCGCGTGAATAGGTTGCGCTTGCAAATCTTAATATTCAAGAGAGTGATGACATTCAACACTTGCTCCACACTCGAGTCTGATGGTATTTGCACGCACTGCGCTTGTGGTAGTTCGCCGCTGAATAGTGCGTACCGCACGTCTCTGGTGAGCACGTAACGATTCTCGCGCTTCGCCAAGTCAATGTAGTAGTTGAGATTTAGTTTGATCACATCCACACAATCAATACCTAATTTCCGCAACTCTTTGGACAGACCGTACAGCATACTGTCGCAGATGAATTTAATGTTAGTTGCACTGAAATATACATAAATACTTTAAATATTTTCTGTACATCAATTATATAAGATAAGTAGACAGATTGGCTCTTCATGTCACTTGTGCACTTCTTCATAGATACCTATTGGGGTCGGATTCGAGTGCTGCAGATTCAATTTTTGCACTGCTAATGCCAGTCTCCTCCGTTTCCTTAGCATTTTGATTGGACACAATTTGCTTCATGCGAAACAGGTAGCCGGTCTTTGCTGTTGTAATTTCATCTACCACTTGATCTATGTCCAAACCCATACGCAGCAATACTTCCGACAAAACGTGATAAACTTTTAGCAGGCAGTGTGCATCCAGTGCTGAAATTAGTAATTTTTGTTAATGAAAAAAATTTTAGCAAATTGTATCTCAGAACAACCCACCTGCGTACACAATCTGATCGGGCCTTAAAGGACGGTTGGCCCAGTTTGAAAACTGATTCGACTTGTCCAACTTTTTACCCAAACACAGCTCAGTCAAGGCGGATAAACTTTCGCCGGCATTCAGTCCGTTGCCGTAGGGAAATGTAACAATTTGTATGTATTTTAAACGACGCCACATCTCTCGCAAATCTAGATAGCATGCAGTCGCCTGGAGATTTAATTGTAGCGGCAGTGATTTATGCAGCATGCGCAAGTCTTGATGTAGCGAAAAGCCAATTTTCAAAACCTCCAAATTGTTGAAAATTTTGCGACCCAACTGCTGCCACAGGTCATCACTTAACTGTGCCGACAAGCAATCAAGTAGATAGACGCGCTCCTCGGTAGCTAGTTGCAGCAACGAGACTACGTTCTCATTGCAAACGGCCGGTTTCCATTCCGAATCGAAAGCTACTAGCCGCTGCTGCTCCAGGTAGGCCAACATTTCAAGAAAACCCGCGCTGGCATCGACAAGTATAACGGCACTGGCTGGCAAATCAAGCGTTAAATACTTTCGTGCTAGAAATGAGTTTGATCTCTTGCTTTTTACTGCAACCGCGCCATCTGCAGCAAAGTCAACAGTGCTATCGGCGCTGCTATTGGAATCAGGTTCTGCGCTCATTTCCGACGGTTGCTGCTTCAATTTTGCCTTCAACGCGCTGGGACAGTCGTCAAGTGGCACATTGAAGTATTTTACCCAATAAATGCCTTCGTCGTAATCGCCATAAGACGCTATATTTGCGATCAAGTCCATTTGCAAGGGCCTAGTGCTGGCTGTGTCGCGTACCAGTTCACGCCACGATTCAAAGCTCATACCGCCATCCTGATACTTGTGCCACAAATAGTGCATATAAGAACATGCCTTGGTGAAATTAAGATTCGGGGTGAGATGTGGCTCGATTTTGTATTTTTTCGCGAGGCGAGTTACCAACTTTGACATGGGCCGGTAACTCAGCACGCCGTGTTTAATGTCCACGTACTTGTACTTACTGAAAATTGGGAACGTATACGTTTTTATAATACATTAAACAAATGGCATAAAGCTTTAAATTAGAACTATATTGAATTTAATAATCCAAGGTAACGAGTAATGCAAATCACCGACTCACGTTAATATTTCATCACATAGCTCCATGACAGTCTTTTGTTTATCAAGTAGAGAATCGAGGAATTGCACAGTGGGCAAAATCTGCTCTTTGGCAACATTTAGGTATTCCTCAGCCAGACACACTTTATCTTGTAAAATCAGTGGAAACACTATATCGAAAATGCCAAACAGTTGAGTGACCTGCAGATGCATCGTCCAATAGGCGGCCTAAAAATTGAACGAAACGTAAACATATTTGTTTAAAAGTAATTCAATTGAGTCCAACTTGAGAAATGAGGACCTCATAAAATTTGATCTATAACTCTGTTAAAATTAAATTATTTCCAGTGCTTTTTGTTATAATCCCACGGAATATTTGAAATCTTAAATTAATCATTAGCTAGTATGTGTTCGTAAATATATATTCCTCAACTGATCTTAGTTAATGAGACAAGACACAATTGAAAATATCCATGTCAGGAAGACTGATTCAAATAATATTATCGATAAAAAAGCAACAACACTAGGTACGCCTTTGCTTACATCTTTGAAGTGTCCTTTGGCAATGAGTTCTCTAATTTTCGGCACCAGCAGATCACGAATTCTGTTCAGTTCATAAGTTGCCATCACAGCCTTGTATAAAGGGACCACGCCACTGGTTTTCACGAAATTAAAAGCAATCATACGCGTGTTGTCGTCGCAGGTGGTGGCAATTTCCGGTTGATTTTTGTAGAGATCACATATGGTTTCTAGAACTACGCAAGACTGTTAACATTAAAGTGCCTTTTTAACCGCTTGCCACATACTGAATAGTGCTAAGTTCTTGTTTTTCAGATTATTGCATCCCGGACAGTTGGCGAATAGTTTCAGTGCCAGAAGCAGCGGTTGGGGATCCTTTAAAAACAACAATTTCAGATTGTGTTGAGCGGCGGGCGTGCGCTTATCTGCAAAAAAGTAGCAAGTAAATTTCACCGCTCACTTCCCACGCCATGACCAACACACGAAAGCACACACATGCATTCTGTCCTTGCCTTCCCAGTCCAATCAACTTACATGAATTCCAGCGTTCTCGGTAGCTATCGAACCAATTGTCAACGTCAACACTCAGACTGCGGTCGAAGTCTTCTCCATTCAATCCTGCCCCACTAGAGATATCGGGCACAATTGTAATTTTCTGTGTCATGCTGAAGAGCAAATCCACATCGTCTTCGTCATCCTCAAAGCCCGCAGGAATTCCACGATAACTCATTTTTTCATCAATTTTTACAACACAAAACTGGCGTAATTATCAACAATTTTTAAATTTTCAAGAATTTCCCCTTACTTTTTATTGTAAAAACCGAAAATAAACTTAAAAACAAGAAATACTAAACGTCGCAATCCAAGCGCACATTGCAGTGCTGCCATATTTCAATATTACGCAGATCACAATTATCCCTCCGTGAAGAATGTTCTGAGGAAAATGGCAAATCAGAATCCAATCTCCAAATTATTTCAAATTCTTTTAATAAATTGTTTCCGAACTGTGCAAATTAATAAAGCATAATTGAACAAATTTCCCAAAGACCCACTACTATGTTTCCTACGTAGGAAAAGTTTATGAAAATTGTTAAGAAGCAAAAATATGTATCAGAATATCAAAAATTAGTTAGCAAGGTAATCATTAGTAGTACGGTATTCCGAATCTTAAAATTATTGGATCCCGGGTTAAGTATATGAAGTTCGGAAAATTGGTCCCCTTACTAGTTGAATGACTGTTTGGAAAAAACACTAATCATTATTGCGGTTCGGTGATACATTTAACTATCTAAGAGTAACATCAGCTTCTGAGCAATTTCCCAGCTCGTCGGTGAACTTAGAACCGGGGGCTACTTCATTTACCTCTACTCCGGCCTTCAATTTTTTAGCCATGTATTTTATTATTAAACTTTACAAAGTAAAAAATTGTACATTGAATCGTGACGCTGATCTCATGTAGTTTGCAAGTAGTTTGCTTACCAGAGATAAATAAACCATTATAACAAACAAACAAAACCATTACAAAATTTGTTTTTATTTGCTATTTCATGCAACTTTTGTTAACGCAAAAAACCTTTTTCGCATAGAATATGGTTTTATTTTACAAAAATTACAGTTTAACAGAAAGAGTATGAAAGGTTTGACTAGCTTCTAGAAATTTCTGCTAAAAAAGTTAAAGGCAATGAAATACCAAAAAAAAAACCAGGTCCCGGGATTGCTATTTTTAAATCCCGAAATCCCGGGGCCTCGAAAATGCTGCAGGATTGCACTCCTTATGGGCCAGTTACCCAAGATGTATCTTAGTTTGACATGTTAGCTGACACGTCCTGCTTTACCTGAAAGCTGTGTGAAAGCTTAGAAACCTGCATCGATTTGGTTTCCATGGTTATGTCTACGGAAAACGCAATCAGCTGATGGTTTCGCTCAGGGAAATGTTGTCACTCTGTTCTGAATGAATTTGAAAACAACGAATTTACCAGAATTTGATGAATATAGGAAATATAACGAAATTCGTATTTTTTTTGTAAATATATTATTATTCTAAGTCGTTGGGAGCTCATACATTCAAGAATATTAAGTGAAAATATTCCTTGAAAAGATTAAATTTGCGTGTGTACGAGATGGATTAGAACAGTGGCAATATTATTGAAAAATAACCAAACAAAAATAAAAAGGGCAATCACTAAAATCTCTACGGTTACGGTTTAGTTTATGTTCTGCGTCTTAACTAATTTGATCATATTTCACGCATTTGTCGTTACCCATGGCGCATCGTGGCCTTTTCCTGTGTATTTCGGATTTCATCTTATTGCCAATAAAATGGCTCACACCGTAATGAAGATCCGAACACAGTTCGTAAATTTGATGCAACAACTACTGATATGAATCGTAAATTGTATAAAAATTCAACAATTTATTCTGGCAGCATTGCCATACAAAAACGGATTAATGCCTGTGCACCGGGCCTTTCCCTTCAAGTATGAAAGCAGACGTGCCGAACGAATCAGCAGTCTGGCAGCATTCAAACTGACGCTCACGACGGAAATAAAAACAGTTCTGGCGAATTCTGCAAATTTTTGTGTTCGGAAAAGTTGCACAAGACAGCGCAAAAGGTTTGCAGCCGGGCACTAGGAATTTACAGCTATCAATTCGACCGGTGCCACCGGAATAATTTCTAGAAACTGTAGAAAATGGATGGCACTGAAAATGGTGAGTGGTCCGGAGAATATTTGGACTGCAAAGTGAGGTTATCTTTGTAAGAATTAACAAAAGTTTGCACTTTCTGTTATCTGTAAATTGAAGGCGTAATTGCTGTGGGCGAAACGGAGGAAATTTGCAAGAATAATTCGCCATCCCCGGTGCCCGCTCAAGATTCTCCGGAAAAAGCTGTGACACTTGAAGAGGCAGTGCATGAAAATGTCAAAGACAACACTGCGCTAAGTCCGGAAAAGCCTGCAAGTCGAAGTCGTAGTGTCAGCCCAATTGCCGAAAATGTTGTGGAAGCAGTTGATCCTGTTAGGAAGTCGCATTCAAGATCCTCTTCGCCCACATCGCCTGATATCACGAAGAGTGTTGTTGCTGCTGTGGAAAAGAGCGAACAGCAGACATCCCAAACAGATGAGAAGGCTAGATCCAAGAGTCGGAGCCGCAGTCGCAGTCTTAGCCATAAGGGCAGTCGCAGCCGTAGTCGCAGTAGAAGTGGAAGTGGTGATAAAGCCAATAAGTGCTCTCCATCTGGCAGTGGTGTAGTAGATGAAGCGAGAAAAAGCCACAGTCGTAGTAGAAGCCCAACTACAATTGTTGTTGTGCGTAGTCCTAGTGGATCGCGATCCCATCATGATAGAAGCAAATCACGTTCAAGGAGCGTATCACGACGTTCCAGAAGTGGGTCTAGGCGTTCGCGAAGTGGCTCGCGACGTTCACGGAGCGGTTCCAAGCGTTCACGTAGTGGTTCCAAGCGTTCACGTAGTGGTTCCAAGCGTTCACGTAGTGGTTCCCGTCGTTCCCGAAGTGGTTCACGGCGTTCACGTAGTGGTTCACGCCGTTCAAGGAGCGGGTCACGTCGTTCAAGGAGCGGATCACGTCGTTCAAAGAGCGGCTCACGACATTCAAGAAGCGGTTCAAGACGTTCAAGGAGCGGTTCACCTCGTTCAAGAAGCGGCTCACGTCGTTCAAGGAGCGGTTCACGACGTTCGAGAAGCGGCTCCAAACGTTCAAGAAGTGGCTCACATCATTCACGAAGCGGTTCTCGGCGTTCAAGAAGCGGCTCACGGCGTTCAAGAAGTGGCTCACGAAGATCGAGGAGTGGCTCTGGTTCGCGTCGTAGTCGCAGTGGATCAGGTTCTCGTAGCCGTAGCCGTAGTGGATCGGGCTCCCGACGAAGTCGCAGTGGCTCGCGACTTTCGCGTTCAAGATCACGTAGGAGCCGCAGTAGGTCAGGCAGTCGTTCCCGTTCACGTAGCGGCTCAAGACGTTCACGCTCCCGCTCAGGTTCTCGGTCTAAATCCCGCTCTAGATCCCGTTCCCGGTCAGGATCCCGCTCCAAAAGCCGTTCTCATTCGGGGTCGCGTTCCCGCAGCGGCTCTCGATCACCATCGTCGGCCAAAAAGAACAACAAGCGAAATGTGCTTAGCGATTCTGAAGGTTTGTCTGCGTATAAATGATCACTTTAGCATTAATTAAAAACAATTGGTTGCAGATGAAGGTGCTGCCGCCAGCTTCAAAAAACGCCCCAAAATTACAGACACTGACAACGAGGACGAAGACGAAGAAAAGGGAGATGCGGATACAAGCAAAGGTGAAGGAGAAGAGGGCGCTGGCAATAAAGCAGTCGAAAGTTCTGATGATGAAAACATAAACCTAAGCAATAATCGAGAGTACGTCTAGCCATGGTTTTAAAAAGAATTTAGCCATTTGTAAAAACATCGTTGTTACCTTTCAGAAGCGACAACTTCATATCCGACTTTGATGCCATGTTGATGCGTAAGAAGGAGGAGAAGAAAGTACGCCGCCGCAAGAAGGACATCGACTTGATCAATGACAATGACGATCTCATTGACCAGCTAATAATGAATATGAAGAGCGCTTCCGACGAGGATCGTGAGCTGAATGTCGAAGGCAAACCGGCAACAAAAAAGATATCTATGCTTAAGCAAGTGATGTCCCAACTGATTAAGAAGGATTTGCAACTAGCGTTTATGGAGCACAACATTCTGAACGTGCTCACGGATTGGTTGGCACCACTACCAAATAAAAGTTTGCCTTGCCTGCAAATACGCGAAAGTATACTGCGCCTATTGTCAGACGTAAGTTATATTCATTTAGTGCGATCTCGGCGCACATTGATTCTAATTTTCGTTAGCGTTTCGTATAATGGTTCGTAATTTGGTGTGCTTTGCAGTTCCCAACCATAGACAAGAGCTACCTTAAACAGTCGGGCATCGGCAAGGCCGTCATGTATCTGTACAAGCACCCCAAAGAGACAAAACAAAATCGCGATCGCGCCGGTCGTCTAATATCAGAATGGGCGCGCCCCATTTTTAACTTGAGTTGCGACTTTAAAGCAATGTCGAAGGAGGAGCGTCAAGAACGCGATCTCGCACAAATGCCACGCCGTCGTAAATCTCCCGAGCCGCAGCCATCAACATCGAACAAGAAAAGGGGACTTAATACTGCATTTGGCTCCAGCGACGAAAAGCCGCTTCGTCCAGGTGATCCCGGTTGGGTCGCACGTGCTCGTGTGCCAATGCCATCGAACAAGGATTACGTTGTGCGCCCAAAATCGACCGTGGAAGGATACATTTCAACGGTAAACTTAGCAGTGCTCTGCATCAATCAGTTCCCTCATTTGTGTGTTTCTCTTTGCAGGCGAAGAAACGCAAGCCGAATCGCTACGAAAAGCATATGAAAAAGTTTATAGACGCAAAGCGTTTGAAGGAGTCAAGACGCGCTGTTGAGATTTCCATTGAAGGGCGCAAGATGGCGCTCTAAAGGCGCAGCTTAATTCGAAAAAAAAGAGACATCCAGAACAGCAGAAGCAGAAATGCCCTATGAATGTGTATTTTAATCTCTTAAATTATTTTAAGTTTTTCTAGTTGATAAACACATAAGTTAGTGTTTTTTTTCCTTTGTTCGGAATCAAGCTGCGGTCAGCTACTTGAGCACATCACACGATTAAGTGCGTGCAGTGTCCACCGTCAAGTTAAATGGAAAGAAAATTACACTTCAAATATGTAAAAGATGTATTTGAAAATTGTGTTTGGTTTTTGCCACTTTGCTGAAATGTAGTTCCAATGTAATATTAAACTGTACTGAAACTGTTGACACCCATACCTTCTTACATAGCAAGAGAACTCGCAATTAATAAAGTCAAATATTTGCGATTAGAAGCATATTTAAGCACTTTATTTAGTTAATACCATCGTTGGCGGGCGTTAGTTTGCCTAGATTCATTACATATAATTAAATTCACATAAATTCCCATTGAGCCTATTCAGCTGCAATGGCGCCAACATTAATGAAAACACGTGAACTCAAGTCGTGTGGCGTTGGAGTATTGGTTACAGTGTTCATGTAAGTGTAGTGCATGCTGAAGCCGATGTGGACGTCATCACCCGGCTTCAGCTGAACCTCAGGTGTGAACTGTAAGCGAATCGACACCTTGTTCGCCTTGCGCCAGGTAATGAACCTAAAAGCATACAAAGATGAAAACTACTTTCTGAAACGCCGACAGCAGTAACTTACTCTGGCTCCTCGCGCTGTACCTGCACCTCCTCATCGAACTCTGTGGAATCGTCGCGCTGACTCAGCACAAATGAAATATCTAACTGGTCCAGTTTGGCGTTGACATTGTGCCGCACAATGCGAGGATCCTCATTTAAAGACGTTTGACGCACCAGCGTTGTGCTGGTCAGCGTCGGTGTGCTCGTAATCGACTTCAGTGTCTCGGCAGCACTAGTGGTTGCACTGTCCTTCACTCTGCATGACTTCTTGAAGTCCTCAATCATTTGGAGCTCTTCCGCTAGGGTGGGCAAAGTCTTCACCGTGACGGTGATGTCGTGCATTGTTGGATTGGTTAGCTTTAGTATAACGGTGCATGGCTTGCCTGCCTGCAGCAGCTGTTCACAGCGCACCAGTAGCACGTCGGGCACGTGGTAGTTGGCAAAAAGCTGTATGCGATACTTCACCGAAGTGGGATGGTACTCCGGCTTAATCACGTTGTGCTCGCACTGACGACAGCGCAGCGAGCGTTTGATCCATAGGAACCGCCGCTGCGGATACAACTTGTTTACGGTAAAAGGCTGATCAGCCGGCTGGCCGTGCCGTTGCTTGATTGTGCTGACTGTAAATAGTAAGGAGAGAAGTTCGTAAATGTACGTAATGTTGTAACCAAATGTAACGCTTACCGTTGCGCAAGTTGATTGGTTTTGTGAAAATATCATCGGGGAGCGCTTCAACCTCTTCGGTAGCTGCTGCTGGTGTAATGTCCACCGGCTTTGCTTTTTGCGTGTTCTTATCGGTCCAGCCAATTTGGCGACGTATCATCGAAACGGTCAGCCCAGTGCGATCCTTTTGAACACAGTAATTAAAATTAACAGAACAACGATAATTTTACGCTTGCTATTCAAAACTAACAGTTAAATTTGGGAACTTGTGTGCTTTGGGTGTCTTGCGACGCATATACTCCTGCTTTTCCTGTTTGTCCTGCAAGACGACTGCCTGATAGTACTCCAACAAGGAGTTAAAGCGGGTCTGGTAGGCACATTCGTTGTCAGGCCAGGCGCCAGTGGCTACAAATCATTGAAGTTTCCAGTTATAAGCATAAAATAAAGCTGGTTCGTATAGCACCACTTACCCACAGATTGATCTGGTATGCCTACATCACGCGATGTCCAACGACATGCCAAACACGACAGATAGTACATCTTTTTTGTGATAATCTTGGCGGCATCGCCTTCGCCTTCTTTGGGTGATTCATCGGTTTTCCTATAAATTTGCATTAGGTTAAAAGTGAATACTGTAAAAGTAAAAGTCAAAGGCAATAAAGTGAAAACTAAGATGAAGGATAAACACAAAACAAAAATTTAATACATTCACATTATTTACTTACTTGGGTACCACCACCATGGTGGCCCTTGCAGACAACGTGTGTTGGCAACATGGACAATCAAAGCAATTGGTGCAGCAATTCTTCTTATGCTTTGCTTCCGACGAGGGAATGTTCTCCAAGCAGTTAGAGCAAAAATGCGAGTCCACCTATGTTGACATGGGGAGGTACACTGTTATTTGAAGCATTATATGGAGGTCGCGTAAACCCGTTAAGGATCGATTACTCACTTCGTGGCAGACGCAAAAGCCACACCTCAGCTTCAGACAGTGACGACAAAAAAACAATTTGCTAATCGGGTTCACTAGGCCGCAGGAGCAGGCATACTTCACTACGCTTTCTTGCATGAAATTTGCCATTTTTCTTTGAACTACTGTTGGTTCTTAATAGATTTCTGAAGTAATAGAGTGATTTTTTTCGGCAAAATGAAAATCTTTGGTCCGTTCCCGATGACAACATCAACGTCAACAGCTGGTGGAAATTTCCCTCAGTGCAGTCCACATCTGTTAAAAAGTGCCGCAAATGTATGGCGGAAGTGCAACCCTGTGTGGGAAAATAGTCGTTGGGATATTTACCTGAAGAAAATTGAACAGCATTGACAGGTGACACAGTTACGTTCAAAAGGAGCGGTGCCATTTTAGGGAAAATGCTTATTTAGCATTTGAGAATTTCAGGAAGGACTTTTTGCAAATTACTTTTAATTGAATATAGTGTTATAATTAAGTGTTCAAATCGCACGAATTTTTAGTTTACGAAAATACTCACGATCAAAACGGCAAAGCTGATAGGATGTGCGACTGTGAGATAGCGAATCTCATTGATCTAAGTGCCGAAGATGACAATCAGCAGCAGCAGCAGCAGCTGGATAATCCGTCCATAAACGTGGCCACAAATGGTAGTATGTGCATGTTACCCGATTGCCTTGTTTCGCCGTCTACGGAGAGGCGTGACAGCTTCGACAACAATCCTTTCGATCGAGTGCAAAAGTTGGCTGACCGACCTAAGGATCCTTTCGAGACAGTAGAAATGGAAGCGTGTTTTAAGGTTTGTCCTTGTCCTAATTCGGCGAAAGTTACATTGAATTAAATTTATTGATCACTTGTGCAGGCACGTCACTCGATGTTAGCGCCTGCTGAAGTTAAAATGGCGAATTTGCTTTCTTTGAGCGATGATAACATACTAGACGACTTCGCCAACTTTAACTCCCGAAATACAACTGCAGATCCAGCCGGCGTGCCTAAGTTTTGCAACGATTCTACCATGGCTAGCGTTGGCTCCACAATCTACCACTCCGCTTTGGCGCAAGACTTGGAGAGCGAAAGTCCTCCGTGTACCATGTCCATCAAGTCAACACCGGATACCGGCAGCTCTGCGCCGGAAAGTGGCGACGGCTCAGTTAGTAGTATTGAGGGCGTGAGCAACTCTACGAAAAATCGGAAAGCTCTAGAATATCGCAAACGATTACTTAAACTCAGCATTTCTAATTCCACTTTCAATTCTCCGGTAAGCCGCGGCCAAGTGCGTCAATGTGATAGTGGCTTTTCGACCATATTCTCGGAAGCGGCACAGTACAGCGAGCAGATGTTGGCATCGGAATCGCCGTTAAAGTTAGTGGATGATGATGCCATGAGCGACGAATCGCGGAAGTCGGCTGATGCGGAAAGAGATTTCAAAGCGGATTTAGAAATGCTGAAGATTCCAATGCTCGATCAGTTGCCATCACCAGCGTCTGTAAAAGCACCTTTGCCGAAATTGAAGGGAGGTAATGACGCTGATATGGGTGCTGAAGACAAAGGCAAAATTGCTGACTCAACTCTGCCTGGTTTAGCGGCAATACGCGAAAAGCTACGATCGAAACGACTGGAAGTTGACAAAGACGGAAAGGATGTACTGGGGCTAATTCAGAATCTGAAATTGCTGATTTGTGATAACGAAGTCGTCGATAACACGAAAAAATCACAGGCAGCTTCTTTATTGGAAAAGTTGAGCTCCGCATTGACATCTGGCGAGGAAATGGAACCAAAAACCGACGAAAACAGTGAAAACAATTCAAATTTGGCCCCTCCACAGCCTATTGTGCGACAGGGTACTTTTGATATTGAATTACAGGTGGGATAGCTCTTATAAAACACTGAAAATATAAGTAGGTGTGTGCGTTGGTTAATTAAAAATTATTTTATTAATTTTCTTTAAGAATGATGACAAAAACGAAAAGTCGAATCAGTCTGCATGCGCTTCAACCGGATCTGATGAACACTCTCATATGACAACGTCCACTTACTCCGTCCAATCGCTGTCACCGGCCAAGGAAATTCCCGAAACCATGCTAAGGTCATCAGCGACATACGATGGCGAGCCTATTGCAGAGAGAGAAAATCTTATACTTCCCCACGTAGAGGTGCTGTCACCAGCACGATCGTCACCAACAGCAGCAGGCACTAATACGCTGCTTCCATCACAAACACTGTCACCAACCTTACAGCAGCCTGATATTAATGAAATCATCGAGCAACTGGGCAAATTGCTCGAACAACATCAATTAACACAACAACTACAGTGTGACAGTTCGATCGCCGATGGTCATACGGACACAGATAAACAACGTTCTCCAGTGATGAATCCCACCTTTATTGTCGTCATGCCAACCACCACAGCAGCAGCTGCAACTGGCCAAACGCACTGCACCGATGCATCCCTCAATGACGATCAATCCGTATCTGTAAATTGCAGTCTGACGATGAGACGTCGCTCCCAGTCACTGTCCTTACACGACAAGGTAAAGATTGTACAGTTGAATATGCCGCAGCCGACGACTCCGGCGCGTACAGCGAACCGAAGTTCAAACATTGCGCCACCGCCGACTATTAATGTAAACTCTGGCTCAGCTGAATTTAAGACACCAATGCGCCGCAATTCATTCTCCAGCGGCACTCCGTATACACCGTTGACAACGGCCCACGGTGCTGGTATGGGGACTACTAGCAGACGCACTTATGGGTAAATTTTATATGCTTTTGTTAATTCAGGAAACACCTTATAATTTTTTTTTTATTTCATATATTCCAGTATTACTAAAACCATGTCACGCTACTCTGTCGGCTTATCCACACACCAAGAACAGCAGCAGCCGGCGTTGGTGCGACCGTTTCCGCATACTAGTTTAAACTCCTTTAAGCCGGATCTGCGAAGAAAATGTAAAACTGCCAGTGCTACTAGTTCCATAATGAAATCGAGCGGTCCAATGAAAGCTGTCATTCCCGTAAAGAAAGTGGCACCCATGTTGAGTAGCTTACTGCCTGCACCAACCAGTGTTGGCGGGGGAGCCAACTACAAGTCCAATATGGACACGTCCATGCACCTGCTGACCAATTCCGACCGCATGTCATACACCAGCACGCCAATGCCATCGACACGCGCAGATCCAACTACCCTTGCGGTGCCTGGCGGCTATCCCAATGCTTGTTCCACGCCAGCATTACTTAGCACGCCCATACGACGCGGCAGTATAGCGGTGAAAAATCCTAGATTTTCTACTACACCCGCACATACTAAACCGCAGCCCACATCGATGACTGCGGGCGCAAATGGCCTGAAAAAACGTTCGCTGCCTGAACTGAAGATTAAGTCGCCGTTGAAATCGCGCTTAAGTATGGGTAGTAGTGCGACTGCTGCAAAGGGGCTGAGCAGAGCATCGTTGCGACCACAGCCCAGTGTGACGAAGACTTCTTCTATCACTCGTGCAGTACGTCAACATGGGTTTCATTAATTTGCGCGTTTTTAAAGGATTCTTTTTAATCTTTTCAGCCCACGCGTCTGAGCACACGTGCCTCAATTAGTGGCGCCATAGCCACGAACAAAGAGAACAAGCGGCCTTAAGGCAGCGTAAATTATTCCGCGTAACGTGTCACTCTTGCCCTTCGTTTCGCAAACTACATTTCTTTTGTTTGCAAGTTTTCAGTGAGTCTATGGAAAACATATCTCCGATGCTTTTATGTTGCCATAATGTGCGCTGCATAGATGCAGCTATTGAAACTGCATGCGAACGGGATATAATTGAATGTGAATCAAAAATTTATGGCGAAACCTAACACTTTGATTCTTTTATTTCTAATAACTTCGATGGAAATGAAAAGATAAAGCTGTGTTCTCAATAGACTCGAATATTTTTTGCGAAAATAGCGAAGACAGTTTTATGTAATTTTGAGAATTTATTTGTTACTTTTTACACTATCAATTGCGCTGTTATTTCTTTGTTTTTGTAACTATGTGTCTATTGAAAATTGTAACTGCCAGCAATACTCGCGCAAATTTTACCGAATGTTGTGAAATGCATTAACTAGTTCGGGGAACGCTCATGCTAAATAAATTGATAAAAGTACTTTTACCTTTAATGGTTAATGTTTTATTAGAATCTTCTTATAATCGACGTGCTTTCTAGTCGCCTTTTAAATTTCTATCTGTATAAGCCGAACTTCAGACCGAATAAATAAAATATTTTCCAAGGCGTATTACATAAATAAATACATACAATTTTCGAACATTCGAATGTTTTAGATCAAAATTTCCTATGTAACAACAACAAATACTTGATTCAATATATATTTCCAAATTGAATTTTATATTAACCCACTCTCAACAGTTGGCCACCTTCCTTCATTCCCATTCGAGAAGAGTGCAAAACGTAGTGGCATTTTTTTTTGGTGCGCACGGTAACACGCACCGTAAGTACCTTTTTGCAGCTTGCCAAACGCCCCCAAATGGTAGTAGCAAAAGTTGGAGCAGCCTCCAGCTGTCAACACGGTCGCTCTCGCACACAAACAATGGAAGACACCGAAATTGAAGAAATCAAAAATCTTGTAAGTTCTACAAAAAGGTTAAATAAAATTGAAATGTCTTAATGGAATCGAAAGCGTCTGCGGTTTATCGCGGCGGGTGCGAGTTGGCAGCACCCGCGACACGTTGCCCTCAGTGAAAAATTCAATTGAAAACGGCCGAAGAGTGCTGTGATAATCCTAAACGTAAATTAGCAACTAATCAATAAAATAAAAACAAGAGAGCAACACCAACAACACAAACAGAACAGCGAAGCCACAGTCAGCGCCAAATATATAACGATTGAGCAATTATTATCGATTGTATTGTAATTTATTTGTACTCGTGCAGCAGCATTTACGGTGAAAAAACTAGTTGTTGTTGTTGTTGCTGTGGGTGGCCGTGTGTCTGTTGAGTGTTGAGCAGCCGGGGGAAGGGTCATAAAAAATCAATAAACTTATTACATGTCGGTAATTTACATTCGGTGCTTTGATCTCTCGGCTTTGCAGCAAATCGAATTTGAATGGGTGATGCGTGACGAGGTGCATTCGATATTGAAGAAGCTGCGCGAGATACTAGTGGTGAGTACACTGCACCCTGGAACACACTCATGGCTTATTACATTGGGCAATGCATTGATTGCAGGAATGCGCCAGACGTTTTCCAGTGCCGTGCTTCCCGGACAACGAGGCCAAACGGACAGAAAAGTTTTTGCTGGTGGCGCCGCAGGATCAACTCAAGTGCTCGGTTACGCTGACGGGTGATAGTATAACGCAAGCGGTACGTGCTGCTCTCGGTTCATTCATTTGTAGATTGTTTATGTATGTGTTGTCTTGTTGCAGGACATAAGTTTTAAATTAAAACGCGCCTCGAATCAGGTGCAGCGCACTTCGATCACACCGGATGCGCCGTGGAAGCTGCAGCAGGTGCAGGATGCCGCCAATCACCTACAGCAGGCCATCAACCACATCGACAATGTCGATGAAAACTACAAATTTAAGTATGTTCGCTTTTGTGGCATCAGCTCAGTGTGGCATCTTATTCGATTATTCGATTAATCAAACAGGTTTTAATTTCAAATTATTTGTTAGCCGTTTTTTTTTCTGCTGATTTCTGAAAATCGCTTGCTAAATGCAGTCATTGGCATTTGTACACTTTATGGGTTGCAGTAATATTGAATAAGATTAATTAAAATCTTTCGAGTTTAATGAGAGGCTTTCAAAAGTTAATTAATTAAGCGTTACATTCTACTAAAAGGAAACTGCACTCACCAAACCAATCGGAAGCTCCCATTCCTTATTACAGCAGTGGGTTCAGGGAACATTCGTCTTTGGTTGCGATAATTGGGAATATATGTTGTTTTTCTATCAAATTATTCACCACAATTCATGTGCCCGATTTATTTAAATAAAACTGTTGATCGTATTCTCTACCATGCAGATCCTGTGAGGAAGTGCTGCAAATCATAGGTGAACTTATTGGCGCATTACAACGAGGTCGCACTAGTCTAATTATACCAAAGAAAAAGGCAATTGATGAGCTCATGAAGGGTCGTAATATGGTATGTGTGTTGCTCGTTTGTCCTGTTGCATGAGATTGGCATTTTTCTAAACGATTACATTATTGGATTTTCTTTTCAGAAATCACTTACACCGAATCTGCCCGAAGATCAAGCAATATCGTTCTTTTTACAATGTCACAAACTCATAATCGCGGTATACCAGCTGCTAAATATACAGGGTACCATGAAAATGGAGGCAACGCAGGCCGAATGCTCAGTCGGCTGGCTGAACGAAGTGCTGGTGCTCTTCACCGTCGGTCTAACACTGTGCCAACAACTCAAGGACAAAATAAATGCATTTAAAATGGAGAAGACGAGTTAGTAAACTAGTGTAGGCCAATGCTAGAACTAAGCGCGTACTTACATACATAACATACATATAGAAAAATAACAAAAGTAAACTAAATAGTATTAGTCTGAGCACGTGACGTGTAGTTCTCCAGCAGTTGCTGTACTTAATTATACAAACCAACTGACAATTAGCAATAGTACGGTTACGACAACAGCCACAGCAGCACTAAGCATAACAACCAAGACAACAAAAAGAACAATGGAAATGCGTAATTTCATAAAAATGACAATAACATTCTGTGTTGCTAGTAATGCCCGATTTGAACTAAAAGAGCGCGTCTTGAACATGGTCTCAACGATTGCTTGAAAAGTAAACAGCAAAAATCTCATATACTAAGACATGGTGTTGTTCATTAGCAAGGAACAAAACGTTAGAAAATTAACAATGTGAAAGAGTACTTACACAAGTTTCGATTGATATATGTATGTATACAATATTCTTCTGATGCTAACAGTATTTTAAAATTTTTACTACAACTTATTGAATTCGAGAGTTAACTAGAAGTTACCGTATTTACTTGGCATATTTACCAAATTTCCTTTGCCTAAGATGCAAAACAAATTGCGGAGAAAAAACCAAAAACAATTTAAATCAATTATTCATTGATTGCCTTGATTATACCTATTGCGATGAACATGTACATCGGCATGTTCTCACTTAAAGCATCTCCCATATATCTACTTACCCCTACTTACTTACATGTATTAAAACTAGAATAATTATAATTGTTCTTTTATAGTCTGTAAGTTTTTATTGAAGACATTTAAGTTTGTTTGCACAAAAACGGCTAGCCACGATATGAAGAATCACCAAATGTGAACACTTTTATAAATTAATTCAATTAATATAACCTTGATAAAATTGTTAAATGAGTTTACAATTCAAATAAATGTAATCAAGTTGCTACAGCAAATTCAATAAAACCAAGTTCTCAACATCAGCAAATGGCTAATCGAAACGAATAACGCGCCATGGGTACATGTGATACATTGCAATAACGTTCGCACGCGTTTAATTATTCTTGTTCAGCTTATGCTTCAGAATGCTCAACTGTGTCAGACAGTTGTCGCGGTAAGCGCGTCGCTCGGGCAATTTTTCAATGGGCACCATCGCTTCGCATTGCTTGGCAATTTCAACAGCCATCGGGCCTTCCATTTTGGGCGTTGGTCCCATTGTCTGGCTGACAGCGTACATCGTCTTTGAGTAACGTTCGAAGTAGTTGGTCATACCTTCGGCATTCAGGTGGGCCGTTTCGAGCGGTCCCAAGAACGCGTAACGCATACCCAAACCGTCGGACATCACACTGTCCATTTCCTTAACGTCCAGAATGCCACTCTCCACCAAGCGCCACGCTTCATTCAAAATCGCATACTGTATGCGATTCAATACGAAGCCTTCGATTTCGCGACTCAGTGTTACTGGTTTTTGGCCAATTTCTTCCATGAGCGCACGAGTTTTCTTCACAACCTCCGGCTTGGTCCATGGTGCGGGAACTACTTCAACGAGTGGCACATAGTAAGGGGGATTAACGGGATGCGAAACAATTATCTGTAAGTGTTGTAAATGTTATATTATGTTTACGTAGGTATATGCAGTTACATGTACTTGAACACTTTTCAGCTTGACATATGGGTTAAGTATCACTTTTAGCGTTTAACTTAAACATTTGGCTGTGAAATCTGCGCCATGAAATTTCATTATAAAATTCTTATTCTGGAGAGAGTCTATTGACGTCACGTACGTGACTCTATTTTACAGACACATATCGTTAACTGCCCTGTAGTGCAGCCTAGTGCCATCACTACAATCTTATTTCACGTGGTGGTAGGGAAAGTCCTACTTATTGCATATTAATGGGATGAGTTAATAGCTAACCCATTGCTGCCTAATGTTTAAAATTTTACCCATGAAAATTTATTTTTAAAAAAAATCACAAAAAAGTCAATGTTTGAGATCTCTCAAAACCATAAAAAGGGATAGTTAGGGTAAAGGTGGAACTACCTTAACCTAGTGAAGGTCACCCTAAAATTTCGCCATCTAGCTCGAGTTACCAGACTCCAAAAATCATGAATTTTCCGGAGGTGGAAAATGTGGCGAAACGTAGTGGCCTTAGAACTTTAGAACACAAAAATCTGCCTCCTAATTCAAACAACAACAACAAACAAAATACAACTTTTGTTCACATGTTTAGCTGATCACTTCACAAAGTATGGAAAAAAGCTACCATTGCTGCGTAATGGGTACAAAATACCTAATGAATATCTCAGCAACGTGCAGAGATATAAAGCTGAAATTGTTGTTTCTGATGATTTTCGGTCACTTCTAGGTCGTGCATTAAATTTTATCAAAATCGTATGGGCGGAACTGGTACCCGGCAGCAATGGGCTAAACAAAGATATGACTACATTTAAGGGTTTTCTGCTTAAAAGTGCATCAATTTATATTTCAATTAAAAGCTGAACCTTTTTTAAGACTAAGAAATTTTAGCCAACCGCAAATTTACTATATCTCTTTATAGCTTAGAAAGAATAAAAATAGTTTACAAAAAGCTGCTAGCTTATCATTTAAAATTGCTATAAAACTGTTGCTCTATGCAATTATAAAACTTCACGGCAATTAGTACACAGTATATATATGTATACTAATGCAATACTGTTGTATTTATAGATTATTTAAACTTTATTCTTCTAGAGTTGGTCCGCCTAAAAACTGCTGATTAGTACTTTGTTATGAACAATTTTCTTGTTAATTTTGGTATTCTAATTGTCGCTTAGTTTGTAATTACAGTAATGCTTGCAATGCATAAACACCACATAACAGCTTTAGGACTTTTAATGATTTGTGATTAGGCGTAGGTCAAACTTGAGGTTAGGGGAGAATTGCCACTAAATTCTCCCTCTCAACAGATAGTCGAAGGTAGATAAACCGTCACGAGGTTAGCAAGGTTAAGTACATCAATATTAGAGAGACCTGAGAGGTTACTGAACACCTATTGCTATCAGCTGTGCGCCAGATGCATTCAAATCTTATCACCTTCGGTACTTATGTGTACTGAGGCATTCGTTTAGTTAGAACAACAAGTTCGTTGGTCAATGTGTAAAAAGTCACCAAAAAAACAATCTTATCAAATCGAGTTGAAAAACAAATGCTGGAAAACAGCATTGTACTCGCGGAATTCAGTCCAAGTATGTAAGTCAAGTCAAGGTGAGTGTAAATAATTGCAAACACACTGACTGACAATTGACAAACAAGTTTTGGAACAAACACAAAGAATAATTCCTATGTATGAAGGCACCCGTTCAGGTGTACAAGTACTTACGTTCTCTTTGTGTTTCAGATCTTTGCTGAACAACGACGGCAGAAATGTGCTCGTCGAACTGGACAGTATTGTGTAGTCCTCCACAATGGAATCCAGCTGTTTGTAGAGCTCCTGCTTCCATTCCAAACGCTCCGGTATGCATTCCTGTATGAACATGGCACCTTTGGTGAGCTGCTTTATGTCGGTGGTGGCTGAAATGCAAGCGAATTGCTCCTTCGCGTTCAGTTTGCCGCGCAACAGCCCCTTCGCCTCCAGGTTCTTCAGTTCCTTTTCGGTTTCACGTAGTGCGGTTTGTATTTGCTCACTGACATTGTCGTACAGCATCACCTGATAGCCCACCGAGGCGAAAAGCATGGACCACGAACGACCAATTAGACCGCTTCGAAGAACGCATACCATTAATTTGACGGTCATTGACGTTTATAATTGGGTTATGTCGTACTTACCTGCCGACAATGCCGACTTTCTCCTTCTTCATTTTGCTGGCCATGCTGCTGTTGCGTGAGGAGGAGTTTTATTGTTGTGAGTTGAATTGGTTCGATGTCTTTGCCGGCCGGTCCGTCACTTAGCACTTGTTTGGTGCTTTTGATAGCAATTGTTGCAATCGGAGCGCTTTTAAGCAGAGCACCGAAAGGTGCGCTTCATTATCAGTTTGGGAGCGTATGCCGTCGTCATTTGAGAGGCAGGGTTGCCATTAGTAATGCGATAAAAGTAAATACCAAACTTATAATCATACTAAGCAATTATTAGTGTAAGGATACTTGTGTATTTAGTCTAAAATTAAAAATCATGAAATTTTACGAAAAGAAGAGAATGAAAAGTGAAATATGGGCGTTTAAGGAATGAAATTGTTTACATTATATGAGTATTACAAACTCGTAGACGAAGCATCCAACACCAGAAATAGAAAATCGATGCCATTTGGTTGGGTCATACAAATTATACAATGTTATATAAATACCTAAACAAGGATTTACATATACAAAAAATATAAAAATAATTAGCTTGTACTTCAGAAATAATGGTTAAAGTGTTAAAAAGTTTAAGTCGTATTAGCAAAGTGTTGGCAGTACTCACAACTTCAAGTAAATAAACGATTATTTGCACACTAATCACCTATATGACTATAATTAACGATTTGCCAACAACAAAGGTTAGACATTTGCTGTTAACATTGCAACCTATGTTATCTTTAGTATAAAACATTTGAACACAACGATTCATTGTTTTTCTCCCACTCGTTCGTAGGGTATACAATTCACAACAACAAAAAATTTGCTATTAACATTGCAACATATACGTTATTTAGTATACAACATTTCAGCACAACAATTCATTGTTTTGCTCCCACTCGTACTATACAATAAAATCAACCAAAAAACCGTTTGTATACATATATCGGAGAATTGTTTATGGTGTTGTTTGTTTTTATTTTCCGGTACTTGACTCTCTCTGGTTTTTAGTGCTCTCTGAATTGTAGCACAACTAGTTTTTGCAGCCAAACATACTTGAGAACATACTCACATACATATTTTACGAGTGTGCAAATATGTATGTGTGCATGTTCGAATGAATGATAATATTTTGCCCCCTTTGACGTTGATAACAGCTGTAGATACGAACACTTTTCAGCAGATAAGCCCATCTGGGCATACATACCTACGTATGTATGGCGGCGTGTGTGAAGACGCAGTCACCTGCTTTCATGCCGCAATGGTTACTCCTAGCAGCATTATGCAGCTCAAGTTTGAGAAGTTTGAGCATTTACAATGAACAATGTGTACGTCATTCGCTCAATTACCCAAAGCCGCTAATGCATTCTATAGATGCAGAATAAAAGATTGCACTATTAAAATCGGCAGCCGCCGTGGCTCAGTTGGTTAGTGCGTTGGACCGCGAGTCGCAGGCAGCAACCTCAGGTTCAAATACTGCCTGTAATAACACCTAAAAAAATAACGGGAAAACTCGTTTTCTCTTTCGGTGGCTGTCCTCTCAGCTGGAAATGGCAAACCTCTGAGAGTAAAAATTGCCTATGATAAAGCTCCCAACCTGCCGTTCGGAACCGGCATAAAAACTGTAGGTCCCTTCTACCCGCGTACAAATTCACACGCACAACACGGGTAGTTGCGGGAAGCTAGGCCTTAGTCTCGCGAAAGCGGGCTGTCGTGCCAGTCAATTATTAAAATTATTAATTAATTACTATTAAAAATTCACTTCGCCCAGAGATGCCATAGCAACAGATTGCGGGCATGTGTGTGTGTACGGCAGATTGGAACCCAGCGGGAAAAATAATGTATAGGAATGCATATTTGCTTGCAAGCTATGCATTACAACATGCATGAATTTTCTCACGGCGATGTCCTACGAAATGTAATGCTTCCCGTTTTTGCATTACCTGGGAGTATATGAAGACATGCATCCCAAAAACATGTACGTTTTCATAAATCGCCTAGCATGTAGGAAATCGTACATTACTCGGTAATGCATAAAATGATCTACCAAAAACCTGTACACCCAAAATAAAATGTGTGTTGTTTTGCTTTATGTTCGTTTTTATTTTTAAAGTAATTCAAGTTCAATAGACTACATATAAACACATACATTAAATATATATAAATACATTAGATAAGTAAAAATTAAAAAAACTAAAATACACTCACTTAAATAACACCCCTTTGCTCCTTTGTTCGTCTTTGGGCAGCCATTCTGAAAAAGGAAAATAAATCAATATTAAAAAAATCCAGTAAACAAAGTTGTTTTGTAAATTCATACTTACCAAAGTTGCTTTGAATATTTTTGTAAAAATTTCTTGTTTCCGTTAATCCACGGGGCTTCGTAAAATATGTATGAAAACGCTGGGAGCTGCTAAAGATATATTAATAAAGATTAATGAAATTAATTGTCTTTGCAAATGAAACTCTATTAAAACTCACCTCGTTTGATGCAACGACCCGCGCGCTTGCTGTTTCACCGATTTTTCTATCACAACTGAAGTTATTTTTCCGAAAATCAATAGAAGCGACCTTTTCAAAGAACCTTTTCTATTTGGGTTTTTCATATACGAATTCGTGCATTTTTTTCATATACGAATTCGTGCATGAAAAACCTCATGCATTCCCAACTTTCCCGCTGGGATTAAGTAAAATTTTTTGGCTGACAGTAATATTGTGTTGCTGGTGGTGTCTAGAAATCCTTTTATCATTTATTACTGAGTTGAATGTTTAAATCGCATTTAATTTGTTTATTGTGGTTTCATATGCGTAAAATTTCTAACGCAATACAAATCTACAAGATAGCTATCTATACATATATAAACATCTGTACTTATCTATATTTATCTACTTGTACTTTGGGGGTCTTTTGCGTCTTGATGTGTCGTCAGCTTTGGAAGCATGTAGACTTGGAATGTGAGGTGTCCTACACCTTTAAAAGTTGCTTACTTTAACTTATTAAATTTTACTTTCACTTTTTGACTGAATAATTGAACGGATTTTATTTAAAATTCTCTCTCAAAAGACACACACATCTCAAAGAAATGAAGCAAACAAAATTTAACTATTACAATATTGAACGTACAAGTCAATTAATAAAATTTCTGTTTGTGAATTTAAATGTACCAAGTTGATTTAAAGAAATGCAAATCTTGAACCAATTTAAACGACTCTGTCATAACGTTGTTTAAAAAATTTTAAAAGTTTCATTTGCACGTCTTGAATGTTTTGTAAATATTGATTTATACGATTTTTTTTATTTGCATAAGAAATTCCTACTTTTAATATTTTTTTGAAGTTTGTACCACACTTAGGTATTCATAACATAAAATGAAACTATGATATTTGTCTTTCGTATTTTTTTTGTATATTTATTATTATTATTGATATACATTTTATGGCATTCATTCATTGCTTAAAATTAATATACAGCGCATACCCCATGTTAGTCAATTTCAGTTCTTCTAATTCTACTTGTAATATTTCAAAGTTAAGTTCTTAAGGCCTTAGGTTTCATTTCTGGATAAAACAAAGCACTATGGTTATTTAGTTGGAGACAGCTAAGTAATGTCTTCCGTTTTGAAAAATCGATCTCTGAGCTTTTTCTATTAAGTTGATTGAATAGTGTATACGGTAACACAATAAACTGTCAGTCACTTGTCTTTAAAGTTTAAAGTTTGATTGCATTTTGTTCAAAGGATCAAATGAACTTTTAAAAAATCAAATACAACTGTTACGCAGTTATTTTTAAGGCTTTCAGTTGAGATCCCAATTGGTTTTATTTGTTTGTTTTATGGATTAAAATTCGTTGGCATATATTCGTAAATATATTAAATTAAAAATTACTTCTGTCACCCAAAAAACATTCACTCTTCTATGACAAACAAATTATGACAATAAATTCTTTGTTGAATAAAATGTAGAATGATACACCACACACACACACACACACACACAGTTAAAAGCCACGGCTCACGCTTCGTTTTTAGTGGCTTCGTCTGTTGATTTGCGGGGAATGAATAGCGCCAGGCCAGCGCAGCCAAACAGAGCAGCACAGGATATGTAGAAATTCCATTCGCAATAATGTGCCAACAGGGCGCCAGCAATATTGGCGCCCACAACGCTGCCCAAGCGACCAACCATTAGCGAAATGCAAATGGCCATTGCGCTGCAAATGAGACATGTAGAACAAGTGTAGAGGAAATAGTGGACATTGACTGTTTGTGCTAGAATGTCTTGCAGAAGACTTACCGCAGCTGCGTGGGATACAAGTCGACTGTGGCTGCACCCAGCACATTGATCGCCACACCTACCAAGAAGAACATCACATACAAGTAGGCAGCCACGGCAGGATCCGCAATAAAGACTGCCGTCAGACCGCACGATGTAAAAAATACGGTGACAATACCTAAAGGGCGATGAAAGAGAGACAACAACTACATAACTGGGCCATTTTTGTGTATTGGAAGGCGGTTCACTTACACAAAATTGTAATTTTGCCCACACGATTTATTATCAGACCGATAAATGCAAATGACGAGGCATAAAGAATTTCCATTATCAGCGAATAAAAGTAGGTAGTATTCTCCAGTTTGGTTATGCACTCGATGGTCTGCAAGTTAGTATTGGAAAATTAGGCTACTTATAAAAAATGTCTGGTATAACTCGCTTACGCCATCAGTTTTGTATGAGCTCTCATGTTTGTCATGGACAATTTCACAGATCCGCTTGTGTTCTCCCGGGTGCTCGCGCATAAACTCGACCATGCTGTTGATGATGTGCGGGAACCACATGTAAAGGCCATTGGTGACCACATACAGCCAGAACTGCATGTTGCAGACAATCAGAGTGATGCGCAGATATCGTCTTTGGAACAGTGGAACGGTTTGATTCCACATGGTTTGCAAAAAGATCGTCGCAAAATTAGAATTCGAATCGAATTTGTTGCTAAATTGCAACGTTGAATTGGTGATGTCTTCGTCGGGTAGAATGTGTGTGATCTGCGTAAAGAATTGATTAAGTAATATTTTAGTGCAATTGTGCAAATATTGCTTGTAATTTGTAGTAATCAGAGACCAAAAATAATTATTATACCTACATATTTTTGGGAATAAAAAATTGCCCTTATTTGAGAAATTTCTATAATTATTGCTTTGTAATAATTATTCCCAATAAGAAATTTTTTACGTCGCCTATAACTATTATCATGTAATAAATATTTTTGAGTTGCATAATAACTCTTATAAGTAACAAGTATATTTTTCGTTGTCGATAATTATTATTTTGGGATTTTTGTTTTTTACATTGCTTCATAACTTTTATGATTTATGACTTTTTTTTATTTTTTTTTCCTTTACGTTGCCGATAACTATTATTTTGAAAAAACAAATTGTTTACGTTGAATTACCACATTTGGGATATGAATTGATTTTTAATTGTTTTAAATTGACAAACGTAAATTAACTGCAGAAACCTAAACTCAAGTAACAACTAAACAATTAAAACTCAATTCATACTTAAAATGTGGTAAGGCAACGTAAAAAAAAAATTTCGTTCATAAAAGTTATGAAGCAACGTAAAAAAAATGTTCTCAAAATAATAATTATCGGTAACGTAAATTAAAAAAAATCATAAATAAAAGTTATGAAGCAACGTAAAAAAAATTTTCCCAAAATAATAGTTATCAGTAACGAAAATAAAAAACATCATAAATAAAAGTTATGAAGCAACATAAACAAAAAAAATTCCAAAATAATAATTATCGAGAACGAAAAAAAATGTGTTTCTCATAACAGTTATTACGCAATGTAAAAATTAATTGTGGCAAATAATATTTATATTCAACAAATAAAATTTATGTTGCATTGTAAAAGTTACATTGCAATTGTTTTGTTAAAAAACTTATAATAGTTAAGTCCCTGGTAGTCATATATATTTCTGAGCTAGCTAAAACTATAATTGATAAAAGTTAACATAAGGTTGAAGGTTTAAGAAAAATTGCCTCCCAATGTTGTATCACAACGGGCTTTTACTCTGTGCTTAACCCATTCGAGACCGGGTGTGCAATGGATTTCCGAGGCTATAAGTCGCCTGCACACCGTGTGTGCAATAACAGTAATGTATAATTATCAGTTATTCTGAGTAAACTAGTCGTCGAAATAAAATTTTTCTGGAACTAATGAAATCTGTAAAGTATAGGAAAACAAAAATTTGGCATTGGTTTTACTGTGTACCAAAAAATCTAAAAATTATCTGAAGCCTTTCTTACATGAACAATAAAAAAAAAAAAATTTCGCTCCTGGGGACCGTGTTCGAAAAAAATCGTCGTCTCGAATGGGTTAAGTGAACTCTTTCCGGAGAGGGCTGCAACTACAACCTAATCTAACGGCTCAGTCATCGTACCTTTCTACATGAACAAATTATGCCAGTGCTCAGTCGTGGAATGGAGTGGACTTCAAACTTTTCTCTATAGAAATTTCCCCACAAAATTATAATCTCGATAGCTTCAAGCAGAGCGCTCACAAGTTTTTCCTCTAATTTCCTATCCCATCCTTAACCCATACTCATTTAGAACACTGAATGTGTGACCATGCATTCCTTGAGTATTAATCTTATCTACACACCGTCAGCTCCTCCTTGCCACCGTTCCAGCGATGCATTTTGTGCAACACTTCGATTGCCTTCTGTTCTTTACCAGCCGCCATCAGGAACTTGGGGCTCTCCGGCAGGGCGAACAGTGTCAATCCGCACAGGAATCCCGGTATGCCGCATACAATCATAAACAAACGCCACGGCTTATAGACAATGCCCAGAAACGGCAGCGGCAGCACCCAGTCCTGATTGATGACCAAAAAGGCGAGCATCGGCACAAACATGGCGCCGATTGCAAATATGAATGACGAACCCATTATGGCACGTGAACGCGTTTTATCTGTATGGAATTCGCCGAGATATGCATAAATTGTTGCCGAACCACCTGATACACTAAAACAAGTAATCAAATACACAAAATATACAAAATTTAAATAAAATGTAAATCAAGCGTGCGATTTATTTGACATTTCATTAGTTGCTCAAAAACTTACAAGAAGCCGTTGGCGAATCGCAACAACACCATTATCCAGAACTTGTGCGAGAAACTCGAGAACACAGTGATCACGAATGCGGCCAACAAAGTGGGCCTTATTACACGCCGACGGCCTTTGGTGTCGGCGAGAAAGCCCCACAGATGCGAGCTGACAATGATGCCGAGAAAGCTTATGGCACTCAGAATGCCCTTGTCCTCATTGGTTAATTGTAGGTCACATTGCGCAATTGGCAGTATGAAGCCGACAGTAGCTGTCTCCAGCAGCACGTTTGCAAGCACCATGCCCGATATGAATATCAGAAAATAATTGAATTTGCCGAAACCTGTATGACAAAAATAGAATCGATGCGAGTAGTAGTTAGTGGCAGGTGCAGCGACGCTTTGTTGCTGATTTACTTACTGGTTAACGCCAAGGCGTCTGTGAATAAAAGAGCGCCGTGCCCACGGTATCTGTTCACTGATGCGGCGTTCTGACTGTTGACCGCAGACACTGGAATGCACAAACACAGGTGACTTTACAAGAATTGCAACAGACCGACTCAAGACGCAACAGTTGACACTATGAGGCGAGATTTTGTAAATGTCGCCTCGACAGCAACATGTGTGGTTGTTATGTTGTTATGTATGTTGGCGCTTTGATTGTCGTAAGCTGCAAGCTCCTTTTTTCATTTTCAATAAATAATTTTGAAGAGTTTGTTGTTGCGAGGAGAAATTACAACACAAAACAACTGATAAATATTGCAGCCAAGTATGTGTAGTTGTTTAGCTCGTAAGTCGTCGAATATTGATTCATTCACTTAATTTCGATTTCACTTTTTCACAAAAATACAAAAACCAGCTTTTATTTTGTGGTATCACAACGGGCCCCATATAGAGCCTTAAATGTGTCTCATACAGAGGCAGCCTTAACCTACTTTAACTTAACCTACTTTGCACCGTCAAATATGTTCTTAAACGGTTTTCACTTGTTCAAACATATTCTTACCCATGTTTTCAATAACAACAATATTGTTGTTTGATTTTAGTAAGCAGAAAGAAACTTGATTTAAGCCACGCTTGCAGCTTTTAACTATCAGCTATCAGCGATCCAACCGCTTGACTCCACCGTCAACGCGAATATGTGCACAGCGTTTGGCGCAGGTTTTAGTTTTGCCAATTGTTTATTTTATTTCATGGAACATGCGTAGCTTCGCCAACACGGAGTTACCAGTTATAGGCGAAATGCTATCCTTCTTAGACTGAACTAAGCACAGAAAGCGTCAAAGCAGAGCATTGATTCGATTAGTTTTAAACTTGTAGTTTGTTATTGTATAATTGACTTAAATTTGAATAAATGCACAAGTAATTTGTTGTTGGCAACTTCCGAGCTGTAACTTTCCACCTCCGTTTCTACTCTCACTTTGAAGCGATGCAAGCGGCCGTTAAGAGCGTCAACTGTTCGAATGACTCCTTCGTGGTTGATGCGTGCAACTAAGAGTTGAATGCTTCTCAAAACTACGTAAGCTGGTAACACCATCCACTAACCGCTTTTTAATTAAGTTGTGATAAAAACAAAAACAGCCATCACGTGATTACACAAAAAATTTGAATTTCGATATTAACCCGTAAATGCTAAAAACTGCAGATTTATAAAAGAAAAACCTATGACACTTTAAGTGTTAGAGATTAAGGCATGGAAAGTTATATGAAGGAAAGTGATATCTTTCACCCATACAGCGATACAGCGGGTAAGGTGCGCAAGGGACGAAAATTATATTTTCCATGGAATGGAATTTCCCCGCAACTTCACTTACAAGACTCGATCCGAGGCAGCTAATTTAATTTCAACTCTTTTACTTAAATCAAATCAAAACTGTTTTTGAGCTGAAAAAACCTTTTTTTTTTAAATAATGTATGGACCGTTTAGTAGAAAATAGCTACAGATTAGATATGCTTTAGGAAAAGTTTACAAGTTTACACAAGAAAATCGAAAATTTTGAGTTGTGACTTTTTTGATGATAATTTAATTCAATAATTACCAAATTATTTGAAGTTATGTCACTTTTGCTGATTTTTTGAATAATTACACCGTGCGACAAAAATTAAAAACATTTTTCACACCGGAAAAAATCCATATGAGCGTGAAACTAGAGACCAAACATAGTAATACTGCGTACTCAGGTTTTCATTTCTACATCCTTTGTTCTTTTAAAAGGACTTCAAAATTTTGAAGGGGATAAAAAATAAAAAAAATATAAAAAATACTTAACCTCGTTAAAATATGGCGATATGTATACCAAATGAAAGAGGAAAGGCTCAAGAATTGAAATAATATTGATTTTTTATCTATTTGTACAAAAAGGATATGAAAAAGGTCCTTTGAAAACTTTAATCCTTTATATCCTTGAAAATTTATGTAGAATTTTCTTGAAAAGTAAGTATGTTAGAACCCAAAAACTCCCTGATCACGTGTCAAAATTTCATTATTTTCGCTTCATTGATTTTGTATCTATTTATTATTTAAAATACTGACACGCAAATAAATGAGAATTTTTGTACTTCATTAGACTTGCAGCTTCCGCCTTTTTTTTAATAACTTTCGAACCAATAAAGTTAGAGTAATGAAATTTTGACACGTGATCAAGGAGATTTTGGCTTCTAGCATACTTAATTTTCAAGGAAATTCGTTGTAAATTTTCAAGGATATAAAGGATTACAATTTTCAAAGGACCTTTTTCATATCCTTTTTTTACAAATAGATACAAAATCAGTTTTATTTAAATTCTTGAGCCTTTCCTCTTTCACCTGATATACATATCGCCATATTTTAACGAGGTTAAGTATTTCTTATATTTTTTTTATTTTTTATCCCCTTCAAAATTTTGAAGTCCTTTTAATAGGACAAAGGATGTAGAAATGAAAAACTGGGTACGCAGTATTACTATATTTGGTCTCTAGTTTCACTCACATATAGATTTTTTCCCAGTGTGAAAAATGCTGTTGCACGGTGTTATAACGGACAGTCAAAAAGTTGAAAGAAAAATTTTGAAAATGCGAAATGAAGTTTTTTTTTTGAAAATATATACTAAAATTGTCACAACTTTACTTAAAATTAACTTCAACAAAAATGTATTTCGTCAAAAGTGTCACAATTTGAATTAGGACTCTTTTGCATTGCATAGCATCAAACTTCTCGACATGAACAGAGACCTAACTGTATTTTGACAACTGTTAACAACAACCAAATATACTGAGCTTTTCCTTATTGGTATATAGATGCATTGTGCACAGTATTAACGCATAAACCCGAAAATTAAAAATTTTGAGTTGTGTCACTTTTGAAGTGGGTGTGCAATATATTCTTTTAAATATCCCATTAGTCAATCATAACTAACTTGTAGCCATACACCTGCTTTAGAAAATGTTTAAGGCATTTAAATTGCACGAACGTGGCCTGTTATTCAACTCCGATTTAAGCAAATAAATAACAACAATAAAAAATTTTTTGGATTTAAAGGTTTGTGCTATCAGTTTAAATGAAAGAGTAGTAAGACACAGTTCAGACGTAGCTCTTGGAAACCCCCTACTTGTTTGCTTTAGAAAGTTGATCAGCAAACGAAATTTGTATACACATATACATAGATATCTCTTAAAACAACAGCAAGCATTTAAGTGTTAAATGCGAAGTAGTTTTCGCTAGACACATTTGTGAAGCTTTACATCTCATAAAGTGTGTTAAGTTAGTTGGCAACGCTTTTATTCAAATTTGGCTCTACAGAGCAGCAACTGTCATTTGAATATCTGACACATAACTATGAGTATAAATTTATATATTAATATTATTAATATTATTAGTATCTATTAGTATCTACCTGTGTGTTATTATCAAAATATGAATTGTGCCCTTTGCTATGCATACATAATCTTTGCTTGTTTTCTGTAAACGATTAACATATGGGTTGGGTCTACAGAAGACATAGTGCCGGCAATGGTTGCAAAATTAACCAATAAAAATCGGGGTTTATTTGTTTTAGATATGCAATTGTAACTTGCTGGGATTGTAGCTGAGATTTATGCAACTTCTTAAACATAAATGTGGAGAAATTGTAACTGCAAGTGCAGCATTTGAAGCAAGCACCAGAGGAAGGAAGTAAGAAGGAAGGGCTAGGAAGGAGAAGGGAAGAGTGATGTAGTCGAAAGTCGAACACATTACCCTCAGAATATCCAAACAATAACAATATAAGAATTTTAATTTCCTTACGCATCATTCTTCTATTCATTTTAGTTGATTCAGAGTATAGAAAGAATTGTTGTGTTGTTTAATTGTTAGCAATAAAATAGATAAATTCGGTCCGACAATTTATTGATTAATAAGTGAAGCATACTTTTATGGTGCAAATAACTACATACAGTTTGTCAAATAAATGTTTGCAAATTTAAAGAAGGTAGACAATTATTTTGAAAAGCTTATAATATAACAGAAGTTGCAATATTTTGAAATTATTTGAAAAATATAGATTAATTGAATATTTCACTCTTATATAATATCAAAGTAATGTCTATTTGATTCGCGTATTGAAGGGCGAATTGATTTGAAAGTATCTCCTCGACGACCGAAAACTGTCTGACAGAGAAGAAAGAAAAATCACCCGAAAAGTTCGTGAAAACGCCCGTATCTCAATAAGGGAAATGGCTTTAGATATAAAAATAGAATGCGGAACTGATGTATCTCATGAAACTGTTCGTTCAATGCAATCTTGGTTTTGAAAGAAGACGAATTTTTTGACAGTTTGAAGTATAGCTTCATTTCCTTTTTTGATTTTTTACACTGTTTTCGCATATCAAATAGACATTACTATTAATCTATATCTTAAAAAGATTTCAAAATATTGCAATTTCTGTTATATTTATAAGCTTTTCAAAATAATTTGTCTACCTTTTTAAGTTTGCGAACATTTACTTGACAAACTGTATATCACACAATACACACACATTATTAGAACATATGTATGTACGAGTATGTACAACTAGAATTTTCCATACTAATTTCAAACAAACTATTTCTTTACCATTTCAACCTTAAGCTCCCATTCAATAAAACATTTATTGATGAACGCATTTTATATGTACGCATAAAAATAAATGCATAAGTCGTTCGACACATTCTTGTGTTTATGTGTATTTTGGGTAAGGAATGTGTTTTTGTTTGTGTGTACAGATGTTTCAGCCATCCTTTTCAACCCACTACAATTGAATTGAATTCAACTCAACTATACTCTTATCGTTTCTTATATCTTTTGATATCTTGCCTTTCTACTTTCCTTACGTACATATTTAGATAATTTACTATTTCCTTATTTACAAATGTTTAGTGTTAATCTGAATCATTTGTGTGGACAAACAGGTGTATGAAGTTATATAGAAATATCTTTTTCTACAAGAGACACCAACATTTTTTGCAGGATTTTGCAATTTTAAATTTTTACGAGTTGTACATTTTGGAACGAAAAATAAAAAGTTGTTTCAAAGCTTCTATTTTACAAAATGGGATGATCAAATTTAAAGATGTGATATTTTAAAGTTAATACTATAGAACGATGGAACGCATTCTTCATATTGTTATGGAAATACACGACGAAGGTAGGTTAGGTAGGTAAGAACGTATGAGACAACTTAGGACCCGTTGTAATAGCACGTATCCCACAACACACATTTCAAACGCATTGGGGAAAGGAACAGATTGGGAGTGAGGGGCCTACGGTTTAACGCTGAATCCGAACGGTGGAACGTATTATTTCGTAAGGTTTTTGTTTTTTAATTGAAGCTTTATTGTGAAAAGATGGTTATTTTGGTACATTCAATGTTCAAAGTATTCCACATCGCTAGTTACTACTATTTCCCATCTTTCGAGTAATTTATGTAGGTATACCTTAAAAAAAAAACCGACTTGGAGGCCAAAAACGTATCGAGCCATTTCTTGATTTCATCTACTGAAGTGAAGCGTATTCCTGATAGAGCGTTCTGCATGGACCCAAAAAGGTGGTAGTCAGAAGGCACTGTGTCCGGGCTATACGGCGGGTAGGGTAGCTGTTCCCATCCAACATTTTCTACATGTGTTTTGACCGACTGACCAAATGTGGCCGAGCATTGTCATCATAAAAAATTATCGATTCGTGTCTTGTCGTAAATTCTGGCCGGATGTCTTTAATTACTTGGTTCAAACGAATCAATTGTTGTCTCCTTTAATAAAGTTTGACCAGGTGACAGGTTTTCTTTCACACTTGGAGGTTTTGTCACTGCCTGCCAAGAGCGCACTTGTGAGTTTCTTATAAATCTCATCTATGATATTTCATGTGGATAACGATAAAAGCACGGCACCAATCGACGACGACGGTGTGGATGTGCAACCGCCCAGCCATGACGAGGTCCGGGTCGCTATCCAGCGACTCAAGAACAATAAAGCTGCAGGGCCGGATGGGCTACCAGCTGTTCAAGGCCGTCGGGGGTGAGCTGATTGGGTGCATGCATCAGCTCATCTGCAAAATATGGCTGGAGGAACGAATGCCCAACGATTGGAACCTCAGTGCCCTTTGCCCTGTGCTGAAGAAAGGCGACCCAACAATATGCGCCAACTACAGGGTACCAGCCTACTTTCCATTGCATACAAGGTCCTGACGAGCGTACTATGTGAAAAATTAAAGCCACTCGCCAAGGCGCTGATTGGACCCTATCAGTGCGGCTTTAGACCTGGTAAGTCCACCATCGACCAGATATTCACTCTACGCCAAATCCTGGAGAAGACCCATGAGAACCAAATCGATACACACATTACAAGGCAGCATTCGATAGCCCGATAAGGGATCTCCTATATGCCGCATTGTCTGAACTTGGTATTCCTGCAAAGCTCGTGAGACTTTGCAGAGCGACGTTGAGCAATACGCGCAGCTCCATCAAGGTTGTAAGTGACCTCTCCGACCCATTTGATACCGTTCGAGGATTCAGACAGGGCGATCCTTTGTCCTGCGACCGCTTCAACTTCACCATGGAGAGTGTTCTGCGCAAGGCCGGTGTACATCGTAATGGCACAATTTTCAACAAAAGTGTCCAGCGCCTTGCCTACGCTGATGACATTGATGTCATCGGGCGTAACAAGCGAGATGTCACCGCTGCCTTTGCGGCTATCGAAAGAGAATCTGCCAAAATGGGTCTGGTGGTAAATGACGGCAAGACGAAGTATATGCTGTCTACACGCAGGGACTCGCAGCGGCTAGGGTCTCACGTCGAGGCCGACAGGTATACCTTTGAAGTTGTCAAGGAATTCGTCTACCTTGGCACCGCCATCAACAGCAGCCATTATGTTAGCCTGGAGATAAAGCGTAGGATTACTCTTGCCAACAGGTGCTACTATGGTCTCGGTAGGCAATTGAAAGTAGAGACCTCTCACGACCGACAAAACTTGCACTCTATAGGACGCTTATCTTGCCCGTGCTTCTCTATGGCGCTGAAGCATGGACAATGACACGAAACGACATAGCGGCCCTTGGAGTGTTCGAGAGGAAGGTACTTCGAAAAATCTTCGGCCCTATTCGTGTTGGTGACGACTATCGTATACGAACCAATAACGAGCTGTATGAGCTGTATAAGGACATGGACGTTGCGCAGCGAATTAGCATCCAGCGGCTGCGCTGGCTCGGTCATGTCTGCCGTATGGACGACGAAGCTCCGGCGAAAAAGGTGTTCCATGCGATGGTTGGAGGTCGACGGCGAAGAGGGTGGCCGTGTCTCCGGTGGAAGGACCAAGTTGAAGAGGCCCTGGTATCTCTTGGTGTGACCAACTGGAGAAGCCGCGTGCAAAGCAGAGGCGCCTGGAGAGAAGTTTTGCGGCAGGCCGTAACCCGATAACGGGTTGTTATGGCCAGTTAAGTAAATAAGAAACGATAAAAGTAGACGAGTGAATAATGCAATCCTTTCTTGAAAGTCTTTTGATCATTTATGTGTAAATACAAAACATTAGCTTTGAGTATGGTCACCTAAAAAATATTTTTTTTTTACTTTGTTGCATTTTGTTAAAGAAAACCTTTTAACTGAAATTTCACATCCTCAAACATTTTGGAGATATCACTAGTTTACATAATACGTAGATATGTACGTATGTATGTGTTTTTGCACAATTGTACGTAAGATGTCAGGCCTCTTATTTTTAGTTTATTCCCACCTATTCGCCTCGGTTGATCATCTCATTCCATACAAGTATTCATACATACAGCCAGATACGGCCGTTTGTACTTATCAAATGTAGTTATGTGTGTATTACAATAGCGCTTGCAAATCTGGCAATCATAAATTTCAGCTAAATCTCCAAATCCCTTTAGCAGTGCTTAATCGTCCAGACAGTATGTCATAAAGATTGCGTTTTTGTTTGGAGCACTCAATGTCGCTTGTGGGGGAGGAAGCCAAGGGCTCAGCTACAAAAGTGAAAACAAATATAAAATACAAAAATAAAAACCCTAAAATTGACTTATGACTAAGAGTAACATTTGCGAAGGCGTTGGCTATTAACACGTATTATACGTATTTATTAAACACAAATATCGTTTGGCAAATCTCCAGATAACTGACAGCACCGCGTTGCTGGGTAACTATGTGCCAGCCAACTTAAATAACCAGCCAACGCTGTGCGCACTGTGGTTCCAAATTAATTCATAAATAAACACAAGTTTGTTGTTTAAAAATTGCTTTATTTTGCTTAGTTTTTATAACTTATATAAATTTAAATACCTTAACTGACAAGCACACATTGTTGTAAAAGTAAAATATAAAAAAAGTAAAATATTCACATCTCACACGACACGCATCAACATTCATACAATACAGCACAAACACGCCCACTAAATTGTCTAAAGCACTTTCGACGCTCAGGAAGCCTCAATCGAATCTTTGGGCTTGGCAGCCTCGTCCGCCTTCTTGCGCGGTATTAGCAGCGCCAGGAAGGCGCAAACGTACAACGCAGCGCAGGCGAGGTAGAATGTCAGTTCGCAGTTGCTGGACAAGAGCGCGCCGGTGATATTGGCGCCCACAACACTGCCCACTCGGCCAATCATCAGCGATATGCAAATCGCCATTCCGCTATAAGAATGCAAGAATAATTTATATGCACAGGGAAATCATTGAATTCAATGTGGCGACTATTTACCGCAGATGTGTGGGATACAGGTCGACTGTGGCTGCGCCCAGCACGTTTATGGCCACGCCCACCAAAAAGAACAGCACGTACAAATAAGCCGCTATGGAGGGATTACTAATGAAGACCGCCACCAGGCCGCAGGTGGTGAACACGATCGTTGAGCCAACTAAGGGAAGGCAAGTTGAAATTGAAATCAAACGAACACTGCTTTCGGTTATAGCTGAGCACTTACACAGTATTGTGATCTTGCCGACGCGATTTATAATCACACCGATGAACGCAAACGAGGAAGCGTACAGAATTTCCATCAGAAAGGAGTAGAAGTAGGTGTCGTTCTCCAGCTTCGTAATGCACTCCATGGACTGTAAAGTAACAAACCAGAATTCAACTTTTGAAGATCTCATCAGGCTAAAACAACGCTTCGCTTACACCATCGGTTTTGTAGATATTCTCGTGTTTGCTGTAAACAATGGAGCAGATTTGCTTGTGCTCGCCCGGATGGGCATTCATGAACTCGGACATGCTGTTGATGATGTGCGGGAACCACATGTAAAGGCCATTGGTGGTCACATACAGCCAGAACTGCATGTTGCAGACAATCAGAGTGACGCGCAGGTACTTTTTCTGGAAGAGCGGCACCGTTTGATTCCACATGCTATGCAGGAGGGCGAGCACAAAGTTGGACTTTGAAGCGCTCCGATTGTTAAGTTGCAGTGTAGAGCTGGTAACGTCCTCCTCGGGCAAGATGTGTGAGATCTGCAAGAGATATTTGATTTGAATTTTATGTTGAAAACCGCATTGGCTAAAATGTGTGCAACCCTGTGCGTACCTTCAAAGGTTCCTTGCCGCCATTCCAGCGGTGCATTTTCTGCAACACTTCCAGCGCCTCGTCCTCTTTGCCGACGGCCAGCAGAAACTTTGGGCTCTCCGGCAATGCGACGAGTGAGAGGCCACACAGCAAACCCGGTATGCCGACGATGATCATGAAGAAACGCCACGGCTTGTAGTCGATGCCCAGGAATGGCAAATGAAAGATCCAGTCTTGGCTAATAATGCTGAGCGCTATTAGCGGTAGCAGCATAGCGCCAATGGCAAAAATAAACGCAGAGCCCATCACGGCGCGTGAGCGCGTTTTATCCGAATGGAATTCGCCCAGGTAAGCGTAGATGGTAGCCGAGCCCCCAGACACACTAAAAACAAAAAATGTGTGCATGCAAATCAAGTTTGGAATCAAATAATTCTCGGTTCAGAGTAACTTAAACCAATAAAAAACAAAAAGGCTTGGGATCTTAAAATTAAACAAATTTTTTTGGGAAATTTTCAAACTTACAAAAATCCATTGATGAAACGCAGCAGCAACATTACCCAGAATGTGTGCGAGAAACTGGCAAACACGGTGACTACGAATGCGGCCAACAGAGTGGGCCTTATTACACGTCGACGGCCTTTGGTGTCGGCGAGAAAGCCCCACAGATGCGAGCTGACAATGATGCCCACAAAGCTAATCGCGCTCAGAATGCCCATTTGCTGGGTGCTCAACTGGAGATCACACTGTGCTATGGGTAGTATGAAGCCGATGGAGGCCGTTTCCAGCAAAACATTGGCCAGCACCATGCCAGAGATGAATATAAGAAAATAGTTGAACTTGCCAAAATCTGGAAGTAAGTATGGGGGAAAAATTATTTGTTAATATTGCTGTAATTTTTAGTGTAGTTAAGTGTAGATGTTTGAGCAGAGCTCATGTTTTTTGGAAAGAAACTTACTGGTAAGCGATAAGGCTTCTGTGAATGTGATAGCCGCATCTTTTTTGTAACCACTTGACTTGACCGGTTCTGTGTGTATAATTGACAATACTGAAAGAGAGTTTGGAAAATTATGTTGGGATATTAGAATGATTTAAAAATTCGATGAATATTTGCAAAAATGTATTATTGGAAAAAAGCGGTTAATCAAGGGCAGTTAAATTCTTCAACTACTTGATTTTTATTTTATTGGTTTTTGTCCTATCCAGTACAACTTAAGCAATTCAGGATCCATTCAATATCTATTCCTAGTACCAAATACATCTTTTCTAGATTCACATGGGTCCTTATGAGTTAAGCTTGCCATTGCTATTTTTTTAAGTCCTATCCAGTATAACTAAAGCAATCCAGTATCCATTCAATATCTATTCCTATTACCAAATACATCTTTTCTAGATTCACATGGGTCCTTATGAGTTAAGCTTGCCTAAATTTCTAAAGTCCCACATAAGTCACACCGCTCTACCTTTTCTTAGATTAACGAAAGTCTCTATATCGAAATTTTCCTTAACCTCTAATACTCCCACAAAGACATCTTACCCATTTTATATCAAACACAACTCAGCCTTTTGCGTTTTCTTGAAATGAATATTTACAATTTTTACTTTTTAGTGTTGTACTTTTGAACACTTGCGAACTTTCGTTACTACTGAAAGACCGCACAGTGAACTTCTATTTAAACCTTTTCATCTCGCCAACGGTGATGCAGTGTTATCTTTTGAACAAATTTAGAAATAAATCATAGCAACTTTATGATGTTTGCAGGCGCCTATAAAAGTTAAATTATTTCAGAAGGATGATGTGTATTTTCTATTCTACTACTTTATCTGTTTCATACCGACTACCATACGCCGCACAACACCACATTTGCGCCTACATACATATCATCAACATACATATCTACCTTAGTACCGGCTGTTTTTGTTCTCTGGTTCGTTTCGTGTGTGTGTGTACATGTGCAAGTCAAGAACAAATATAAATATAATTAAGTTAAAAATTTATCTTAACTATGAATACGCGTTTATGTGAATTTAAATGTTGGCCAAACAGCAAACAGTTTTGGGTAAGGTTAGGCATAAACTTGCGGCCGAAATGTAAGTTATCTCTATTTTGAAGACATACCAGAAATTGCTACGTTTAGCGCTTAGTTTTATCTTTTTTTGTTACTATTAAATCAACAGAAGCACATTTTTGGCTGTCATTAGCGCAACGGCCGAAAGGTAAATGATGCCGTGGGAACCAAGTCTCACTTGGTTGAGTGGAGGTGGAAATGTTGAAGTGAAGTGTTAGAAGTGGAACAAATATTGGACTGCGTGTTGTAAATGAGCAAACAGACAATCCTATATATAGAGATTTCGGAGTAAGCTCGAAAAAAGTTGTAGGCATTGAGATAAATTACTTTTTACTAGACACAAAACCCGTACGAATGCTTTACAAGAATAACGTCTTAGATTACTTTAAGTAGTATTTAAATATAGCCAAATCTTAAAATATTAAAAACAGAAAACACGTGGAGAATACACAAACAATTAAGGCAGCTATTAATGTACCACAGATAATTATGGCTGGTGGAAAATTAGACATATGAATTATATAAAAATAAGCTAATAAATTTGCTGATAACGACTCAATCTACATTGTTGCTAATAATTTGTTTGATAATTTTGCAAAAACATTTGCAGACTATATTCGTCTGTATTAGGTTGATGTTGTTTGCAGAATTGATCAACAATTTGTATATGAACGCAATCAAACAGCAATTGAAACAATCGAGGTCAACTGTAACAGAAAAAATAGAACGTTTTCATTGGCTATGACCGAGACTTATTCATACCCTGCATGCAGATAAATACAATTTCAATTTGATGACAAAATATCAAAAAAGTTGAATACTCGCTCTCGAGGATAATGAGAACAGATAATCACATATTTTGTTATACAAACCGCTCAGAAATAAATTAAGGTTATTTGAACAAAAATGTCTTTAACTGCACACAATTATTTACAATTTCATTTACATCACTATTCATGCAAGTGGTTACAGAAAATATTTGTCTTTATGGCTTATCTTATAATGTCAACAAGATTCCATGACGTTTGTAAGTGCATACAGTTTGTGTCGATAACAAAATAATTTCTCAGTTCCGCCAAGGCTAAAATACTTCACACAACATTTTTTGTAAATAGGTTATCTGAAAATTTTGTGGTAAATAGTTACAAGTAATAAATGAATAGCATTATTAAATCTGATAAAAATCTAATTGAGATATCTCAGTAATGTGAGTTAATTGATTTATTTATATCAAAGTCTATTAAATTGAGTAAACAATTATTTATTGATTTCATGAATCTTTGGCAGATGGCATTGCAATTATGGTTATCTTGTTTATTCCATTTTTTTGTCACTTTCATACAAACACATATACATAAAATAAATTAATAGAAGTGAAGTAGAAGAAGAAGTAGGTTGCTTAGCAAGTTATAAATTTTGATAACTGATTCAAACACATCGGTAATGTGTATTGTCACTTACAAACATACATACATGTTTACATATTGTGCGAGTATTATTGAATACAATCTAGTGTCAACATTTTTTAAAATAATTTTGATGCACGCAAACTGGCCGATGTTCTTACGTGGGTTTGAGTGAAATCAATACCAGAATTAGTATTATTTATGTCGCTATTACCTTCAACTGTAGGTTCCTTTCAGGCGTATAAAGAGTGCTAAGTATTGTATATACTATATATATTGTATATTGTGTAAAGTTGTTAAGTATTGTATATACTATACTTTTTTTTATATACTATGCTACACTTTTGATTCTCTTTGAATTAGACTCATGCAAGCCTGGGCTTCAAAATCTACTTCCCATGTTTGGTTTGTTAAAGTACTTTCAAATATACAAATCGATTCTGTACACTACACTCAAACCTATATCGCTCTTCTCTTTATCACTAATCGCGTCCTCTATTCGTTACAGAAACTTTCCATACTAAAGTAAATATGTGCAATCATTGCAATTAGTCTAAGTAATTAATTATTCAATATATTATCAATATTTTTGTTACTAACAAATGATTTTGCGTCATAATTAAGATTAATGCATAAAAGTAATGCAGAAAAACACCGGCAATTCAAATGCTGGCTTAGAAATTTGCAATATTAGCGCATTGTTTTTATAATTATTGCATTCTTGATTCATGTTTAGAATGACGATTGACATTGCCTCAGATCTGAGATTTCTTTGCTTACTGACAGAATTTTAAAATTTTGGCATTCCAATTAAATTGTAATCTCTTTTAATATTTTCATATTTAGTATCAATTTTAAAATTTCCTTAACAAATATTATCCTTTTTAACCCTTTCGCTACAGGTTTTTACTGGGGAAAGTTAATATTTTAAATTTTTCGTCGTAGGCATTCCATAAGACATTTTTTAATTTTTATACTCGGGCCCTGTATTTTAGAGTGTTTTCTATGAGAGCAACCACATCGTTGTGGCTGTAATAATTACTTAAACATAAAACTTTATACGCATAATGAAAATTTGAATATTTCTTCATTTACTTCAGCCAAAATTTAAAAAAAAGTATATAAATTGAAAAAAACGTCAAATTAAAAAGTTCTCTAATTTTTTCTGCTTCTTTTTCCTTTACTATGTCATGATATACCATTAAAAAAACGTGTATACTTCTCTTCTTTAAACTTAAATATTCAGTTTATTAATTTCGTATTTTTTCTAAAACTTCAAACTATTCTAAAGACCAACAAAAAAATGTATTCTTTCAACCATAGAGGATGCAGACGTCCACAAGGTAGCATGTTGCCATATGGCAACAAAATAGCGAAAGGGTTAAATTGAAATCATTTGTTTATTTAATTTTCTTTATTTAATTGATCAAGTAGTCTGTAAGAACCTCTGTAGACGAATAAAAATAGAATAAAATAAAATAAATATATATTTAGTTATGTCCGCACCTATTTTTCAATATTTTTTGGCAATTGCTTCTGTCACTCTTAAATTTTATAAAACATTCCCATTTGTAAAATGTCTGATAATAAAGCACATTAAAAGGGTTAATACAGGGTTAATGTCTGATTTATTGCAAACACTCGTATCTATTAAGAGTTAATACATTTGTTTAATAATTCATAACAAGCGCCATGTGCCCGCCCCCATTTGATCGTTGGCGCACCTCCACCCCTGGCCATGTTGTCTTGCTTCAATTCATATCAACAAACGCGAGTACTGTGGCCGACGATAACACGCACTGCTATCGCCGCCAGACGAGCACGAGTGCAGTGTTTCCGAAGAGAAAGTTCAACACGTGGTCGCAAAGCGCAACAGAGAGCCAACACAAGAGCATTTTTGAAGTAAACAATATTTAAGAGAAACGTTGAAGAGTGTAGAAAACGTGAACACGATAATGAAATGGCATGCATTTAAAAAATATGATGACGTCATTTTCTACATAATAACACTACAGGATACTCTACTCGTTTTTCTGGCGACACATCTATGACAACTTTAGTATTTACGGTAAAGAATACTCGTATACTTAGAAAGTCAATTATCACTAAAATTTACTAGAGCCGGCGCTTAGTGTTGGCTGGCAACAGTGCATTGTCGGGCCATGTACAGTCGGGGTGAGTGATCCGAGTGAGTGAGTGAGTGGTTTGATTGTAGATCGAAATACTTATATGGCGATTGCCTTGTCTGCCAAGATAAGCCTATGTAGTATTTACTATACCATAGACAGTACGTAACACTTCGTTCAATAATGTGTGTGACTAACTAATTAAAACACATTTTTTTGCCAAAATTCGTTTTTATTCATCAACATAGTTGCCATCGAGGGCGATACACCGATTATAGCGATCTTCCAACTTTTCAGTACCATTTTTTTTTTTTGCTCCGAAGCATCGACACGTTCTGGTTTTGGTCGATTGTGAGCTCGCGCGGCACCCACTTTGCACATAGCTTTCGCATACCCAAATATTCATGAACGATATGTCCAACACGTTCCTTTGATATCTTTAGAGTGTCAGCTATACAAATCAACCTCAATTTACGATCTTCCAAAATCATTTTGTGGATTTTTTTGATGTTTTCGTCCGTAACAGCCTCTTTTGGACGTCCACTGCGTTCATCGTCTTCGGTGCTCATATGGCCTGTACGGAATTTAGCAAACCACTTACGAATGGTTCTTTTTGATGGAGCAGAGTCCGAATAATGTTTTTCCAGCCATTCCTGGCATTGAACAGTATTTTTTTTCATTAAAAAACAATGATAAATCAGCACACGGAATTGCTTTGAATTCATTTTTTTTGAAAACTCAAAAGTAGTGTCACTTAAATCACTGTAACTTGTAAACTAATGGTCGGATTGACATATAATTTTGACAGTAAGCCTAAAAAGGTTCACAATTTCGAAAAAAAATATTGATTTAGTATTAGTGCCGCCATCTATGTGTCAGTCACACACATTATTGAACGAAGTGTTATGTGCATACCAAAGTATTCAAGTAGTCTGGTGTGAAGCAGTTGATGGCTGTGTAAGCTAGTTGTTGTGCTATAGATTTTGACGATTTATTTGTTTTACTCTGAAAAACCATGGCATGTTAAGGGTATTTTTTTTTTATTTTTTATTTGTTTATTTATACCTATTTATATTTGATTTGTTTCGTTTGGGAATGCCGGCTAGCCGAGTGACTCTAGTGCCTGTACTCGTTTGTTGACATAGTGACAACAAAAATGCGTGCATTGCGCTGGACTGGTAGGGAAATTAAGTGTAAAATGCCAACCTTGAGTCCAACGGTGAGTAGTTCGCATGATCTAGATTCTAGAACAATGCATAAGCATAAGGGAGACGTACGAACATACATACATACATTCGAATACTTTTAAGTATGCCTGTGAATATGTGTGCATGGGAATTATAAACACACGAAAGTTTGTGTTTTTAAGTAAAGCCGATAAAAAATACTCTTGTGACCTTTAACGGCATTCAGTAAAGTTCGTAAATAATGTTGTTTTTTTTTGGAAAAATCAACATTGCGCTATTGTAAGCGCTTCCTCTCACATGCCACCAGGTTCCTTTGCACGTGAAAGCTTTTCTTGACTGGCCATAACAAAACATTACCCGCTTGCTGCCTGAAACCTAACACTCCCTTCAGTGAGAGTGGAACCTCATCTACCTACCAAACTATCGAACCTTTCAATTCATATAGAAAATCGCTAGCTTTTGCATGGTTCTGCCTATAACCTAATAAGATCATTTTTTCTCCACACCGGATGCAAACACGAACCTCGACCAACCGTTAATGCGTTTCAATCTCAACTCAGCGGCTACCAGATTCTATCAGTAAAAGACGTCAAGACTGGTCACCGTAAGATGGGATGAAAATATAAGGCGGGGTCTAGGTTTACTTGAATTCATAAAACCTTTATATCGTCTTCTTTATCTTTCGATGTACTATAAATAGTAAAGGTAGGTATGCAGCTCTCAAGAAAACGCTCAAGAAAAAACGAGCATATATTTCTTGAGCGTGATAAAGTAGTAGTCAAGTAGTCAGCTGTCACTTTTCCTTTGAGAAATAAATAGGTACACACATGATACAAAAATATACAGGTAGATTCAATCGAGCAAAATTAAAAGTCATTTGCTTTTTTGACAAATAAAAAAAAAATTTTAAGGGTGCAAAAAAAAGTAGAAATACAGAAACTGAATGATATACTACATAAACTAATTGTGTGAAATTGCAGCTCTGTAGCAAAAATGAAAATAGTAGTAGGGGAAAGTGGGGTAATGACGGCATAGTTTTCATTTAGCATCAAAACATATCCAAAAATTGATATTTTTGATCAAATCAGAGTTAAGGGCACAACTCGAACACATATGCTAATAAAGTGCATCGGCAGATTTCAAAAATTCTGATTTTAACTATAAAAAATTAGTATCTATAAAAAAAGTTGGTTTTTGTCATTTAGAAAAATGGTGGGGTAATGACGGCCACTCAAAAAAACCGACCAGAAATCGCACAAATATCAACACAAATCGCTGTGAATGCTTAATAAAGGCTCCGTGAAGAAAAACAAATGGAAATTTTACATTTTTGTAATTGTAACTTTATTGATAGCTCACAAAATGCGGAAGAGAAACGAAATTGAAACATATTGAAAAAAATGCCTCAAACTTACAATACAACGATATTAATTTTCATCCTCATCGTCGAGATCTGAGTCGCAGTTGCGACATGTGTAATAATAGCGCATTTGAACTACTTTTTTTTCCACGCATTTCAAATGGAATGGCCGCTTGCACGTACTGCACTTAATCGAATTGAAGCGATTCAATTTTTGTGGCATTAACTCCAAACACAATAAGCAGAAGTCTCGATCTTCTTCTTCTTCTGATGAAGGGGATTGACGACGACGCTGCACTTTCCGTGGCCGCTTGGCTGGTGATGGCGCTCCCTTTTTCTGGCGCTTAGCTGGCTGTTTGGCAGGCAATGTCGTTTCTTTGCTCTGATGCTTCTTGGCCTTCTGCTTCAGTTCAGCGAGCTTTTCAGGGGTAGTCAAAATTGCGCTTTTCATTGCTTTCCGACCTTGATTGCCTTTTTTTCGAGGCTCTACAAATTGGAGCGGGCCTACTTCAACCGCAGATGAATGAAGATATGATGCAGAGGTGCTCGCAATGTCAGAAGTATACGTGCTGGCAACTTGACAAACAGAAGTTTCCACCTCTTCTTGGCTAGCAATAGCATCACCTTCATGTGGAAGAATCCTCAGATTTGGCTGGTCGTTCAGATCATCGTTAGTTTCAGCCATTTGAGCAGTTAAATTTTCCTGGCTGAGTCTAGCCGCGAGAAAATCACATTCACTGAAAATGTTGGAATTCAGTGGATGTATACCAGTAGCCCGGAAACCAGAACGAATATTTGGGGCGCTGAAAGAATCCAACATAGCCTGGTCCGTATGTTGAGCGATATGATGAATTTCGATTTCGCGACCACCGTGGTTCTGCTTCCATTCTATCTGCTTCGTCGTGAGCATTTTCCGAAACGGGCCAAAAACTGACACATCTAACGGTTGCATTCGATGGGAGCAATGAGGCGGAATCGTTACAACAGAGATGTGGTTTGCGATGCACAAATCAATTGCTTCAACAGAAACATGCGACGTGTGATTGTCCATGATGAGCAGCAACGGATCCGCTTCAGAAGGCGTAGTGTGGCGGATAAAATGCTCAAGGAAAAGAACGAAATGTTCTTTATCCATCCAGCCAGATTTGTTGGCATAACCAACTGCGCCGGGGGGACAGTTCTCCATGAATATGGTTCTCATGTTTGTCCGGGGGAACAGGAAAAATGGTGGGCAGTAATGGCCTGCTGCACTGATACCAACGCACATGCTGGTTAACGTACCGCGCTCGGCAGATGTGGCCTGGCCAACACTCCTTGCACCTTTCTCGGCAACTACTTTCGGGACTTTATTCGGCACGGTCAAGAGGGAAGTTTCGTCGATATTCCAAATTTTCGTCGGTAAAAATTGATGGGCATCACGAATAGTGCTCAAATTGGCGAAAAATTCAGCAACGTTTTCTTTACAAAAACTCTTACCGCGTGCCAAGGCAGTTTTTTCCGGGGTCCGCAATGCCAGGCACTTTGATCGAGCCACGAAACTGTAATACCAATCCTTTGAGGCCATCCCTGCTACATTCCACCCTTCTGGATATGGCACTGCAATTTTTTTGGCTAATTCCAAAGCCAGAAAACGAACATTGTTGATGGTACGCCCATAATGAAGTTTGGAATGACCGGCTGCCTGATACTGATTTTGTTTTTTTTTCTTCTACTTAACTGCTTAGAAATACATTTCTCATGCGCGAAAAAGTTTTCAGATAGACATCTGGTGACGGGCGATCGAAGCTCGGCGCATTTGGCGGGAAATTTCAAATATCATCATGCGGATTCCAAAAATACTTCTTAATGACATGGCCGTCGTTACCCCACCTCTAGTGGCCGTCATTCCCCCACTGACCTCATTTTGCGCAAGCATGCAGTACAAATAAACTATGCAAGACACATGACAAATTTTACTTGATTTAGAAAGCTAATATCAATAGCAACATTTTAACATATTTACCTTGATTGTGGAGCTGAAAGTGTTGACGAAATAATCGATATTTTGAACACCTTATAAAACTTTCGGGTAGTTACGTATCGGCACTGGTCTGGAACTACAAGTTATAATAAATCCACACACTTCCGCTTCTACTTAAAAACAAGCTTACGGAACAAGCTTTCTGTTACAGTAAACGGTTTAGACCTACGTCAACTTTAAGTACCAAAAATGGTGATGGCCGTCATTACCCCATGGCCGTCATTACCCCACTTTCCCCTACACAATTTGTAAACAAATATTTTTTTCCAATTGTCAATTTTATTTTTATCTGTCGGATTGAAACTACCTGTATATTTTTGTATCATGGGTACACATATGTTTCTTGCCGACATCAGTGTTGTCATTTCACTTTCCAATGAAAAAAAGTATTAAAAAACCGAATCAGTTTTCTTGTGAGGTGCGTACACCTCAAGAAAATATGACTTAAGGAAATTTCCTTGAGCTGAAGTTTTCGCTTTTCTTGAGAGCTTCATACCGAACTTAATGCAGAACTATAGCTAACTAGCGGGGCCCCGCACGCAAGTTTGAAGTCATTAGACCACATAAATCAAGTTTCTTCATACAACACTGTATGGGCGGTGCCTTGCCCCTTTTATGCAATGTCCATCCATTCCTCCAGTCAAAGGGAGCCACCCAGTTTCATTGATGTGGCACTTACAGTTCCAAAGTTACGCGGAAATTTGAGTCACAAAAAATTTGCCACACCCCTTGTCCAACACCCATAAAATTTGACCAGTTGACCATCTTCGGGACGACGATACACAAAATTGCAATGCTTTCAGACTCATTATTCCGAAACTATTCTACATTAAAAATTTGGGTGGTATGGGAGGTGCCCCGCCCACCTGTTGTATAAACATGTTTTATAGCTATAAACCATCATATTGACATCTACTATCACACACAAACAAAATTTTGCCGAAAGAATGAATGAATGTTAAGTTTTTTTTATATATGTAGATAGCTAATTCAAGATTGATTTGTCATCAATCAGATTAATTAAATAATTTGTGTCATTAAAAAACTTCAGGTCCCTACTTATCACCAAACGTCACTTCAGTTTTGAAAGCGAAACTGTAATTAAACACTGAAGCTTCTTGCTACTTTTTTTGCAATCATTGCAATTATGACCGCACTTTAGTTGCTAATAAATATTTCATGTCGTGGAAAGCACTTCAACGCTCATCGAGAACAAGAAAATACAATAATCTCGATATTGTTAATAACGTTTGCAATAAGATTTCCTAATTAGATTTTCGTGAGCAATCAACTCACAGCAAAGCAAATCGAACATCAATCATGCCTTACACTTCAGCATTTAGACTTTTACGTTTGTAAAAGTCGAATTACTCGAATTGTTTTAAATCAGACTAATTTCTGCAAAAATCTAAAGGCTATTAAAAGTGTAGAAAACAGAGAAATTTGAGGCAAAAAGGACGAGTTTTATTTTGTATGCCAGAGCAGGACATGTGCCCGGTAAGCAACGTTCGCTTAAGGGCTGAGGTAATCGATTTGGTAGAGGAGGGATGGATAAAGTGCGAGTAGAGATCGATGTAGACAATAAATATAACTGTAAAGGACAAAAAATGCTTAAAAGAACATCTAATCATTCCACTCTTCATTTCGAAGGTATACCAAAATACATCTATGTAACTATTCCAACAACTATTCCTAAAATAAGTAATTGGTTATCGCTATTCATTATTAGACACTTCAGTCCGAATCTTTCATCATCATATAAACTAGCAGCAGTTACTAACTGCAATGTATTCAATGTCTTTTAGGGGGAGTTTCATAATCTTCAAGTGGTAAGGCCACGAATGCCGCTTGAAATGACTTGCATCTTCCTTTTCATGGTTTCGTTAATTTTTCGCCTCGTTTGAATATCATTATTCATTCAATCAACCATGAAAAAGACACAACAATACCAATCGCCAATGCCCTTGTCCATTAATTGTAGTCATTTATATAAAATATATTTCAAATCATTTCCAACATCAACGCGCGATCGCACGTCCGCGTTCGGCATATATTTGCAACAGACAACAAACGAACAAAAAACTGCACAAGACACGGCACTTGTAATTACAACAATTCACAATGCCATTGCATAAAATACATTAAGTGAATTGATGACGCGAAATACATAAATTGTGATTGCGAAAATGCCAAAATGGACAACTCACATTTCTCGGCCGCACTATCGGCGCTGTCTTTCAGCTCGAAGCTGCCCAGTTTTGATTTCATGTTGGCGGCAAAGTAGCTGACACCAGCAAAAATTGCTTTGCGTTGCTTTAATGTGAAATCTTTGAATTTCTGCGCTCGTACACGCCGCAAGCGTTTTGCATTTGTTTTTATATTGAATGAAAATATTTTCTATAACAGCCAGCTCGCGAGTTAATTCACAAAGCGAATTCCAAAAAAAAGCACACACAATAACAACAACACACAGTAGGACTGCAGCTTTCAATTTCACAATTAATCACACCGAACGTTGAACACGAAAACGCTACAAAAAAAAATTAAATAAGCGAAAGACTTTACAGAACTGAGGCGAAAGTCAGTGGGAACCGCAAAGATTTATATTTTCTTCCAATTTTTTTAGAATTTTTAGCAGCGCTCGTATTTTGGCAGCTTTGACGATTCACTACTGGCCACTAGCGACTAGCGCTGACCTTAGCGTTTCGCTAGCGTTGCTGACAGTGGCCGGCCGTGTTGCTGATGTTCTGTTGAACGCCGCGCAGTATTGACTGATTGTGAACAGCGACGCCAATTCGACTGCACTCTAGAATTCTGTGTAGCAGAAGACTCAACTGTACGCTGTACGTCGTTGCGGCACGCGTTTAGATTACTCGAACAGTGGTGGGTCGCGCTGCTGCCCGATTTCAACTGTGAATTTCAGTTTTCTGCGCACAAACATATAAAAGCAATTTCCTGCCTGCTGCTGAAGCTGAAGCTCAGCTGAATTGTTTGTGCGATATTATCGACAACCGCTACAAAAGCAGCAAAACTGACAGTGGCAGCGCCACAAAAACACAGCAACAGCGACAACTTATAACAACAGCGCAGCAACACAACAGCGTCAACGTCACATTTTTTCCTACAAACGACAGTCGCACGCTTGTGAGGTTTTCTTTTACTTTTATATTGTGGCTGAATTTTATTTTGGCTATTTCTGTACGTTCGTTCGTTTGTTTGTTCGTTCCGCCTCTGGACGTGCTGAAGTGTTGGTTGGCGGTCGTTCGGTTGCTCGTGTTTGTTTTGTTGGCAGTTGTTGCTGAATGTTTTTGTTGCTCATAAGAGCGAACAGCTGCGCTCTTCGATGTGTTCTCTGTTGCTTTGGCGAGCGCAAAAGTTAATGAACTTGAAATGTGTTGCGACAGCGGCGTGACTTTTTTTAATCGCACTTGTTTCGTACGGCTGAGAACACAGGCACAGCAGTGGTATTGACAATTTTACAATTTTACAAAAATTTACGTTGTATTCAATAAAAGGCAACAAGCCATTTCAACTGTTGCGTCACTAAACTTATGACTAAGCTTAGATTAGCTAGACGACCAAAACTAATTGTCACTCATACGCACCGTGCAACCGCCACTAACCACTAACATCAACAACTAAGTTGAGAAGTTAAGCTGCTGTGATCTGTTCGGCAAGTCATTCGATAGCAATTGAGGACAATTACTATACACGCATTGTCGCCTGCATCCGCGTTTCGCCTCAACAACTCATACTATCAATTAAATAAAAACATTTCCACAACAGTTGTGCTGAGTCTCAGTCAAAACAATTCAAACAATATGCGTTGCGCTGCCGCCGTTACCGCCGCCTCTGGCACTGCGCCGACGCCGGCGCCTGCGTACTGCACTCACGCCAGTGTAAACAATGTCACTGACGTTGTCGCTGGGCTGGAGTGCTGCGAATGCCGCCGCCAGCGACGCGTCCGCTAAATTGGTAAGATCCGAACTGAACCGGTTTTTTCAAGTGGCGTCTTCGAACATGCCGCGTATGCACACGCTGAATACTGACTACTGATTGCTGATTGCTGATTGCTTTCTTTATAGATGCAACAGACGGAACGATGGGATACATGTTCGGTGCGCATCTTTCTGCCACACGGCATTGTGATGCGCAGTTTGCCAATTTTCATAGCAGCAACAACCACTTTGAAGTTGGATCTACTCGTAGTTCTTGTGTGCCCACAATTTATTTATCACTTACAATAATTAAAAACAATTTTTTTTGTATCATGGCTATATGCTATATTGTGTGAGACAGACGGTAAAGTTGGTTTAAATTTTTTGGCGTTTTAAGCAAAATATGTAGTAGGCTTTTAGGCGTTGTTTTGTACAGGGTAGGGCTGTTTTCGCAAAAATTTAGAGTACTAAATTCAAATACTAAATAGTACATACGATTGAGAAAAGATCACCTTTTGCAAGCAGATAACTGAATAACAAAATTTAAATAAAGAAAATGTTGACAAACATGCAAAATAAAATTCAATAAACTAATCTTTCTTACATTTTCATTCATATTCATTTCATTTACTGAACTTGTTCAAATCTAAATGTTAAAAATATCAACATAAAGCACCAATGAACAACATTAACTCTTAAATCGCATGTGTTATTTTCAGTTTGTTATTCTCAATTATGCAGAGACCTAAAATAATTATTATCCATATTTTTGGGAATAAAAAAATTGCCCTAATTTAAGAAATTTCTATAATAATTGCTTTATAATAATTACTCCCAATAAGCAATTTTTTATGTCGCCTATAACTATTATCATGTAATAAATATTTTTGAGTTGCATAATAACTCTTATAAGTAACAAGTATATTTTTCGTTGTCGATAATTATTATTTTGGAATTTTTGTTTTTTACATTGCCTCATTACTTTTATTTATGATTTTTTCATTTACGTTGCTGATAAATATTATTTTAAAACCAAATTTTTGTTCGTTGAATTACCACATTTTGGATATGAATTGATTGAAACAAAAGAAAAATTTTTTTCATAAAAGTTATGAAGCAACGTAAAAAAATTGTCTTTCAAGTAATAGTTATCGGCAACGTAAATAACAAACAATCATAAATAAAAAAATACCAAAATAATAATTATCGAGAACGAAAAAAATGTGTTTCTCATAACAGTTATTACGCAACGTAAAAATTAACTGTCGCAAATAATAATTATAATTAACAAATAAAATTTATGTTGCATTGTAATAGTTACAATTATTGCAATTATTTTCTTAAAAAACTTATAATATCATTAAGTCCCTGCAGTTATGTCATATAGCACAAAATTATAATGTAAACACTTATTTGTTTGTATTTGTTTTATGATCTTGTGTTCTGGTATTAAGTTTTAACTATTATTTTATTCAAATAGTTTAAAATATGACATGATGGATGGATGAACATAACATGATGTTTGAACATCGAAATAGGGGAACATAAGTACAGAAGGAGAAGGAAAGAAAGAGACTAGAGGTGGAATAGACAGAACACTAAACACAGCACTCATCTAACCACTAACAAAGAAAATATGGTTAGGGAATGCGACGTTGTAGAAGGATCTTATTGACAGTTGTCTCATTGCAAACCAAGTCATCGGCATTGAAAAAATGTTTGCAGAAAAAAAGATCTTCTGGGTAACACTTTGTTCTTTGGAACTATTTTCCTTGATAAACACGCCCAGCCACTGTCACAGAAATTCTTAAATATCGGTCAATCAGCGACGCTCAGTTAGTTCAAAAAGGAATAAGAAGTTAAGGAACCAAGTTGCTTAACACTAGTAAAACCATTGCGGTCATTTTGACGGTTTTTAATTTTAAATATCTGTATTTTCTTTAGCATTTCTATTAAATTTTGCTTTGATGACTTTTATTTTTTTTTTATCGGGTTCTACAATTTGTTCTACAATTCGAAAAATCCGTTGTGAACTTTTCGAGATATCAGCGGATATAAATTGTAGTCTTTGTAGGCAAGGAAAACTTGCGGTCTTTCTAGTGTTAAGATATTACTTACTTAATCAAGCTTTTAATCTTTATCAAATGTTGAGTATTGCCTCCTCCTGCCCTAAACTTGTATTTAATTCTTACCACATACTATCTGACTTTGTGTTGTAAACTTTTTATTGCTTGATACTATTCAATAAAAACATTCTTGAATCAAGAATATTATTACAATCGTTTAGGATGAGAAAACAAACAGTTTATGCTTTGCTTTTCATTTCCATTGTTTGTACGGCAATAAAACAACATATCTATTATTATTCCTTACAAATATATGTAATAAATTTATTAAAAACTAATTAGCTTCTATAATATTTTACACAAAATGATACAATTCGTATACTATTATTGCTTTTAAACAGCTTTAAAGCCGAGCACTACGAACTGTTATTTGCTAATATAATTTTCAGGTATACTTTACAGTCAGACTTATCAACAACAATTTCAACTACAGACTAATAAAAACATGCAGTTCTTTGAATTATAAATTCATTCTTGATTTCACTTAATTTGATCTGTACATCATGCGGGCCAACAAGTGATTAGTTCCCCGTCATGGATATGAGGCTGGTGCGACGCGGCGATTCCTTGCCCAGCTTCCCGCTGCCGCTGGCTTGCTTTGTAATGAAAAAGCCCAGGAAGCCGCTCAATATGAGTGATGCGCCCGAAACGATAAAGGCAGTCTCGCAGTGATTGCTGATCAGCGCACCTATAACATTGGCGCCCACAACGCTGCCAAGTCGGCCCATCATGAGCGAAATGCAGACAGCCATTGCTCTGTTACAAACATAAGTTAATTAAAATATATTAAATTAAAAATTGATTATGCTTTTCTCACCTTAATCGGGTGGGATAGAGATCGACAGTGGCAGCGCTAAGCACATTAATGCCCAAGCCGCACAGCAGCAGGATCAGGTAGAGATAAATGGCAACGATGGGCCTGTCGACGAAGACGGCAACAATGCCGCAAGCACCGCAAACCGCCAAACAAACAACTGCGCATTTGAAAAATCAATTCAACGAGTGTTAGTTAAGTGTACTTTAGCATTTTTGAATGTTTATCAATGTGACTTACAGAGAATGCAGCGCTTCCCCACTTTGTTGATGATGAAGCCAATGCAAGCGAATCCCACTGCGTACATCACCTCGAGCACCAGCGAGTGCTGATATGTGGAAATCTCCAGTTTTTCATTGCACTGCGCAGTCATGGCGGCCGCCATGCCGTTCTCGCTGATCGCACTGGCATGCTCCAGCTTGAAGATGCTCTGCTGCTTCTCGTAAACAATCTGGCACATGTAGGTCCTGTTGCCGGGATTGTCCTTCATGAACTCGGCAATGCTGTTGAGTATGTGCGGGAACCACATGTACATGCCGTTCGAGGTCACGAAGATCCAGAACTGAATCGAACAGATCAGTATTGTGGTGCGAATGTATTCGCGGTTGAAGAGCGGCTGCGTCTGGTCCCACATAGAGCGCAGTAGTGCCGTTGCGGGGTTCGAGGAGCGCTCGCGGTGCACCTTTGCCTGCATTGCATTGTCGAGATCTTCGACCACATGCGAAATCTACACAAAACAAAGTGAATATTTCATTAAATGATATTGCAAGACTGCACAAGTTTCTCTTCAAACTTACCGCATAATCCTCCTTTGGCTTGCCCGTGTTGATGTGGTAGATAGTTTGCAGAATCTGCAGCACTTTTTCCTCCTTGCCTTGACTCAGGAGAAACTTTGGGCTCTCCGGTATTTTGAATAGCGCCAGGCCACACAACAGGCCCGGAATACCGCAAACCACTATGAAGAACCGCCACGGCTTGTAGATTAGACCCAAAAAGGGTATCGCAAACTGCCACTCCTGATTGATGACCAACCAAGCAATGAGTGGCATCAGCATGGCGCCCATGCCGAAGATGAAAGCCGCGCCCATAATGGCACGAGAGCGGTTTTTGCTTGTGTGAAATTCACCCAAGTAAGCATAAATGGTAGCTGACCCACCGGAAATGCTGTAAAACGCAACATTTTATTAAAACTGAGACTACAATTAATAAGTAATGATTTGAAAATTTACCAGAATCCGTTGATGTAGCGCAGTATGACAAGCAGCCAAAAATGTTTGGCAAAACTGGAGAACACAGTCACCACAAAGCCCAATAACAATGTGGGCCGTATAATGTTCCTTCGCCCCGTTGTGTCGGCCAAGAAGCCCCACAGATGTGAACTGCTGATAATGCCCGCAAAGCCAATGGCACTCAGGATGCCGCGCTCCTGAATGGACAGATTCAGATCGCATTGCGACACCGGCAACACGAAACTCATGCCCAGAGTTTCCAACAAAACATTGGCCAATATCAAACCGGATACCAATATTAGTAGGTAGTTGAATTTTCCAAATGCTAAACGATGTAGAGAAATATTCAGGAAATTAGAACGAACAGTATTGTGTGAAACCTTGAGGTACTCACTTGTCGCTTCTAAGGCTGTTTCAAAGTATTCGGTACCCTTTCGGGGTTCGGGCTGGCCGGCAACAACATTGCCGCCCTCAATTGTGGCAACAGTCAGTTTTGTAATTTCAGCTGCAAGAAAATGAAGACAAATGTTTAGTTAATTTTTGTAAAAAATTCATAATTGTTTTAAAAAAATAAATACAATTACTGGTAGAAGTATGATGAAATAAGTAGAAGCAAGGAATTTGGAAAATTGTTTGTAGGCAAATGTTTTACGGAAACTTGTCATTGTTTGTTGAAAGAAAAATTTCAAGTTTTAGTTCTATCAAATTAAGCGTTCAGTGTTCGAACCCAGAACAGTAAAACTTTCTATCCAAGGCACAAACCACTAAGTAGGGACAATCGTTTATTATAGCTTGTTTGCATCACTGCAAGTTTTATTGGTTGTATGATTGATTGAGGAATGAAAAAATTTATTGATACAAATTATTCAATTGCACAGTGATTCGACTTCATACAATCGCGGGACACAATTAGAAGGAATGGTCCGTTCTTCATAAAATTTGGTATGAATCATGGTCTGCTGAATTGAAATCTCCATTTTGTTTTTCTTAAACTGTTGTAGTTAGGCAATGCCTGAGACTTAAATTTGCAAATTTCGTCCTTTTTGGAGAGCTATAGCACCAAGAGTGTTGGCTGGATTTTTCAGATTTTACATTTAATCGGTAAAATCAACATTGATTATTCCAAAGAGTAAAAGAAATTGTCTTAGGACGGTTTGGTTTTGCAATAAAAACAATAATAATAGATGTATGTTTTGCGTTTGTGCAGATTTTTTCATTTTTCATGCTGATTGCATACTTTTAGGGATAAATAAAATAAATTTTGTCGAAAAATACGTGTTTAGACCACTTTTCAAATTGAATTATTTTCTGAGATCGGAAGATATCGGAGGATGTAATTACATTATCCGACAAAGAAAGAATGCTTCTTAAAATAAAAATTCCAGGAACATACTTCGACATACTTTTTAGATATTTTCCTCTAGTTTTGCCAATTTTCAGATTTAAAATCAAGAAAAATATTTTAAATTAAAAGTGAAGTAAAAGCCTCAGCTTTGCAAATTTTGAAAAAACATTAAAAGTGAAAACTTCTTGGTAACCATGTATTTTTAAAATTTTTTTCACTCAATAGACTAAAAAAACAGAAAATATGTGTTTAAATTTTTTTGTGAAAAAAGTTTCAACTTTGAGCCGCTTTTGCACAGACTCTACTTAATTTTTTGGACAGACTTTTTGGGTTTTTCTTAGTTGGAGTTTTACCTTTCAAATGACATCAAAATCATTAAATTCTGAGACTATAAATTTTTTAATTTTGTCTATGGAACGAATCACTGTGCATTGAAACACAAAACAAAAGGATTTCCTTTTTCAAAAGTCCTTGTGGAACAAAGTGATTCTGTATATATTTCGGCAGAAAACACTCTAAGCATTTACCTTAGAATTTTAAAAACTACAACAGTTAATAATGGAATAATTAATTTTTAACATTTGCGGGTAGCGCGCTGGCTTCTCATACCGAGCGCCCCAGGTTCGATTCCTGGCTCGGGCTGGAAAAAACGCTCATCTACTTCTATCGCTATCCACATGAAGCAGATGAGAATTACAAGAATCGCACCAGTGCTGTTATGTTGGAAAAAACAGTGTTGCATACACATTTCAAAACGGGTGAAATACATATATGTGGTATCACAATGGGCCTTTCGGGCCTCCGAGTGTGTCTCTTATAGAGGCAGCCACCATAACCTAACCTAACCTACATGTAATGTTGTAATTGTTACAATTGTTACAACAATTTTTAAAGAATTTTTACGCTCGAATATACAAAACAAATAATGCAAATTTTCATTGAAAATTTTCACACTTTGACATTTTTTTTAGCAAATTGGTAATCAAATTTCTGCTAATTGATTTATTACTGACTTGGCAACTGAGTTATTGCGTGTGTGTGTGTGTGGTGCTTAAGGTAATTTCACTATGCTTTGATTCACTTGTAAGTGTGTTCTATTGTTTATTAAATTTGATATTGAATTAGTCTTTTCTTCAACAAAACTCCAATTGTGACAGATTTTATGACTTTTTTCTATTTAATTGAACTCAAGGCAGCGAATATTCGCAAAGCTTCTTAAGTTTCCAATAACAAGTAATTCCTAAGAATACAAAAACAAAAAAATCATAAACAATGCCAAATGAAGTTGATTAATGTTGCGCTTATTATGGCATTTTTTTCAAGTATATAATTGACCAAACTGCGATTCAAACTTATTTGTTTTGCACTGCTCGGTGTTGGGCCGAAATTGACGATTCCAATAGGCGACATTACTGCATACAACTGTGCAGCTATTTGTAGTACATACTCGTACATACGTACACACTATGTATTACATGGCACGTCTTATGTAAGGCAAATAATCTCTTGTGACATAAAACAGGCCGGTAATACACGACCATTGAATCGGAGAAACACATATTACGCTATGTACGCAAGTATGTACTATATGTGTATTTTTGCATATAGTACGCATAGACAAGAACATATGTTTGTGTACATTCGTACGTAAGAGGTTGAGCACCAGTGTTTTAATTTGTTTGTGATATCGAATGCGAATATGTGTATGTGTGTGTTTGCGTGTATACAACGCAATTTAATTGACGCGAAAGCACCAGAAACATTCGAAACCGACATATGCCAACAAGAGTGCATTCTTAGCTGTAATTGAATGTGGCGACAGATGCTTCCAGATAAGCTGTCGTTATGTACGAGTTTGTCATAAATTTAAATCAACGAACGTTGTCCTGATACACACATATCTACATACTTGTATGAATAGTGCGCGAAGGCATTTCAAATGAAAGAAAAACACTAAGCACAAGAAATGTTAATGATTTCCAATACGAGCATACAAATCGACACACTCGTACATGTGTCGTATTTACAACTTTTTGCAGTTACATTTTCATATAAATTGTAATTGCAATTTGAAATTTCAGAAATTGAAAACATGACAATGGCATTTATCGAAATGTTCAGTGATGCTAATCTGCACCGCAAACGAGAATTTCAGGTGCTGTGTTTCGCTCAGTTGGCTGCTACGCTGCCACGATAAGAAAAAGTGGGCTGGTACTTTTTCTGCGCTGGGCCAGTTATAGCCAACAAAACAGTTGCGCCTGGCAACCTAAATCTGTGATGTAGGTATTTTCGGCATATTTACTTGCGATTATCTTTCTAAGTGATTTGCAAATACTTTATATGCTCTTATTTTATTTAGTTTGCGTGTTTAGATATCATTTTTTTTAAGAACTTTTAGTGGAAGTTACCTAACATATTCTAATTCTTGATTATGGCCTATAAATAGAAATGAGGTTCACTGCACTTGCATTAGAAGATAACAATTATTCACAATTAGTAGCAGAAATTGTTGATGACGTACAATTGTTTCTTAACCCTAATTCCCAGAAGTGAGCCTCACAGTCTCACTAAAGATCTCAAATGGTGATAAATCCAAAAGATTTTCGATTAAATTGTTATATGTAACCCTCTAATGGAATGATAGAATTATATTGCATTTATAAATTTAACATTTTAGACAGTTTTTGTACTTTTTAAACAAATGTTTTCACTAATTTAGCTCATATAAGCCTGACAGTCTCACTTCTGTGTTTACGTTACTTTGAAAATTCTGGGAATTAGGGTTATATAGATTGATCGACATAAACGAGTTCTTGGATAAATGACGTACCGGGAAGAGCGCATGACCAGTAAAGCAATAACAAATAGATTGATCGACATAAACGAGTTCTTGGATAAATGACGTACCGGGAAGAGCGCATGACCAGTAAAGCAATAACAGAAACCCAATAAAAATAAAGAAAAAAATGTAAACAAAAACAATAACAGTTGAAGCAGTTGTATTAGTTATGTTTTGGCGCTAAACGAATTATGAGGTAATATGTAAGCAAAGCGGTTTTCGATATGCAAAACAACTAATTCTGGGTTCAAATCCAGATATTAGTTTAGAGAATTATTCATTGCTTGTGTCATGTGCATTCGATATTTACATTTTTAATATATAGAATTCTCAGGGCTACTACGTGTGGCTATCATGGTGAGAGTTGAGATCGACTTTGTTTTTTTTTAACACGAGCAAACGCTCAGGGGATGACCCCTTTTAATGCGTAGCATTGCGTTGGTTCAGGAATTATCAGAAATTTTTCATTCAGATTGTTTTTTATGCAAACAGATTATACTAAATTTGCAGAAAAATTAGTAAGCAACTTGGGAACATGTAAATTCTTAAGCAACGTGGGATATGTAAATTCGTAAGCCCTTGGGTTATGTTGCTATTGGATTGCGTGACGTAATGTTCTTCTTTTTGACACAAATATTCTTTTCTTATTTTTATAAATTACGTGCGTTTTTATAATTTTTTCTAGAACAAATATTCTATTTGTGGTATTTTATTTTCTTTATTCTTTATCCCCCCCCAAATCAAGTTTGTGCCTTGTGAACCCAATGATAGAGAGATGATCTGCAGCCATAAGTGATTTATTGTGTCCAAACATATGTTTTTCAGCTTTTTAAACTTTTTCAATAATTTTTACGTAGTTTGAATGAGGTTAGTTACTCTTAGATCTTTGCCCAGCACTGCAAGTAACTCGTCATAAACAATCACTTACATAAATATATGCTGCCAAAGCTTCATTCATCCAAGAGATTATATAATAGAAAAAAAAGGATTCGATCCATCTTGGACACTGCCACTTGTAACTTCTTCACCAAAAGTTTTCCTATAGTTTTTTCTCACAACAAAACATATCGTAAACGCTTCTCCATCATTGTCAGCTCACATTTTTGCACTACAAAACACATTTGAACGCTCTAACTGATAACTAAGTAAAATCAGTATACCACAGCTTACGTTTGCGCAGATCTGCACTGATACCGACCAACAAGAAAAATTGTGAACATATAACTGGCACAACAGCCCGACTACGAAACTAAAGCCTAGCTCCATGCAAGCTTCGGTGTGCTGTGCGTACCAATTTGCGACGGACTAACGATGGATAGTTATTTTTAAGCTACTTTTAAGGAAATGGCTGAAAATTGTTCACTGGGTATAGCAACTTGTGCCTTTATAATTAAGTAAGTCAAACTTGAATGCCGTTCCGCCAGGTGCCAAGATCTGCTCGGCATTTCGTTTCATTAATAGGAAATCACACAACTGATACACGAGACGGTCCCTGCTTGTTTATCAATGCCTGACCGTAATTGGAGTAGATGCGCGTACGCGCTCGCTTATCAAACGGCGCACGTTGGGAAGAAACAGGCAAAAACGCACGCATTGGAGCAAATTCAAAATTTGCGAATCTGAATTTTTTTTTTTACTTGTCGTAATATAGATACACTAGCGAGACAGCAAATCAACTTTTCAAGTCTCTTCATCCCATGACCTGGACTTTACGGCTTTTCAAAGTTGAACGTTTTATTATATTATTTTCACTTCTAGCAAAATATCTTTAACAAGGCTGTCTTCAGATGCCCGTAGAATGTATATTTTTTAATGAAATCCCATAATTTTTCACATGTGGGGTTATGATATTCAAGCAATTAATATATCAAAAAATTGTATTTAAAAAATGTTCATTTTGACAAAAAAAATATATCTAACCTTTGCCTAATTTTTTGATAAAAATTAGAAAAATCAGGATTTTTTCTGGACTGTAACTTTTGAGATTCCACAGCATTCCACAAAATACGTATACACTGATTAGGTGGGACATTCAGCTAAATGCTGGTACCAAACTCATCTGCGACATTCTGCGACTAAATGAATGCGAGCAATTTTCGCATGCCAACCCAAGCACTTTTTGTACTCAGTTCTGGTGAGCAACGATATATTTTTAATTGGTGAGCAAAACTACAACGTATGAAAAACAGCATATAGAATTGGGATATGTATGTATATATCGCATTGATTTATCTATGTCCGTCTGTTAATATGTCTTCCAATTCGTCTGTCTGATGGAAGGTATTCATAATAGCTTTCAAAAAAGTTGAGACACGAAACTGAAATTTCGTACAAACACTTTGGAAATCATGAGAACAACATATTGCCTAAAATGGGCGTGGTTTGCCCATTTTTTGACAGGGTTGCCATATAAAGATATTTTTCAAAATTTGAACTTTTAAATATTTACCGTCCGTTTAGGGATATTTTTGTCTGGAAATAGGTGTGACATGCCTCTTTAACCCCTTGAGATACATAATAAGTCATTATTTTAACTTTTAGTGAGGAAAGTTATACTTGTCAGTTAACCTTTTCCGTGCTATATAAAAGTAAATGAATAGTTTAGATTTTTTTAAGAAAGAGTTTGCTTACTTTTATAAAAGTGGGCTAAGTGTCTCTCAAGAACATTTTAATGCATGACAAAAAAATTTTAGCTTATTTTAATATTGTTAAAAATAAAGTCTGTATGGAGAGTAGGCGTGGCCGTGGGCGAATTTTTTTCATTTTTGGAATGAATCATCTTCTACTTATGGGAAACCGTTATGCGAAAATTCAATCCTTTATCTTTTTTATTTCCGAAGTTATTAAATTTTTCGTTATACATTCGGAAACCTTAAACCGTGCTGCGAAAAAGTGCTCAAATTAAAAAACGCTAAAACACGTGTAACTTTATTTTTGATCTTCTACGAGAATCAGTTATCAAAATATTGACCTTTTTTTTGCTTCTGATTATGCATGTTTTTAAAACTCTTAACTTCCGACTGCAGGGTGCCAGCTCCTGGTAAGGGAAATTAAAAAGAAATTACACCATACAATTCTCTGAAGAATTCTGAAGATAATAACGAAATTTCAGTTCTCTAGTGCAAAAACTATAGATTCTAGAGCTCAAAACAGGCGATGCGAGCGTTTTTGCCTGTTTTTTCCCAACGTGCGGCGCTGACAACGCAACTGCGCTGCTCGGCCTGCGCCTATGGCAGCTACGTAATTTACGCTCGCTGGGCGGATACGTAGATTCATA